>OX104066.1:37467106-37502053 GCA_944474145.2 Dicrocoelium dendriticum
ACCTTCGACCTGCATGCTCTGAACTATGCCTAAATTTCCCAGGTCTTTTCCTCCAGGTTGCAGTTGTTTTGTCTGCAACCATGATATGGCTTTGTTTGAACAACAAAACTGTCATCTCAGATATCTTCGACATAAACGGAAACAAACGATCGTTTTGTTTGCTCGAATGCAAGAACATGAAAGTGCCTGCATATATATACTATGCATTTTCACTGGTCTCACCGCATTTGGGTTAGGAAAGACAATATTTGGAATAAATATGTGCATTTTCATCCAACTATTATAACAACAGCTAAGAAACAAATCTCCTCTGCGAATAGAAAGGCAATGTTCTACTTGAACGACCGTTTCAGCCGCAGAGCAAAATAGGCAACTATCACATGAGGCAAGTCAAAAAGGTTGCATACAAAAATCCACTGACTGTCGATCACAGAAAGACGATTAACTAACTAACTAAATAAATAAATAAACATTTTATTCCTCAGCAGTGCGAGGCACAGACCAATTGGGTGGTCTCATCAACATGTTCAACGTGATCGCATAATTATGTTAATTATTCGTCTTTTGATCAGTGGTTCCCATATGGGTTTTTGAATTGATTAGCAGCTTGGAAAAGTAGAGAGATAAAGAAACTGGAAACAATAATAAATGTAGATTTCACGGAAAGTTCAAGTAAAGTAATACGGTCATCCATGGAACTGTCCCCAGGGGACTTGCTTCCATGCAGGGTATTTCCACGATGGGTTTCACCCGCACTTCCATGCTCCAATTGGCTCTGTGCCTGTGTGGCAAGATAGTAAATAGGCCATCAGAACTAGGTATCCATTGTCGTTTTAGAGCTGTTTTATGCATACATTATAGGCGATGAAGCCTCAGCCCGTTCTGTCATGCGGATCAAGCAAGTTTGGCACCTTTTCGTTCTAAGCCAGCGAGTCAGTAGTAATATGATTTGCATGGGTATACTTTGTTATTTTGGAAGCTGTAATCCGTCACCACCACCCAGTCACGACCAACAGTGAAACAAAGAAGAAGATAAAGTATGTGGAATTATAAAACATAATGCTCAATACAAAAGCTTGCCGATGGGCCAGTCACAATTTGATGGAAAATGTTGGCGAGTGACGACGATGGTACAGAGACATCAGCTTGAAAGGTGTAGTGCATCTACAAACCAGTGCGTCAAAGGAGAAAACAGAACTGGTTAGACGGATTGATAGAGTAAGATCGTTCTCAAATATATACTCAAGAATGCAACTATATGTAGGTAATCTTATATTATGAAAACGAGTAGAAGATATGGTGACTTTCATATGTATCCAGGAACTTTCTCATACAAATCATCTAGAGTCACCGTTTAGCTTAGTGTTGACCGGATATTTGCAACAGTCAGGTGAATATTGATCATGCGTCAGAATTGAGGATAGGTAGTGCAGTTTCTAACACTCGATGGAAGTTTGTTCCATATTAACGCATATTTTACGGAGAAAAAATTTTGAGCGGAGCTTTGTGCGAGACTTTGGTATTTGCACTGTGCGCTCGCTGTTTCTTAGTTCATAGCGCATACGAGTCTGAAACTCGAGTTGTGGCTGAGCAGTGAAGCTTAACCCGAATAGTAAGCGGTATAGAAGGCACAGATTAAGTTTGAGTCTGCGTAGCCATAGCGGCTCCAGATTTAGCGCCTCGCAACGCTCACGGTATGTCATAGTATTAGGCATGTTCAGAAAACCTTTTGTGAATGATCGTTGAATGTTTTCTAGTGCTATAATATCCACTTTTCTCAGATTACTATGCACTATCGTACAGTACTCAAGCTTCGGCCTAACACATATTTTAAAGGCTTGAAGCCTGGAATCCCTCAAAATAAGAGTTCGACTTATTTAGGCGATCACTTTTCTGGCAGAAGCCTGCAAGAATATAACATGCTCTAAAAAAGTAAACGAGGCAGAATATCTTAGACCAAGGTCTCGGACTGCGCCACACACAGGAATAGGGGTATCGGTTTAATGTAAGGATGTTCAGAGAAGGGCCACAGCCGTGTACAATAGATTACTCTTGTCAGTGGCAAAGCGCAGCTTCCAGGAGTTACTCCTGAGCTCCAACTGGGACAAGTCAGACTGAATATAGGCTAAGTTAGGACTACACTGTCCCCGGGCGGACAACCACAAAATTTTAACATCATCAGCGAAAAGGAACGGCATTCCTTACGAGATTTCATCAAGAAGTTCGTTGAAAGAGATTAAGAATAAAAGCAGGCCTAGCACGCTACCTTGAATCACTTCACTAGTGATTGTAGTGGCTTCAAAGGTATAGTTACCGAAGTTGACTACTTGATTTCTACCCGAGAGGTAGCAAAACAACCTATCTAGAACGAATTTGGTGAAATAACCATGGGTCATAAGCTTCCGCAACAATAAATTGTGTGGGACACGGTCAAAAGCCTTTTGGATGTCAAGAAATATTACGATGATGGCACTTCCGGCGTCTCTTGCTCTAGTCACATGATCAAGGTAATCTAAGCGACAGGTAGTGCACGAACTACCTTTCAAATACCGTGCTGATGTTTGCTGAGAAGGCTCATATAACTCAAATATTCTATTATGCGTTCTTTAACTATCCTCTCCATGATTCTGGAGATAATAGATGTGTGGTGGATTGGGTGGTAATTTTTTACATCTTGCATAGATCCGCTTTTGTGTCTTGGTATTATAGTTGATTGTTTCCAGTGTATAGGATACTCCCCATTGAGCATGGAAAGTGAAAATACATTAAGCAAAAACAGGGGATGTCTGGACCTCAGTGCTTTACCAGTATTGGAGAGATGTTGTCAGGGCCTGGTTAGCATGATGGCCGAACTAATCTGAGTTGGCGACATATGTCAGTAAGTGTAAATTCAACAGTTTGGAGAGTATTTCTGCCTCTGTGTATCAGGTTTAGCTGATGATCTTTATTCGCATTAGTGCTATAAGTAGACATGAAGTAGTCATTGAAGATCGAACATATGATTGCACGGTCAGTTACGGCAGTTCCATCAGAGTTTACAATGGTGTTTATACAACTTGATTTTCTATTCTGCCTATGGTCCAAAAGTTTTGAGATGTAGCCTAATACTTTGGCGCCCTTCAGTGCCATTACTTCCTCAGAGCATAGCATTTTGTGGTGGTCTTGGTACAACGCTGCAAGCAATCTGGTGTGAGGCATCAGCAGGGTAAAATCGTTTGTTTTCCTGAAATATTTCTTTATTTTATGAAGTTTAGTGGCTACCTTTTGAGATGCCTGCAAGTGCTACAGTCCTTTTCAACTTCTTTGTACGTTCTGGAGCCACAGCATGAACACAAAGCTGGACGCGATGGTAGAATTCATTATAAGCAATTTGTACATTCTGTGCTAAAAAGAATGGATCCCAATATGAAGACCTTATAAGATCCGAGAAAATTGACCAACTCACAGAAGAGAATGGACGGTAATTGGTCACTGATTCTATCGGTTTAGAAAGAATTTGGAAAGAACAACCAACGATGTTACGATCACTACCCGGCAACTTGTCACTGATGTATGTGGACACATGCGAACATCCCATAGTAAATAGTAGATCAAGTTTGTTACCAAGCCGTGTAGGTTCTGTGACGTGCTGTACCCATCCCAGTCGACCAAGAGTAGACATAAAAGGATTGTGCTTTTGTGGTTTATTGTTAAGGGACATAGGGATTTCGGGCATATTGAAATCCCCAGCCACTATTTTATTAGGGTATGAGATGTCAGCAATAAAAGAAATGTGTCCAACAAGTCATCGGTCACGGTGAGTGTTGATGATGGGGGTGTGTAAATACAACCTACTAAGATATCTGTTGGATTAATAGAAATTGTAATCCACACCAAATCAGAAAGTTTCCGTAGGAGTGGTTCATTCAGAGGCAGAACCAAGTATTTGCCTTTGACGTAGATTATACAGCCACCATCTACCATAAAGGCCGTCATTATGAAAGATGTTATAACCCAGTATCCTGAACAATGTGTCAGACTTCTCTGCTGAACACCATGTTTCTGTAATTAGTACTCTATCAGGAGAAGAAAGGTGAAGAATATTACGCAGGAAGTGCATTTTATTTAACAGTGAACGGTAATAAATTAAAAGTAATTGCATTGACTTGTTATCCGTTGGGTTGTCTACAGGAATCCAGGCAAAGGACCACAACGAGGTGGTATTTGGAGAGAATGGAGTGGGGGTGGTGGATACGGAGGACATATAATTTGCGGAATTAGTATCATTTGGGGGTGGGGCGGGTAAAACGCCACTGGACCCTCACAAAATTGTCGGAAGGGTGAAATACTGGGAAAATGGCGACCCACTGGGAGAGTACCGTTTGCTGGCTGTTGCACATAACCTACGTGCCAGTTAAGATTATTTACATGTTGAGGTAGTTTGAGAGGATTTTGCCCAGCGCACACTACCGCACTTTAGATGCCAACTTTGTGGTGGCCAAAAGAATGTAAGTTACTCAAGCTCGGTGAACCAACATACAGACAGATCGGAGAGTTTGAAGTAACTTGAGGCAACAGTAGTCATATGGTGCGTTCGTACCGTAGGTCCAGCTTGTTCCCAGTCTTCATTATTTGTATTGTGAGAGGACTTACCTTACATTTTTACTACTCCTAAATTATGCTATTTTGCCCGTAAATAAGAAAAAGCGCCACATGTTTCGGTCATTAAGGGATTCCATTTAATTTGAACAACTTTTGAGTTGATCATATTTGACACCTACAAAAATTCATTGATACTCTCGATGCACACAAAGGGCAACACACCTCTTAGAAACGCGTCTTTTCTTTGATCATGTAAGGTGAAGTCAGCGTATTCCTTACCGTGTGCTTAATTTTCAAACAGTGGCCAACAGCGATAAAGCATTCTATAGAAGGCGCTGGAAAAAATGATTTACCTAACTTCCCACGGATGCTCAACGCCTACGGCATTTCCAACTTAACACACTATTCAGATTTGGCATCTGGAGTTCTCGCAATTTCCAATTTACCAATTGGCCAAGCAGCATGTGTTTCTAAGGGTTTGCACTGTCTTTGGTAACCAGGTGCAAATAAAAGCGACATTGACTAGAAGTGACCCTTTTTATGTCCTAGTTATACTAAACGCTGTGTTATCCTTAGCATGTCGAAGTGTAGGAGTGTTACAAACTTAAAATGTGATCTCATAAATAATGCTCACAAATACAATCCTCTAGGTTATCGACAGCTAAACATTTTCATTCGAATCCTTAAATTACTTTCTCTGACATTATTTATTCATCATACAGCCATTGTTATCAACGAACTCAATCGGTGGGGCCTTCAACACAGTGGTTAAGTTGTATTCTCCTTGTAGTACTGTTTGTTAAGATATCTACTTCAGATATCGCCATTGGTTGTGCAGTTATCATAATTTTGTTCGTAAAACGATTCAAAAGTTCTCAGTGATATCCTACTCCCTCGATGTTACAATCAGTTTAGCAGCACTGCGCAATGCACAACTTATGCTGAATGCAATAGAAGGACCAGAAAATCCTGTAAACTAATATTCTAGAAACATTTCAGCAAATGAGTATACCCTGCACTGGTTGGCAACTTGGCCTCAGGCACTCCCCTGTATATGGAGAGCAAAGCCCACTGAATCTTTCCAACAACTTAAGTTCTCTCCTAAGTAAAACCGCTGATCTTACTGCCACTATGATGCGTAAGATATGCTGTTTCACGAAATTTTTCTCATTCTTGAATTGAGGCAGAGGTTATAAAAATTTAGTGACTAACATGTCATAAGGACAAGTATACATTGAAAGCCGAAAACTCGTGGAAGCGTCATAAACCAACGCTTATGTAATTCGGCATCTTTGTTGTGTTCATAAACAACTTTAAATGGCATATTTCATTTAATTGAACGCAAGTCCATTTTTGAACGGATTTCTGTCCGTAGTCATTGGAAATGTCTATACAGCACTTGGCACACCACCGCGTAATACAATTGTGCCGAGTACGTTTTCCTAATGTTACTGCCTGAATTTGAGAGCTTCTTCTGTATCGTTGTTGATGTTTTCAACTAAAGTGACAAGACATCCATCAAATCTCTCGGTTTAACAAATATGGTGCAATTTAAAATCCGACAGAACGCACAGTTAGATCCTTAAGAGAAAATAACACAGCTGTTTACCACATTAAACGGAGATCCTTTCGGTGAATCAGGACATTTGCATTTTGAAGGTGTTCCCAATCATATATAGAAGAGCCAAATTTGTCTCTCTGACAGAAACCCAATTAATAGCGTCAGACATGGGGAATGCTCGACAGAGCTTATCACGAAAATCCAAGCAAAGTTGGCTTCAACTGAGTTGCCGTTTTTCAAGAACCGATACCAATCTTTATCCTGAGACCTTTTAACTGAACACATTACAGTGTGCATCTAATTGTATTAACTTATGGAGACGGTTTATCTAGAAGTGGATATATGTCGTTCACTGCTACTGGATTAATTTAGGAGAAACCAGGAACAAGCGAACAAGTGCAAATTGGGAACGCAAATTAAAGGATTCACTTTGGCAGTAAAATCTGAAATAAAATTTGCACTGTTTATATATCAAGACTATGATTGGAAAGCTTAGTCAGAATAGCAGTCCTTGGAAAATTTTGAAGTAGTACCCGTAAGCGTATTTGTAACTAGATTTGAACAAACTCAACGCTGAGTTCTGCTCTTTCCAACCAGGTATAATTTATTTACTCCTCTACACCAGCACAGCTCCGGTAGTCACCTGAGTAAGGTTTAATTTTTTGAAGAAAATCATAACATTTAATTATGCAGTACTATTGGATTCGTTGCATTATCTTCACTTGTTTTAAAACACCGGGCAGTTTATCTTGCGGAAGCTCTAAGCAATTTTTACCCGATATCTTATGGAGAACACCTGCCTAACATGTTAGAATTATAAGGGGATAATATCTGTGCCCAAGAAGGACTCCTAAAGGTGTAGTCCTTAACATGAACATCATTGATATTGAGGGTCTTCGAGGAACTACTTGCTCCTGAGCTTTTCACCTGCACCAATGTTGCCGATATATGCTATTTCGCTTAAATTCCTGGCCGCTTAACGCTAGATGATCTGTCATACATTATGCTTTCTTCGGCAACTGCATGAGATGAAAACAGTTGGGCAATACGACTTCTGCTTTTCGATCACACAGAAGCTTTCGATAGCGCTGTACATCTCTCCTGCTCAAACACTTTTCAGCAAATAGGTTTCCAGCGTGCTTAAATACCACATCGTCAGCCGCGCGCAATTCACTCAGAATAATGGAGCGAAGTATTCTGCTTTGCTTTCTGTTCGGAGAGTATTACAGGAAGCCTTGCTATTACCCGCACTATTTTCATTATACATTGAACAGCACAATATATCATCTACCTTTATTAGATGCACCTATACTGAACATATCAACTTGGGATGCGTTGATGTGAGCCGTAGGACGTCTTCTAATTTTCAACAAGAAGCCCATAAGCCTTTACTTTGGTCCTCATCCGGCCATTGCATTTGAAATCTTTAAATGTCGTGACTTTGCATAACCATTTATCTAACCTGACAAGTTACAAATAGTTTTATAGGCCACTTCTTCATTGGCACTAAGCGACTAGTGCAAGCGTCAAAAATGCTTGGGAATCAAAGCAACTTGTGTCCCTCCGGGAAATCAACAAACCTAAAACAGGAACCGAGATAACTATGCTACCTAACAACGTTTTCATGAGAATACAGGCGATACCTTAACGATTTCTAAACTCAAATGCTTCAAAAGATCTTTCAATACAATGCAATCTCTGGGTCACGCCTGAGGCGGACAAGTGAACCAAAATACAACAAATGATCACGCACCGTCATAGGGAAACATGCAAAGGTATATAGACAGGTAGTGCAAGCTGACAAATAAGAATATGTGGTTACCGAACAATGAAGCTCAACTCGGATCAATGCAAGATGGCATCGCCTGCTAGAAGCGCCACACACCAGTGTGTGCGTGATGCCAAGGTCATTGGATGTGAAGCAAGAATGAACGGGTGTGGGTGCATAGAGAGATGGCAGAAAGACAGATGGTGCAGAACGCAGTTCAAACATGGGCTGTTACTAAGAGGAATGAAGCGTAATTCGGATGTAGGTGAAACAAGTGTAGTGAAAAGCCAACTGGTCAATGTCGGTAACGAACATAGTTCATGCAAGGGTCGAGCAAGGTTAAATGTTTGGGAAAACGGGAAAATCAGATTACGATTTCATACCTAGCTCGTCACGTATTAAATACGTATCGGTCTTTCTTTCCCAAACTTGTATTGGTCTATTCATATTGCCGAAAATCATGTAATATTATATGGTTATCATGTTTCCTTTTTCTGTTTAAATTAATTTCGGTACTCCATGCTTAAGTTGTTAGGATTGTGAGTGCATGCATACTGCAACATTAGCAATACCGGTCCCTTATAATCTTCCCTTTGGTTTCACAGTAATCAACAAACCGGAACGGAGACAACTCTGTTATTGAACGTCTTCTTAGGAAAACCGGCAGAATCTAAACGATTCCTAAACTCAAATGCACAAGAGGTCCTTCAAGATAATGCGATCTTTGGGTCAAATCCTGAAGCGGACATGTGAACCGGAATACAACAACTAATCGCACACAGGCATAGGGAAACACGTTAAGGTAAACCGACAGGTGATGGAAGCTGACACATAAGAATATGTGATCACCGAACAATGAAGGTCAACTCGGATCAATGCAAGATCGCATCGCCGTCTAAATTTCCCTTGTGTAGTTTATTTTTGACAGGCAGCTGGGCACTTGCAGCAGCTTTTCCTCAAAATATCTGAACAACCGCTTTATGTACTACATGATCAGTCGAAAACACTATCTAGTTCTTCTACATGCTCCAAAGTTTAGGTATTAATTTCTTGGAAAGTAATATTTGCCGCCATATTGTTTAACATAACTATCCCGCCTACTTTTCGACCACATCTCAAGCTATCAAGATAATACGGAGATATTCCCTTGAGTGGTGTTGGTAGCTGCATTATAGAAGTTTTTTGATTTAACGGTAACGCAATATACTTCACCATCCGTAATTATAGTGCAACATGCTGACGATACGCATACCCGGGTGCATGAAACTTTATTTGACTTGAATTAACAGAAAGCTACACTTTGTTACATGCATATGACTGATTTAATTGAAATATGGGCAACGCTTACGGAAGCTCGATTGTTTTATTTACTTTCAATCAGAATATGCCTCTCTATTTTGCGCCCAAAATTGTGCCACCACCATACTTTACTCTATTCGAGCCTTATTTCGTTTCGAACACTGAAAGGCATACGGGTCGTTAATTGCACTATTGTGTAATATTAATATGTAGCAAGAGCAGAATCTCAACTGTTCGTTGAAAACAAGATGCCTTGTTATGTGTTTTAATTTAATTTCTCTTGTCATCAGTCATGATATACAAGTTTCTAGAAAAACACCGCTCCTCTGCCCTTTGTGACATTCTTGCATGAATCCCGCCGTTGCGAGAGTACTGTCTCTTCTGATAAAGCGCATTTAAGACCGCTTTTACTGTTGCTTATTATTTTGCGTTCATCTTTTAACTACTTCCCTTGACTAGGCTTTGGTGTTATGATTCATTATTTAATATTTGGTTGTACCTTAAAAAGGTTTGTTTGCAAGGTCCTTATTTACGGTAAACCAAAACGCAGTGACATCTTCTACTTGATTTAGGTTCTAATTCGGGTGGAAATAGCGTGATTAGATTGTTTTATTTTGTACAATAGGAAGTTTAGCGAATCCATTTTAATTTACAAACCAGCACGATGCACGCATGTTTAGAAGTGTACCAATTTCGTTGAACACTGTCGGTGACATTTGAGCTATAGAAAAGTGGCAGGTGTCTGAAAAAATAGCAGAGCTTTTCTGTACAAGAGCCAAAAATAGAGTATGATAAAACTGGTGATTAAAATTTGTACTTTACAATAAGTTTAAACAGGAAGCAAAAGTGAAGCCTGCGAATGTAGAAAAATATCTATCATCCCAGTGGTTTCCTGAGTAAAACCATTCAAAAAGCTGTTCTGCAAATTGTGTAAAATAATAATTTTAACCAAAAGAACAAAGTTTGATACAAGCAGACGTATTTTATAAGGGGAAATACCGAACGTTTTGAACTATTTTTAGCAATACCTATTGTCAAGCATCAAATAACTTATCGCACGACCAAATTAAATATGTATATATATAGTAAATATAAACCAGAAAATAGCAGAATATACAAGTAAATGAATAAATAAAGCTTAAATTAACAGCAACCAAAATTCAACGTATGAGCGACTAATCATGTTATTAACACACCTAAGATATTAAGCATTTGTATTATTACAGTATCTCAGTAACACTTACTGACTGACGGGTATTAGAGATGCCTTTACTACATGTCAAATTTAGTACGTAACAAAAGCAGTAAAAACACACAAGGGCAAATATTATGTTACGAAAATGAACGAAACAAGGGACTGCTTAGGGACACTATTGCCGTTTGTGTCGCAGCGTCAACATTTTATTAATAATTTTATGGTTGATATAAGTACTCATCTGAAAGATGAGTAAATAACTTCTTTTTACTAACAAGTGTAACACGTCCACTGAGAGTGTGCCCGAATTCTTTCTTGATATTTCCTTTCAATGTGATTTCTGCAGTTAGACCCACACATATTACACCGATGTTCTTTCGCAAAATAAAATTTTATGGTATTCCATTGCATATTTTCCAGGAGAATAATTCCTCAGCCGACACATTTTGCGAATAACATTTGCAGCAAGTTGTCTTAAAGGATAAACATAGCTTTATTTGAGCTAAGTATTGCATCTTGCTATTAACTGAATCTCTGTGTGTAGAGCGCTTGTAAACGTTCTTTATGACTTCATGCGCTTAGCATACAAGCTGAATCTTGGGATCAAGCAATGATATTTGGAAACCACATTTTATCGTTGAAATACTAAATCGCATCGACGATTAATATTGCTTGTATTTAGGTACGTTGTATTGCCTTTGATAAAAATTTTATTAAATTATCAACCATCGTAAAGATAAAAATTATAAGTAATGCGTTTTCTGTTGTTGTTTTCAATCTGTTGCAAAGTATATATACGAATTCATCAATGTAGTTACTCAGAATTCACAAGGCCCAGATTGAATAATTTAGTGGGTAACGAATTGGATTCCTGAACTTTATCGAAAATACTGCCTCCTGTTTGCGGCCTAGCAAACTGCGAATAATTTATTCTGTTCGCACAGTAATCGAAAAATAAGATTACTGTTGAAGAACCTATCAAGCTAGCTCTGTACTTACAAGTTGTTCATCTCGACGTTGACCAGGACAACGTGACTGGCCTACTTAAAATGAACTATCCGATTATCTACGTGGAAATCGGTTCGCAGCTCAGAAAGAAGCATAGTCCAGCTCAAATTTGCCATTACTAAAGTGATAACCAAATAACGATCAGCCATTACAAACATAGCATCGTGAGCAGATCGTTAACAGCACAAACGTACCAAACGTTTACAACCACTATTTAAACACAGTAAAATAACTAAGGTTTGTGTGGAGTGTGGTTTTCATTAGGTCTAGTATTCCTTGTTTAAATGACTGAAAGGAACCTTGTTCTTGGTTATCCAAGAATGGTAACTAATATATCTAATAGAAAACCACTTTGACACAATTCAGTATATATGGATAAAAACGAGGATATAAAAACTAGGGATAAGCTACAATACAACGCTGTGGTTATATATGCAGAAGCTACGATTATTTTGACTTCTTTATTAGGTATTTCATTTTGCGGTCAGAATGTGCGAGTTAAAATGCGCCTCAAAACTAATTTTTAACAGTTTTCGGTTGCGAGGTATTTTGCAATTACTTCCCAATAACCTTTCCTTGGTGACTTTTAGACTTAATCTGAAATCTAGATACACTTGTTATAGTTCACGCTTATATGTTGCAAACTATACGGGGTGGCTCAATAATTTATACGCGCTTTAAGTGTTTATCAACGAAATGTGTACTTAATCGTTTACGGTTTCAACATGAAAAACATTTACAAATATCAGTTTTTCAAATATTTGTATGCACTTAATAGGACCTACGTTCTAGTCCTGGTATAACTTACAGTGGGAAGCAAACAAAAAACACGGCAAAAGCAAAGTATCCTTAAGCGCATTCACGTTTAATGCTTTCTTTCAAATTAGCGGCCGATGCTTGTTTTACTGAAAAGACAAAACAATTTAATGATATTTGTATATGATGTTTCATGTTTATCAATTATAAAGATATATAGAACAGCTAGTTTACAAGTGGTCAAAGTGCGTAAAAACTTTTTGTGAAAACCTATTCCTGACAGACACTGCGATTGCTCACTCCAGTAAACATTATTTTATAAAGAAAATCAATTATTTTAAAGATTATTGAGATGTAACATACGAGTTTATTGATATAGAAACATAACGTTGTTCCTGGGACGCATTTTTATAGCATAATGTGACGCACAACTTGGTGGTATTAAACAAAATTAGCACTTGCTTTATGTGCCTTCTGTGTAGTAATGATTTGTGACTGAAAAATTGAGAACCGCATACGCCTGTTACTAGAAATTCCCATTGTTTTGTGAGAAGTTGGGTTTCGTTCAACCATTTAACAATACGTAATTAGCAATTTGCGATATTTAGTGCATTCAGAACACCAGTTTGCTATTTTTGAAGGATATATTTAGTCGATTGTTTTAAACTCGGAGGTCTAACTTTACGAACAAGCAAAGCATTTACTAAATGTTCGAGGATGATAAATGTATTCATCTTTTTTATGAGGAAATGGTTCGTGGCTAGTACAAGGCAAACGCAAATGCCTGCCACTGGGAATTTCAGCGGTTTGGTGAGAACCTGGGAATCATATACTGGACTGCCACTTTGCGTGGTTATCACAGTTATAGACAAATACTGGGCATAATAAAGGTTAGCCGAGTATTTCCTATGCATTTCGGTATATTAAAAATTCTTAGGAGCTTCTAATCAGAAATTTTGAAAGAGCTGTTAATTCAGATAATGCAATTGGTTGGCGCGATGAAAAGGCACGTAGCTGCACGTTATGAACAACGTGTAAGTGATAATTCACGGTCCATATGCCCCGAGCAATTTAATCAATAATAACAATTGAATTACACTGTGAGGTGGAAAATAACGAGACAGCGGCTAAGTTAATATCCCGCAGGCTACGTGGTATAATGTACTGCATTACAAAATAAAAGCTTTTCCTCCGAAAACCTCGAGTTTGCTGGCAAATTTTCGGAAGAGAAGCAGTTTTTATTGCAAGCTTCTCCAGGTCTTTCACTGCAAGTTGTGCTTGACACGTATCCTCCACTTGAGTGAACATATTTGTAAATGTTTTAAAGCCTTGTAGATAGTGTTTTATATTTAATCATGGCCGCCCATATAGAGCAGTTTAATTGGGCCACGCAATCACTTTGAGGGAATAACTCAATACGTATATAGTTAATAAGATTGTATTAGTATGCCAAATCATATTATGTCGCGCGCATATAAACTTTATGGCTACTCGGAGTCATAAAATTTGATGACACAGTCCGGGCTGCTAACGGTTGGGACGAAAGTAGATGTAACGAAAATGGTTCTATTTTTTAGAAAAAGTTACTAAGGGAACGGATGACTTGCTTGTAATATGTGGCCAGTGGATAAAAAGGGTATGGTAACAATAATAACTTTAGCAAGCTAGAGGAGCGTGACCTTGAGAAAGCTGCATGAAACTGTAATGAATATAAAACAATATTCGTTTGAGCAATTAACTTCCTAATGCGCGGAATCTGTGTTATTAACTCGAAAGATCAAAGGAAGTGGAATTAGGAAGATTAAGTCATCATTTAACGCAGAAATTTTACGGACCCTTTTGACTTTATTTTGCCTTTTATGTTTCAGAAAAACAATTGGTTCATGCGCGTTGATCATTGTTTTGCGGTTTTCCTTCTAAATCAGCAGAAAGCGTACAAACTTTCCATTTGATATACTGCAAGTGAGATAGTCGATTTTATTAAAAGCAGTTAGCATCGAATAGATAGCGAAGAAGGAAAAGTTTAAAGGTTAACACTTTCATTTTAGACCTGCTCTAGCTTTTAACAGAAGAAAATACATAGACCACATGAAATATTTTGTGCTTTAAGCAGTATGTTTAAGCTCTGTGTACTGATGATTGTACAGCAGTTATGTGTAGCAGTTATAGTTTAAGTAGAACTAGTAACCAACATCTAATCAGCATTTTACAATCTTGGATGCATTATGAATGTCAATATGCTTTACTTTACTGGCCTATTTGATAGACTCTCAGGTAAATTGGTGCAGTTTCGCGAAGAAGTGGAACGAATTTTTCCGTACTTGGAGGCGATGAAAGCACAATCCCTACCTAGATGGCACAAATAATTGGCTGCGGATTATTGTTAGAGCATCAAACTTGAATGTCCTATGATTATATTTTGAAGTAAGAGCTAAAAGCGCGAATTCCTTAATAAATAAATAAATAATTTGTATATTCCGCGACGATGCAAAAAGTTGTTTCCTAAAAGGAACAGATCAAAGAATGGCACAAACTTTTTATGACATTTTATTAATATGGTTTCAAAAATAAACATGGGCGAACTTGTAAGTTAGGCAGCACAGGGTAATCAGAATCGTACTGCTATTTTTTGCCATTGAATCAGGATTCTTCACAATCACATGAAAAACGCTTGGGCCGAGCAAAAATATGTAATGAAACTGGCTTTCGTCCGAAATGTTTTGTATATGTGTTTCGGAATTTTATCCAGACGCCATGGATTTGGTTTTCATATGCTTTATCTTGGAAATTTGATGTCACGAACATCTTAATAATGTTTTGAACTGTTATGTGCTTACTAATCACAAGCTTAAAATTGTAAAGTATATAGCATTTTCGGATATCAATTGGAAGTTAGTTTAAAAATCTTTGAGTATTGGGTTAGAAAGAAACGTTCTCTGCTTCTCGTAGTAAATTTTGGAATCCTGACATTTACCTCAATTTTAACTGTTAGATAGCTGCTGTTTAAAGATATGTGAACCATGTTTTAAAGACTGCGAATTTGATAAATTATGATTCTGTAAATAAAACGTAGGTTCAGCTTCACTATCCGAAGTCAAAGGTCTGCTGTACATTTACATTTGCACTCATGTCGAGCAATAAAACCACGTTTGTTCCATATATTATTGCTGCAACTAAACTATAGGGTAGATAGGATGAATGTGAAAATTTTGATATTATAATTTTACATTTGAACTGCAAACTTCCTTGTTACATAGAACTTACCCAACAAATCCCCCAAACAATTACAAATTAGCAGTATTGGCCTTAGTGGCTTACGTGACACTTTGATTAGTGGCGGGCTGCAATGATACTTGTGGCACGGAGGGCCACCTAGATTTTCTGCACGTTCACAACAAGCATGATATTATGGGATGTCTTGCGCTAAATCACTCATGGCTCAGCGGTTTCAGTCGCCGGCTCGTAAGAGTATGGTCATGGGTTCGAATCCGGTACAATTCAGCGGGTGAGCGCTACTGTCGAGTTCCATTAGGAAAGGCCGGTCACCTAGCTTTTCCCTGCTTGGATGTTGGCTGTCTGCTTGAGTGTGACTGCGACAACCTTCACAAAATACCTAAGCGATCCTCTTATCATTTAGAAAAAAATATCGCAATATTAATCTCAGCATGCTCAATTTTATAGAAACCAATGAATGCTTGATGACAGCAAAATAAGGTTGTGCAATGTAGCGTATCGTAACTTAATTAAATTATTAGTAAGGGAAAATTACGGTAGGTATTAAAAATATTTATGTCAAAAGTCTTATAAGTATGTTTCTATTGAATAAACGCATGGCTCGTATATTGTACAAAATATGGTGCTGCGGTGTAAAGTATAAAAAGCGGTACTATTCGACCGGACAGCTAACGGTGGCGTAATTCACCATTACTAATCATTAAAATTAATAATACAATTAGGACTCCACAGTTGCTTTTGGTGTAAAACTGAGTATCCGTTCCGATTGCCTTGGATTACCATGCATTTGCTAAATTCGTAAATGATGATATTGCAATATATCCCACATTAGATAATTAAATAAATGAGCTGAACCCTATCAAACTTCAGCACACATATGTAATCCGGAGGATCGGCGTGGAAAATTTACACCACCTAAACGTCTGTTTTATGTGTTTAATTGGACGGCGTAATTGGCTGGTGAACCAAGTTGTTACTTCGGTTGGATTTTAAATTAATTTGTTTCCGCCTATGATTAACAAACATTTTATTAAAGTTCTTGTTTTTTCTATTAGATACTTAGTGCACGTAAACTTCATATAGAAGTTTAATCACTATCCTTGTTTTTATCATATATAAAAGAACGCAGGAAACAACAGCAGTAATTTACCCGTTATCATACGATAGTTATTCTGATTCTATGTTTAGACATGTATATTTAGCTATATATAATGACGAAGCATTCAAATTTCAAATGATTTTAAGAATCAGTTAACATTCAGATAAGTTATAGTATTTACAGGGGTGATACAAAACAATTGAACATGTTTGTTGGATTGCTTAACTGTTTACAAAGCATAGTTCTTCACAAATACATGCGCGATAATTGGACATGGAGGAAACTGAGTCGAAGCTACCGTATAACAAAATTAAAATGCCGGTTTTCAGCTGGTTCGGATACTTTGTTTCTGGAAATTTTGCAGGCTTCATTGATGACGTTCTTGAGAACGTTTTCCACCCACTGCGATGTCCCAAACATATTAACTGCGATGTTACGGATCATGTGTCTAATATTTACAAGCCGGCATTAGATTAATCTATCGCATGTTTTAATATAATCTAACATAATTTTCCATAACTTGATCATGTAGTAGTAAGAAAGCGCGGACATGTTCTCCTTATCACCTAGTGATTATCTGGTTTGCATTGGAAATTGAACTCGGGTATAAGAACTGTGTGCATACTGGCTTACGTTCCTAGTAATAAAACGGTTTCAACTGAATTTTACGTATTCTGATTGGCTCAAGTTCAATCTTACCGAATGCCTCTCTGTTTTCATCTTCAAATAATTACAAATCCTAGAACTGCCCTGCATTAGATTTATGTGTATTTCGGTAATAGAGTGTCTGCAGTACTTGGCACATGTAAAACAACGTATTACATTTGTCCACAGAATTACACATGTGCACAGATGACAACAGAAGTCGAAAGCTTATAGGTCATCCTAAATTTAGTCCTCTCGGTTAGCTGCAATATTATGCGAGTAAGATGACTTTAACCTTAACCGCAAAAATAAAAGCAGCATCATAATTAATTGGTGAGGAAGAATTACATATTTCCCCTAGGCAAAAACATATGGTGGTCCATTAAAACTTCTGTAAGTTAATCACCTGTGACCTCTTTCAGTTTTAGAAAACACACACAGAATCGCACCACGGACTGTCTACCAATAATTGAAAGACTACCAATAAAACTGGCTCTCTATAGATACCTGTTTCCTTGTTGCAGTAATCTGGTAAGAGACTGTCTCATTTTCATTCTCCTATCCAGGAAACCAGCTACGATACTTTTTTCGATGTTTATGGCGATCACTGGGCGGTATAGGAATAAATCTGACATGCTGCTTATGACAATCAATGACTGTAATAACCTTTTAATCAGGAAACCAATGGTACTTTATTAAGTACTTTATTCCGGATGTTATCCAAACGCGTAAAACGAGAAAGCTCAGTTTGCGTCCTGATTGACACCATTTTTGTCTCAGGAAATAAACATATTATTCTTCTACTGAGTAGGAGAGCCTAACTTGTTAAACAGGGCATAACGATTTTTGTACAAATTAGATGCACGAAGAGTAGATAACTTCAGTACACAGGGATCTACTACATCAGGTCCAGTGTAATTCGAATCCATCTAAGCAAAATACTAGGCTAGCCATACTGAAATATATATATTATCCCTGTGCATGTTATCTCAGCGAACTGCGCCGTGCCAAGCTTTAATGTGACAGAAAAGCTAAAATCAAGTAGGGTCGGAAAGAAAATAGCATTTAGCACCAATGTTACAGTGCACACTGAAGTATACTTTATCAGACTGGTGACAAAATCCAAAGAATTAATGTGACGGGATCGGCAGTCACAAAGTGTTAGGTAAGTTCAGTAATTTTACCATGATAGTTCATTTTAGCTGAATAATGCTGCTCCATACACATCACATAATCTCTTTGGTCGCTTGCACACATTGAGTGAAAAGAACAGTTTTGGGATGACAAATCAATAGGAAACATAGTTGGTTAGTTGTGCCAACGAAGATGCCACACGACAACAAGCCAAATCAGGAGTAGCAGAAGCTGTTTGAATAGGCAAGGCTTTAAGCACCGAACGATGGAAGCATCAGGAAAGCGCTACAGTATTAGAATTGCTTTGTTTGTTGATGAACATTAATAGGCATTTATAGCTATTTGCACCTTGAACAGTTGAGTAGGTGCGGGGCAACAGTGGGTAACATTTAGACACTATGATATTAGTTCTGTGGAATTTGTGCCGAAATAAGTAAAGCAATTCCCCTCTGTCCGGAAGAAATGCCTGCTGCAGCTAGTGCCGTTAGATTGGCAAAAATAAGAGGTGGTCACATTGGAGTGAAGTCTGTGCAAAATGGATTCCCATAGCATCCTTTTGGTGCAAGGGAGCAACAAATACACGGCAACTTTACAGCTCTCATTTACGGTGAGTTGTAATTGAAGAAGAAAAGACAAAACTATTGCTCTCTTTTATAAGCATATGTATTGGATTCATTTTTGATAGCAAACATAGCTCGTGTTACTGCAGAACGAAATTTTCCACACAAATGGCAATAAACTTGTCAGTGGACGCGAACTTCTCGAGTTATTTCGTAATCGTTTTTTCCAAACAGGTACGACGGGATCTCACAAAAGTGTTGCGAATCAGCAGGCGCTTACACTTCAAACAACAGTAGCTGTTTTAATTATACATTGACTTGTCCAGTTCGGTTTGCGGTAAATTTGTTACGATCGAGTCAATAGATCATTCCTCCAAAGCTACATCCAACAACAGGAAATTTACTGGTATTTCGCTTTACTCGTTAATTCTGACAGCTATGAAATGTTTAAAGAATGCCTTCCTTCTGCCGAACTTGCTGTACTACCACACCGATGCTATCTATGGAACGGGTGTGTAATTGGGCTGCATTTATGGACTGACAGAATATCATTGTAAAGCACTGTAAGAAGACGAAAACTGGTAGATGCATGCATTTCGTATTGTCTTCTCAGTACCAATAACAATAACCGGTATGTAACTATATACTTAAATATGTGTGTGACCGAATAAGCATGGGGTGCAAAATGAATGACGGAAGTTTCACCACCATGTCCACGGCAGTCTTAAGCTGATAAATAATTGCTTTTGAACACAGAATATCATTGTATTCTATTTTTGCCGCGAATGTGTCGGAATTTATAAACTCCCAGAATCAGATTTCTTTTGATACAAAATTTAAGATCTTGTTAAAACTTTAATTTAAGTCGGTGTTTTGGAGACCCCGGTATCCCAGCGCAAATACCCAAATTTTCAGGAGTTCTTCCAGAAAACAGTTGGAAGCAGTAAATATACATCAAAGATCACCATTCGCTTACCACTTGTCATACATTATGAGTGTAAAACTATTTTTTCAATCATGAACCGCATCTAGTGAAACTTCGTAATAAGTGTAGCCGTGATACGGAGTACACCAGCAGGTTATTAAAGATGAGGTTTTCACAAATGCAACGCAAATGCTCAATATCACGTGATGCCATTTCACGCTCATCACACGCGTTAGTTTCAGGAACGCCATTGACAAGGTTTGCTCCGGCTAGGGTTTAATTTCGTTGGTCTTCTAAGCTGCCGTTACCATGCTAAGGATCACCTTCTGAGAAATCTAGAAAGACGCGTAGGGAAGTGTTTATTTCTGAGTTGATTATTAGCTAGAAGAACGGATTCTAATTTGGTGAATCATCTCAGTATAATACGTAGCAGTCGTAGCTCCAGGAAATGCAAACGACTTTAACAGCGCATGACCTGCACTTAATTTACCGTTCTAGCCAACGTAACCAATGGCTTTTTGATGATATCCAAATAGTTGAGGCCATCTAATTACCGGCCTCCAATTGATGTCCACTTTTATTCAAGAACGGTAAACCTCAGTTAACTCAGAACAACCTGTTATTTGCTACTATCTTTCGTGATGTCATTAGTAGTGATTGACATAACCGGTGATGCATCAAAGGAAGCCGACGTGTTTACACCGTTAGGAGACTACATCACCAGTTAGTTCCGATTCAATAGCGGATGCTGATCGCAATTAATGTTAGCTCTTTCTAGGCAGCAACAGTAGCTTAAGGTTTATTTGTACAGATTTGCATTAACGCTACGCACTCGGTATGGAGTTTGAGCGAAGCCATGAGTGTAATTACTACGATCAAACTAAGAACCGTATAGCTAGAACTTCCATCGCTTGGTATATTAAAACAGTGACTGATATTTTTGACTACCGGTGTGTTTTCGCTGAAGGTGCCCCAAGCCGTCATTTTTAGGCTCAAAGCGCCGCTTACTGGAGTGACCTAGACTGCGCAATTCACTAAGCTTATTCAAATATAATGTCTTTATGTTCATCAAATCCTGAACATTGCTTGTTACTTGGTCATAAATATGATAATATGAGCAAACATATTATCAGTGGGATAAAGTTACATTCTACACAGAACCATCGAATCTGTTTTGCTATGATTAAATCTCGCCTAGCTGATTTTCGGCCTGCTACATTTTTCACGGAACATTTTTCTACAGCTGTATCACAAACTACCTGTTTTTGTAAGTTTGGCGGATGAGCTATATATGTCTGTGACACGTTCTTCTGGCACACCGCTAATGATCAGCAGATTTTCACGTGTTGAGGGCAAGGTTACCCGGTGTATGCTGTGCAATGTGCTTTCTGTAAGTTTCTCTGGCGGGCCGGTCGGATTCTTTGGTGTGCCCATGAAATAGCTTACGCGTGGTTTGAATTTCGCAGCCGGACCTGTGGATCGCAACACCGTGTGTCTACTTCACACCATATTGGACTGTAACGAGTGCAAGGTTGGTCGAAAGCTATTGAAATGCTTTACGGAATGAGATCAATATTTATGTTTGTCAGTTGGAATAACACAAGGTTGGGTGCATGGATATGTATTACAAGGTGCCCGGATTTTCCATTACCGGATGGAAATGCGATGCATTGGTGGTATCCTCGAAGTAATTAGTTACAGTGATGGTTCTCTTTAATTCAAGACGAATAACTGGAAATCCGGTAAGGTGCGACCAAATGCAACGAAGCTGCTGCAAAACGTTGGAAATGTGCACAAGCGTGCTACCAGTAGGTTAACCGCCTAATGCTTCGCCTCTAGTACATGCAGAAACAAAGGACACATGAACAAAATATATAAAGACCATTTGCGTCAATCATTGTATCAGCATAGCAGTTGTCCTTTATCACGATGATAAAGGATAAGTTTGCGGTGTACAAAGATCCGTTTGCTTTGACTCTCATCAGGCATATCTACCAGTGCACATATCCTGAGTTAAAAGAAGGCTAACAGGCAACGCACAGTCCTACCGCTAGTCAAAATGCACTGTACAGGAGAGTTATTCCGAGAAAACAAGATTTTCTGTGCACTTAAGGAAACAAAGCATCCGTTTGATACAGCGCTTTTCGTTTCCATCTCTAACCGCAATCATTGCTGCCTAATTTACTGGCGGGTGGGATGTGATTCCTTGTAAGCATTGATGGTCAGTTTTGCCTTAAGCACACTATATTATAAGACAGTCCGTTGTGTAAGTAAATTGGGTCAACTACATGAACTTTCATTCACTTGCAGCTGTTGCTGACACGCTTCGTGTTTATAGGTTTCGCCCACCATGGTACGTCGTGCAACGTATGTCCGCTTCTGGTGCGGAGCCGTATACATTTGCACAAACAGTTAACATTTAGTATGAGTCTTTTACACTGGATTTCTCCAGCAGTATTTCAAAAATAATTTTTTCAGGTCTATTAAATGTCACTGACATATTAATATTTGTAGAAGTCACGATTAAACTTCACGCGCAATAATGTGCCTTGACGGGGAATCGAACCCCGGTCCACGAATTTCCGGTCCGCTGCTCTTCCACTGAGCTACCGAGGACTGACGATTAGTTGCGCAAATTTTATCACATGACTTCTGCTTGGTGAGCGATTCCTCGTCGAGGCACATTATTGCGCGTGAATTTTAATCGTGACTTTTATTTATACAAAACTTCAACACTTCTCACAAACATCCAAAAACTAATCTACCATCGCCCATTGGACATTTGAAGGACAGGTACTTCGCTCCTTTGGGAAGTGACGGGTGAGTGAGCCAATCTGCAACACCAGGACAGGTACTGTGAGCTTATTGGCAATACGTCGCGCACCAAGCAGAAGTCATGTGTTAAAATTTGCGCACCTAATCGTCAGCCCTCGGTAGCTCAGTGGTAGAGCAGCGGACCGGAAATTCGTGGACCGGGGTTCGATTCCCCGTCGAGGCACATTATTGCGCGTGAATTTTAATCGTGACTTCTACTTCTACAAACTTCACACTTCTCACAAATCTCTAAAACTAATATTAATATTTACCTATTCCAGCAGTTGTTACTATCACTACAACGGTAGTTCCTCAAAAATTCATGCCTATGTTTTGTTTTATATTTGTACAACTCAGGAATAGGTTTTTCAAAGCCTGCCACACAGTCGTTAAGAAAGACTGTAGATAACTTGTCAGCTAGGCTGACTTAAATAAAGGTGGCAATTTTAGTTTCGTATGTACTTTTGTAACACTATTATCATGTGACGGTACTGTAGACGACTGAAAAGTGCATGTAATTAGCGAAAGATTCATTGGTGTATCATCAGTAGTTGCGGTTTAATGCTTCTACGTGCACGTTAGAATTCGTACATTGATGAGGAATAACCATTCGTTATTTCATTATCTACTTAATTTTGTGGCAAATATTGGTCCACATATTGTCCGAATCTATGGTTAGTTAAGGTAGTGCCATTCTTTCGTCCTGTTGTAGAGAAAATGGCTTTATCGAGGCATGATCATTAACTTTATCTTCAAGCATAAGCATCGGATTAAGGAATTGCTAATTGAATCAGTCATCGGAAGAATAGCTTCCAGCGGGTGCCAGAGAACATAATAGTAGTTCCGCTAGCTGCGCACTTAAGCAAGGTATGCTGGTATGCTAATGCATAAGGAGGTAAACATTTTCATCATTCGAGTTAGGTTTGGGGTAGGACATATCTTCATTTTAATCAACACTTACTGCAGACATTGACTTCCTTGTGCATTGTTTTACTGTAGAAAACGGAAGGGACCGATGTGCCGACCGTTACCTAATTGTAGCCCAAAGTATTTTCGGATTATAAGCGAAATCAGGTCATTTTTTCACCTAATCTGAGTGGGCTGTTATGAGAGTTGTTAGCTCCAGATTTGTGGAACAAGTTTTGTTGAATTTACTGGAAGTACTAAGAAAGCTGCTCAGATATTGGTATATTTGCTCAGTGATAGCAGCCGTAAAGTGGCCGTAAAATCGGTTGTCGGAATTCGGGTATGGTACAATATATGACTATTGGCCAATAAATTTGAGCCTTAGCCACTTGGATGCTTTTGTGTGTACTATCAGTCCAGAAGGTCGATATGTCCAGAAAAGGATTAGAGCACGCCCCCTACTGACGGCAGTCAGAAACGTTAATATATTTGTTATTACCACCGCCGCGGTTCCGGTACATGCATGGTTACTAAGCCAGAAGGCCAATAAATCCATCAACTGCCACATGCCTAGGGAAGAAGTTTTCCTGCAATCTAACTTCTCGCAGATGCCCGTAATCACAGCACTTTGTTGTGCTTCTATAATTGCTAATATCTTCTGGAAGCGAGCATATAATGACATAGGGTAAAAGTTCATGTAAATATATTCTCACAGAAGAGCAACAACCTCTCCGGCTCAAAGGCATTTGTAGAAATGTCATCTTTCGTAATTAATTATTGTGTTGTTTCTAATTGCTCGAAATGCGTAGTTCACTTCTTGGAAATATAGAAACTTTCAAAATATCACGTGCACATCGTTACAAAATTGTTTTAGGATAATTAGACTACGTGTTGCAATAATACCGTAGAGTGCATGTGTTTGTAATATTTTGCTAGAGAAAACGTGAGCACTGCTATCTAAGCTTCGATCATTTTCACCATGTTAAATGACTGGGTGCAGTCTTATTTTTCGTCTTTAGATTAGCGTTTGCTTCATAGAAATAGAACGGCTTATCCGTTGCATTAAATAAGGTTACTTATGCAGACACTAATTAATTGAAAATATGTCCAGCGTATCTTCAAACTGTTTGCCTTATATATTTTTAATTATCATATTTGGATAAGGTGAGCAACTTTGATTAATCCGATGAGCAAATCATTTCACAGTTTGCGGGTCATCCATATAGGTTCGCAAAATATGTGGTACCAGAATTTGATCTCATCGCAATACTCGGGAATGCATCTTCTTATATTACTCGTAGTGGACCGCAAATCAGATACAATCTAATCTTCAACATAATACTCGAAAATCAACTTTGACTATCAGTGACTTATTGGAGTAAAGTCGGTGTCTTTAGCTACAAATGTGTATATTAGTGCTTGCGCATTGCTCCTATCAAAACAAGCCTATTTTATTAGTAACTTAGGAAAGTATTATGAGTTTTGATTGTATAATTTGTAGCCAAGTATATTGGTCTTAAGATAAGGTTTTCAATGGAAACGAAAGCCACTTGAATGGACACATCTTTCCAACGGAAAATGGGTATTTATCCGGATGAATAATATTCAGTTGTTTTGGTGGTGATGAACTCGTCCAATACGGTTTTAACATCTTCTTGGGTTTTAAACTATTTCTCGCAGAAGAATTTATAAAGGTTTTTAAAGGTGGAACATGGTGGGTGAAAAGTCAGGAGCTTTTAGTGGTTGAGGCAAGTTTCGTAGCCCATATGTTACAGCATTCACAGGGTTGGTTTCGCGATATGTAGGAAATTGCTTCCGGGGAGATAAACTGGCCAGTTTAAGTGGACCAGTGCCTTAAACATGCGACAAAGTTTCCGGTGCATTTCGGCACTTGGTTAACCATACTTTACGCTGCAATGGCCACGCCTATATTTAAAAAGTTGTAATAAATCAGACCAGTCGCAGACAACTAAGCATTTACCCCAACCCTTTGCGCGTGCGATTTCAGATTTGGGAAATGCTGTGGAACTTGATTGCAGTCCAGTCGTGGAGCATTCCGACGTCGATTCCCCTAAAGATTTTATCAAACGTCATAATCCAGTAAAGAAAGGTTGATTGGATTGCTCAGCAGAATGGTCGACAGCACTTAGAAACGCTGATTTATTGTTTTGCAGTCAGCTAGTACGGCACCCACTTATCCAGCTTCTACTACATTCCGAACTCCCGTGAATGATTAAAACCAAGAACATGCAAAACTGCTAAGTGAGACTCAAGAGTTAGAACGGTATTACGCAGATCGGGGTCTTTAGCTTTTAACAGAATTCCTGCCAGAGTTAACCGGATAGTTGGGTTTTCGGTTACCCAACTGCGTCTAAAGTAAACGAAGAAGGCCAAACTTTAATTCCACAGCGTTTACCGGTTGTACGCAGACCAGCTGGGCGGTTGACAACAATCCGGGCCATACATAGGGTACCTCTAGTTATCTGCACCAAGATTTCAGTTTCAGGATCAGTTTACACAATAGGAAATCAACTCCATGATATGAACCGGTGAAACTCGATAAGTGACATCATAGGATTTCTTAAGCCCGTCAAAATGACAAGGATCCCGCGTGACTCAAACTCACAGCATTAAGGTGCACCGAGTGTCCTCCCTGTTTTAGTACCTTCTGCTGGTGAAGCAGAACTTATTCCATTAACGACAGCACGCCTTTGACATGGATCATGTTCCATACGCATTTTACCGAAATTTTCGTGGTGCTAGCGAAATAGATGAAACCACGACATGGAAAAACACCGGAAGCAATCCGTGTTTAGGACCATACTTTTACGGGGGCTCCCGAGGCTGTAGCTCATGATCAGCGCGACGCCACCGCTGAAGACCAATAGCAGTGTCAGTATATTTGATTGACCTTGTCCCTGGAAACTCTCATATAGCATTCAATTTGTGACCACGAAGATCGCTAACTTACAAACGTTGTGGCCCTAGGAGTGTGAAAGTAGTACTACAATCCAGACAAATGTCAACTAGGGTATACCGGCCGTAGCAGCCTTCTTTCCGAGTTCCGTCTCAAATCAGCATCTCTTAAGCAAGTATACGGAGGCAAAATCATAATCAAAGTACCACCAGATAACATTTCGGATAACTTCACCCATATATCCGATGAAATTAACAAACACACCCCGTACTTGGCAGATAAATATATTGGGGTATTTGCCGGATCCCTGGATCCGACACATATGAGTTCGTCTTTTCTCCACCCAAAAAACCATTAGTTGGCGACCTTTCACCGGTGGGCACAAAATCATGCCCAAAGCGTACATCCCCAGCTTCATTGCTAAGAACAAAGAAACATTCCTGCATCTACACCAGTGCATAACTCCTCAGGTGCAAGCTTGCCGAACTGCGGCTAAATCAACCCTCATAATCCTGGATTCTCATATTTGTAACTTAAACGTAGCTTCGTTTAGAAATTTCGGACGCCAAAGTCTCCATACATGGTATTTCCCTTATTCAAGATGATGACCGCTATATCGGCGGTAGGGTAATTTTATACTGGCGCTGCGACCAGCAGTGCGAACAGGTGGACGATCCAGAAACGCAGCTCAGTGACTCGCTCTGGTGCATTCTGTACCTAAGATGTAATGACCCCTGACCATTCGCAGTTCTTTATCTTCTCCTAATATCCTCTCTAAGGATATACGCACGCCTAACATTAGTATAAGGGAAGGTGCGCTGACTACCATACTGCCATGTTCCCATATCCGGCAACTTCAGTGTTCAGGATTTAAAGTTCCAGCTTCTTCTAACGAGCAATTCAAGGCAGACCTGTAAGAGCATATTGAAATCATTCCGCTTCATTAGGGGGAAACAAGCAATATGTGCCTGAATTACTGCGCAGAAACCAAGAGCTAATGATCACGAAACCAAAGTTGTTGAGCCATCTGTGATTAAGAACAACACAAAACAACAACAGCACTACATCAACCGTTTGAACTGATGCTTCGCTGCCATACAACCTAGATTACCTATAAACTAAGGAATAATAAGAGGGAGAGAAGGGGGACTTACCTGAAAACTTGAATGCCCTGAGCAAACATTCAGGGTCAGTGCGCCTACACTTTGTGTAGACAGCATACCGTCCCAAACAGTTGGCTATCGTGCAAAGCTAGGGACTAAGGGATAACGTAGTAATAGTTTACGATGATGTGTGTTTAGCGGAATATGCGCACAACATAGAGACATATCTCGAACAATCACACACTACAGCATACTCAAGTACTTTGTTTGGAATGCTCTTTATGATCTTTCGGACAATTGTTCCATTGATAATGTGTGGAAGGAGTTTGCTCGCAAATTCAGCGATCGGATTAAATCCGCACCAATAATCAAGGACCACTTTCGGCAAAACACCACTACGTGGGAGCAGACCCCGAAATCTCTTAGCGCAGCGTAGCATTTAACAGGGCGAATCCTAACCCTGACAAGTAGAAAAAAGATGTAGTGCACTGTTTCACTGTACCACACTTGTACGTGAGGACATATTAGTATACCAGCAGAGTCTAGCAGCAAGAATTTGTTAACAAAAGTTTCTGTACCAGCCTATGAAAGCCTCTGTAATGTGAGGCTTGGTGCTCCCCTTTTTATCTCAGCAAATAGGTGTGCACAATTTGCAGGTGATGCAGCCAAGGTTCTAGGGCTGCAATAGGCTCCAATATTTCGATTCACCACCAGCATATGCAACAGACCTGTCACCTTCCTCCAGACGCCAATAATCACATACGTCAACTTTAGTTCAACGATTGAGGAAGCTATTATCGTTGCACACTCACAGTTCACCTGGTGTTGGAAATATTCCTCCGAAAGCGCTGCGTGTGGCAGTTACGATGATGGCTGAGTCATTAGCCCGATTATTCCAAACGTGTCTGGACGAACGGTAGGTCCACAACAGGTGGAATTAGAGTCTCAGCACTCCAATTTTCAAGGGTGGTGGCTGTTCAAAGCACGTTTACTACTGCCCATTGATTCGCCTCCCGTTGCTCTCGAATGAGATGGATGTCTAACAATATAGAACAGGAACAACACGCATTCCGTCAGCATCAGTCATGTATTAGAATATTCTGACTGCGCGCAGCAGTTGGAAAATAATAACCGACCGTATAACCGGTGCGTCTCTCATCTACCACAAATTTTCTAAATGCTTTTGCTGCTTAGCTCAACGAATTTCTTTCCCTAAGCTGCATACTTGCGGAATTGGGGACCCAATCCTTGGGTGGATCGGAAACCCTCCTTCAGCGGCGGCTTCATTTTCGGGTTAAGGTTTTATTTGCTGTTCGTATTGACGTGGACTGTGGTGCTCCGCAAGGATAAGTGTTGGGGCCGTGCCACTTTTTGATGTTCATCAACGATCTTGCACCTAGCATCCGTGAAAATTCCATGCGATTCATTTATGTCAGCTATCAGATGTTCGATCTTCCTCGTCTTCCCCCAAAGGCTCAATGCGTAACTGAAGCCCCAGGTAGAGTACACGATCCAGGGATCGCAACGCTAGTTAAAACGCAACTTGTTTGCCCCTGGATACCACACAGAGAAGTTTAAGGAAATTGTGTAATGATTGCTTGAACTGCAGTACTATCCGTTTCTAAAAACGTTAGAAGTTTACAGCGGACCTTATCACAGTCTACAGTGACCTCCTTCTGGGGTACCAGATATTAAATTGCCTCGGTCTATCTTGCCGTCACCTGAAACTTAGCAACAACACAAAATTGCTGGGTTGAAAGTGGAAACTGGATGTGCCATACCATCGGCCGTCATGCCACTGGAATTATTCTTCCCTTTGATGTTTTACCCCATAGATCGCTTCTTCTACTTTTCCATTTCTGCGCCCAGTCTGCCTGTCTTAAAACGACGGGACGATGCATTTCAGCAACTGCAATACCTAGATTGATCTCTGTTCACTTAGTAACAACAAGACGCAGACAAATATTTTGCTCTTCAGCGTTTGCGAAATCGGTGCAAACGGATCTGTATGCGTGTATAAACCGATGCACGTGCGTTAGCGAACGCAAGTTGACTTGCAGTGGATTTCCAGCTAATTTTAAGAATTCTGGTGTGAGTTGAACGCATATTTCCTGACAACCTTTACTATATTATTGTTTTGTCAATGACTATCTTGCGAGACCCCATATGCTTCAGTTTTTACCCGTATAAACCATTAGTTCACTGTTCCATTGTTTAATTAATTGTCATTTACTACAGATGGACGTCCATAACGCTTTTTATCTTCAAGTCTCGCGTACCCTGTACGAAATATTCCATACCGTTTTATCATTGATGGATCCAAGACCAATCAGGATTTCAGGGTGCATAAATTAGGTGGGTGAATACTCCGTTTCAATTTCTACGCTCGCATTGTGGATGTGGTGCACAGAAGGGTAAAACATTTATTTGGTACAAAGAGATGCTATGCCTTTGAACTGTATACGGCTGGACCGCGAGGTTTTTCCTTCACTGTCGAGGGACTATTGTCTACAGACCGATTTAGATAGCAAATTTACGCAGAGGAGCAACCGTTTAGTTTCTGTTGGCAACTTGCTAAATTAATGATGGTGCGAGTTGCGCAGCAACACTGATATGTGTGACTGGCGCCTAGGCGTAGTTTATTACAAAGCAAAACAGAAACTATGGTGTTCGCGGCTCACACAGCCGCAGGCAAGTGCTTTTTTAACGCATAATCCTACTCTAAGTCTATTCCATTTGGAGTAAGATGTAAACGCAGTAAGAAATTACACCGCAATTTGTGCATTTAATGATACGGAAAGTGAAAGTTCGATCGCACAGGCTAGGCTCTATTTGGTTACTGAGATAGTACAAGTTCCACTCACTCCTAGTGTGCGTCGCTATGCTGGAACATAAATCTGAAAGGTGACAGCGATGTTGCAGCGTGCAACGGCTGCTATAGTGGTTGCATCGGAACCAGCTACACCACTACTCGAATCCGGTTGCTTAAAGTTAAGCTTCGCTTTAGAACAAAGTAACCAAAGCAAGGAAAGTTGACAGTAAAGCGGTAGCTACTCTAACCACGGAAACAAGCAAACATGGCGTCGTCCAGGGTCTGTTAACTTTAGCTTTCTCAATATTGCATTTTATGATTTTTCCCGGAGTTAGGTAGGTGGCATATTACATTTCATTGTAAAAGAATTTTACGAAGTACTACCAAAAGCTCAGCAACATACCTATCCGTGGTCGCTGTACGCAAACCCGAAGTGAAGTTGGTGGCAACAACTACATCCTCTTGAAGAAGCGATAGAAAGGGCACTAATACCAATGCACCTCATAGAAGGCGCATACATCACCACCAGAGAAAGGAAGCGTGCTCTTATCAAAAACTTTGAACGTTCAAGGGACTCAGAGCTCGATGTAATAACCGGCCTTAACCTGCCCGGATCAACGGCAAACGCAATCAAAGACAAACGACTCGATGACCTGAATCAAGGGGATTCCATATGCCAAACAGTGGGAATCCACTTAAAAGAAGCTAGTTTTGTTTGAATCGCTCGCTACCAAAATTACATTAACATGACGAACTAAGACTAATACTAGTGAGACTTCAGTCAGGTGCAGTCATTTGATGAATCGGAGGCGGACTCTGGTCAGCTCACCATCTTCGTGATTCGTCATGTTATGTTCATATGTTCTCTGCCATTACTTACAGTGGTCTCCTGCAAAGAAAGTATAGCGCAGCGAAATACTATTAGCAGAAAGAAGAAAGGTTAACTTTTGTAGATGTTTTTCCAGAAATGCAGTATTGCGACTAGTCGCAATTCTTAGCTCATGGCATGGAATAACGGCACAACATTCGCGAATAATTTCCTTTACACCAAGCGATTTCCAAATCGAAATCAAGTTTTTCCCCATCACCGAATCATAATGCTGTTTTCAAACGGTGTCGTAAGCCCTGTTCCACTCCGAACAATGGGGGTAAAGTTGCCTGAAATTTGGCACAAGTAACGCGCCAAATAACCATCAGAACTGCGTCTGCAGAAGGTCGGAGTAAAACCATCATGAGTGAAAGGAACACCAAAGCAAAGAAAATATGTCGTGAGCACAACTGCCTATATTTCTGAGCAAAGCAAACCGCAACAGCCCAGTGATCCAAAGAAAATGCAGGCAGTAGCTCATAAGTGACTTCCGAAATATTAGGATAAGAGGGCTCTGTGAACAACCCCGTACTGTCTATAAACAATCACTAGCTGGTTCCACATGGGTTTGGCATAAATTTACAGCAAAAGTCGGTGTATTCAAACGCGCTTCTAAAATCGGCAATTCTCGATTTCTTGTATAAAAGCGCACAAGAATTTATCAGTACATTTGTGACGCTTGCCAAGCGTCAATATCTTAGGACCTCATCATTGGAACCGATACACGGTTGCACGATGTGATAACCGAAGCCGAGATCGCACCACCTGAGATGTCACACTTATGAAAAGAAGGACCTATCCAGAAGGACAGCGTAATACTTTACTATTTCAACAAAAGAATTAAGGCTTTCCCAACACCAATTAAAGGGAAACAAATCTTAATTTTGCAAATTAACGACGAAAGATTAAGGAACGACCAGATCATATTAAAAACGTAAAAGCACAGGATTAATTTGTCTAAGATTATTAGTTCTTATCAGGGTTTTGTTTCCACTATCATTCGAAACATGCTCTATGGCTATTTTCTATACTAATCCACAATTCAATTACTGGGTTCATATGTTTCCACTGAGCGAAGGATAAGGTATATACTACATGCGCGTAATTGTCACGAATAAATGCACTTACTCTCTTCTATTACTAATGCTTTTAGTTAGTCTTCTTTGGCGATAAACACAAACAGCTATAGACATACTATGTATTTTGTTAAGATTAACATTGTTGATGTTTATTTTTATAACAACCTTGATGGACTGTAACAAATCTTTTTTATAACAATCTCTGCAATCCTCTCGTTATTCGTCGATTTCCCATCAGTGTTTGATTGACCTATTATCAAAAGGCCACAATTATCTATATACATTAATTCCTCATATTCTATATGTTCTCTTAATTCACTGTCTACCACGACTGGACCGATCTCTTGAGATAACGAATTAGAGCTACCAAAATAAAAACGAACGCCCATGCGAGTCATACTGCCACCGAAAAATTGGCATTTAAAAAAAGTGCCATAATTAAATGCTCCGGATAAAGGAACGGGATGAGGCATCCTCACCCAGGATATACGCAGGAAAGTAGCCTTAATATAAAAAGTTATGTTGTACATATCCGGGAATCAGATAAAAACATAAAAGAAAAAAGGCAAAGTATATAATGGTGACTGAAAGCTGGGCTAAAGAGATCGCCCACCCCGTGCGGTCGATCAGGCAATCGATCGAGCGGACGAATGCGTTTTCAAACACCCGACTTTTGCCTCAGAGTTGAGAGGACAGTGTTTTCAGCGGCATTTTATGGCTACGTTGGCGGAGTTTTTGTTAACACGTTTTTCGTGGTCAAGGCTGTTTGAATTTTGATTTTTCTTCGGCTGGGCTAGAATTGCTACGGAGAAATTCCTGGGTGGTTAATTCGGAATAGCGAAAAGGGGAAGATCTAACAATGGCGACGGACAAGCACGGAAATGTTACAAATTTTTCTGCCGAACATTTTCAAAAGCTGCTTCTTCAGCAACAATCCCAGATGGAAGCACAAATGAAACTGATTGCAAGTTTAACGTAGTGCTTAAACGTACAATCAAACGGAGCAGCTACACGGGACACGCAGGCTGTTTCACTTGATCTTCTTACGAATTCAATCACTGAATTTCATTATGATGCTGATTCCGAATCCACTTTCGAGGCGTGGTTCAAACGTTGGGAGGATATGTTCCAGACGGATTTCAGCCGTCAAGACGATTCATGGAAAGTGCACCTTTTTGCTCCGCAAGCTGGGAACTAATGAACATACAAGATTCCTTGACCACATATTGCCCAAAGAGCCGAAGGACATCACTTTCAACGAAGCAGTGGCAACACTCAAAGAAATTTTTGGTGAGTCAACATCATTGTTTAGCATTCGCTATCAATGTCTAAAAATTGTAAAGCGTGATACAGACGATTATAGGGCACTAGCAGACATGGTTAACCGCGAATGTGAACGTTTCAAATTACGCTGTTTGACGGATGACCAGTTTAAGTGTCTTATATTTGTCAGTGCTTTACAGTCTTCACGCGACGCGGAAATCCGCACTCGGCTCCTTGCTAAGTTGGATCAAGACCCAGATTTGACATTGAAGTCTCTTGTACGCGAATGCAAACGGTTAATTACCTTGAAACACGACACAGCTATGATTGAGCAGAGTTGCCCCACCATTGCCGATACTGTTCATGCTGTACAAAAAGCAAGAAAGCCTGGCTCGAATAAGTCGTTCAACAGAAAGCCGAACAAGCCGCCTACACCTTGTTGGTCATGTGGTGAACGGCATTTCGCACGATACTGTCCATTCAAGAGTCATATTTGTGATAAGTGCCATAAACGCGGCCACAAGGAAGACTTTTGCTATCAATCCCGGCCAAGAAATGTGAAGCAGTCCTACCGAAGGAAGAATTTCAGAAAACCTGACGCAGAATCACTATCGGTGATTGCTACGTTTCACAGCGATTCTAAAACACGCCACCGAATTATCACTGTGCTTATCAACGGAATCCCAACCCGGCTGCAGTTTGATACGGCATCAGATATAACGATCATTTCCAAGAACACTTGGAAGCACATAAAGAAGCCGAAAATGATTGATTCCAACAAAATCGCTCACAATGCATTCGGTGGAGAGCTGAAGTTGGTCGGAGAAATAAATTGCAAAATTGCATTCAACGGAGTGGAAAAGGCCGGGACCTGCTACTTGTCTGATCGACCAAACTTGAACCTCCTTGGACTTGACTGGATGGAAAAATTACAACTGTTTGATGCTCCAATGAGTCAGATTTGCAATACAGTACAAACCGACCCAGTACATTCATCAATGTCGATAGAAGAGAGGACCAGAAAGCTAAAGCAGCAGTTTGTCACCTTGTTTGAAGATGGTCTCGGCCACTGCACTAAGTTCAAAGCAAAGTTGTGTCTTCGTGAAGGAACCAAGCCAGTCTTTAGAGCAAAAAGACCGGTACCGTATGCCGCCATGACAGCAGTTGATCAGGAGCTCGACCGACTGGAACGAGCCGGTGTCATCACACCAGTGAACTACTCTTCATTGGCTACGCCGATTTTTGCTGTGAAAAAGCCGAACGGTAAAGTGCGAGTCTGCGCCGAATTTTCGACCGGCTTGAATGCCGCATTGGACGACCATCAATACCCCCTTCCGATACCAGAAGATATCTTTGCCAAGCTAAATGGTGGGAAGTGTTTCGCCAAACTCAACTTCACCGATGCCTACCTCCAGGTTGA
>OX104066.1:37502553-37518708 GCA_944474145.2 Dicrocoelium dendriticum
ATCTTTAATACTTCACTTCTATCGATCAATCCTTTTCACCTAGTAACCTGGGTCGATTTTTGCAGCAAAGTTTTCGACACTTACCTTTGTAGTAGGTTAGCTCTCATAGGCTTTTCTTATTTCAATAGGCCATAGCACTATATTTCTAGTACCCTCGTGTCGTCTTTCTCTCTTGATCACCCGATAATTTTTACTCCGCGCTTCATTCCTATCTATCCGCTGACTTATCATCTCTTTCGATGTAGGCTGGCCACCAGCCGTCCATCCACCGTTCAAACGTCGCTGGTCCCTGAACTCTGCTTTCTACCTTTCCACACAATAGTCTCATCATAGTAAACTGATACTGCGTCTCTGCTTATGGCGCAACGCTGTATTCCTTGTAGAGAGTAGCAAACAACTTATAGGGCCACTGCTTTTGAAAAACATTCAAAAGACACTTTCAGCACAATCACTGCTGCACATTGTACATCATTTGTCTTCACTCTAAATGTTATAGCATAGGAGTTTAAGAATGGTTGTTTCCACGCCTGTTCGTTGCGGCCTTGGTTGTCTCTCACCTTCCCTTTTCTCCGAGGTTTGGAACTTCTTGGGGATCTGGGATTGGACCGATAAACAGCTTGTGTCCAGGACGGGACAACCAATAAGGACCTATAAAGCACATGGCAGTAAAACAAACGGACACAACTGCACTCATTACCATGACCGTTGTCCAATTAGGATAACTGGACTCGATAACTTCACACTCCTGAAAAATCCAGACGCAAGAAATTGACGTATCGCTCACCTGGATACCCACAAAGAGGATTCTTCTTGAAGCCCTCATCCTCGATTCGCCTCAGCCATTATGGCGGTCTTGCCCAAGATATCTGCCCAAATAACCAAGGAAATTGAAGGTCATTTGACTGCGGATACCTGAGGGTGAAATCAGTCGAAAACCTGGTCTGACAGTTGTATATTAGTGCACCAACAAATTTCTGTCAGTGTTCCAGGACGTGGTGGGTTTTCGCCTGGCAAGCGTTCTCCCTATAAAAAGCCACAAATGTCCGCGTAACAACACTGCGACGTGGCGGATGTGACTCACCACCGAATAAAGTCACTGCCAAGAACTACCTACTGGCAAGTCGACCAGAATCATTATTCATTATTGCCCTGACACTTTCAATACTAATTTACACCATGCCTATATGTATCGTTTTCATTACACATGTATTGCCCTGACTGCTTAAACTACGCACTCTAGAATCCAACGTTTCGTCAGCCATTGATGACTCTATATCTCATGACTACTTACACCATTTCCGCAGCCTGTACAACCTTCGACTAACTGCCGACTACACTCATAGCAACGTGTATGTTGCGAAGCAATATTGCATGTAAATATTGATCATGCCTTACTTGGTGTGTCTCGACAAATTCGAGAATAAACTATTTATTTATTTATTGTAATTGTGGTAGTAAGAAAATGCGATAGATGGTAGCAGGATCAGACGAGGTTGTTCGAAGTGTTTTGGTTTATAGGTAGCAATAATAAGAAATAACAATGTAAGCTTAACGATAAGGATATATGGGATCATAACCTTCTGCTATAGCTGCTACGCACAAAATAGCGGCGCTACGGTGTAGCAGGTTAGTCGGAGGAGCATCGAAGCTAGGTGGTTTGTAAGTGGGCATGAGCCTAGGCAAAGCAGATTAGTGGAGAAGTAGGACGTGATAAAGTTATAGGTAAGCGTCCTACTCAGGTACTTTAGCTTTTACGCACAAAAGTGCGCAGCTGCAGCACCGTAGTTATGTGGTGCCCAGGAGGCAAGGAAAGTCAGAGCCAAACATGTAAGAAAGCATTAGGAATATGCAGTAAATGGAAGCGCGATAGGAAGAGACCACTCATAGGGTAACCATTATAAGGGAGAACGATTTCAACTTAGCGATAAGGGTATAATTGGGCAACGTCAAATGATACTTGGGTTCCTACGCACGCCGACAACACCATGTTGATGGTAGCCAGTTACGTTGCTGCGGTTAGCCAGAAGCGGATGTCTCGAGGTAGCCAGCTGTGGGTGATTTGAGGGAATGCAGAACATTTATTATTCGGCAGCTTAAAACTATGTGCTGGAAGACATAACGGGTTGTGGGAGGAAGCTGGCAGGTCAAAGTATTAGGAGTCCAGAAGGAGATTGTGTGGGAAGGTAAGAAAAGGTGATTATAAGTGGTCTGGTCTGTTTTTAAAATGTCGTCTTCTGGACCATTACTATTCAGTATGTTGGAATCTTGTGTGAAAGAGAGGTTTTTGCTTACAGAGAAGCAGAACTACCTTGTATTCATAGAATCTCTTTTATGATGAGAGATAAACTATTCCATACGTGCGCATAGCTGTAGAGGTAGAAGTTGGAGGGAATATTACTTCGCGTTCTTGCTAGGATAGTTGCTTGGGGTCTATCACGTAGGGGGTACAAATTGTTGTATGAGTCTGAGACAGGGATTAGTAGTCACCCATTGGGATTGTTAATGAGCTAATAAAGGAATGCAAGATTGGTTTGCAGTCGGCGCATCCATAACAGGTCTAGCTAAGGTGTGTTGCATTTATCATGGTAGCTGAGACTTGAATGCCGCAGCAGGCGTTTTGGGAACGTACGCTAAATCTTTTCGAGAGTTAAGATGCCGCACTTTCTTAGGTTGGTGAATACTATAGAGCAGTACTATAGCAGAGACCGGGCACATGTTTTGTAGAGCGCAGTTCTAGCTTCTTGTATTGTAAGGGTTATGAGGACGGATCCGATGAGAGAGAGCACTTTTGCTGCGGCATAAACTACTAGTTCCAAGAAGTTCAGCGAACAGGAGTACTGAACTCCTAAGTCCCGCACTGTTAGGCAGTTCGCTAATGACGTGCCTTGTAGCTTTAAGGTATTGGTTGGCATGGCGCATCTGTATGTAAGGACATTGCATTTTGATGGTATGAACTCCAACTTCCATATGTCGCACCATGCAGCTGGAGCTCTTAAGTCGTATTGTATATTGGAAATGGCGGTGTGGAAGTTTGACGGATGAAATGAGAAGACAATTTTGATGTCCTCGGCGAATAGCTAGGGTGCCAATTTAATAAATAAATAAATAAATATTTATTCTCGACTACGCGAGGCACGCCCATGGAGGCGTGATCAGGTATGTGCAACTGTACAGACATATTATAGTAACTGTAAAAGTGACAGCGGCAAATTGGTCATATAAATAAATAGTTTGTTCTCAAATTCCGTGAGAAACACCAAATCACTCGTGATCAAGGTTTAAAGGCAGTTGCGTATCACGAGGATACTTCGGGTTCAATCGTGTGTAGTTGAAACGGTCAAGGCAATTTAAGTGCAATATGACAGAACTTGTAGACGGAGAGTAACATATTCTTGCACGTGTCGGGAAGAGTTGAGGTTTGAGTCTAGGCGACTTGCCAGTATGCACTTGTGGGCAGTACCTTATTCAGTGGCGAGTCACATCCGCCACGTCGCAGTATTGTTAAGCAGACATTTGTAGCTTTTTATAGGGAGAACGCTTGCCAGGCGAAAACCCACCACGTCCTGCAACACTGACGTAAAGCATTTTGAACAATAATGTACGTCTGGCATATCCTTTTGACGACTGGTTTCGTATTCGGTAATTCGCAGCCAAATGGTTCCTAATTTCCTCTGTTAGTTGGACAGGTAGTTTGATCGAGGCTGCTATGATCGTTGAGGCCGATTGAGGGGGAACATCGCGAATAGTTGTCTTGTTGTGTGTCCAGGTGAGCAAAAGATCAAATTTTCTGCTGTCTGGATTTTTCAGATGTATAATATATGGAAGTATGAAGATGTGTCCAGTTCTCCATCCTGGACGAGGATTTTGGTGATTGTAGTTGGGTCCTTTTGGTGTCCAACCAAGCTCCATGTAAGCCCCTGTCGGCGAGTGAGTCGGTCTTGGGCGAAAATTGTTCCTAAGTTCAGTCCCAGATCTCCAAGAACTTCCGGACTTTGGAGCAAAGTGAAGTGAGGGACAACCGAGAGAAGACCGCAAAAACAGGCATGGAGTTAAACATTGTTAGTCTTATGTTACTGCATTTAGTCTTGAGAAAAAAGCATGTATATTGTGCAACAATAATTATGCTGAAAGTGCCTTTTGAATATCTTATAGAATCAGCCGTATAGGTGGATTGCTAACGCCTGCGTAGAGACAAGAGCGTTGTACAAGTATGTCATCCACGAAGTATTGGTTTGGTATGAACCAAAAGTTGTGTGGGGAATAGAGAAGAGATTTAGAGTATTTGTGGTGATTGCAAGGTATTTGGACAGCAGATAACTACCGTAATACGGTAAGAAGCGAAGAATAAATGAAAATAAATAGATTGCCGCAAGAGTGATCGAAAGGTCAGTTGGCGGTATGGCAGCGGAAAGATTGAATGCAGATATTGTAAAGGAATAAAGGTTACTGAGATACGGAGTGGCTCCAGACGAGCACTGTGTTATCGCATGTGTGGAGCTTGCTAATTCTAAACAGAAGTAACGAATTTAAGACGACCGGCGGATGGTGGCGCTAGGAAAGACTATCAGTGGCCAGAGGTAGTCATTCGAATCGGACGCTTAGTCACTAGTTTATGCCTATAGGGTCACTGAATGCATTAACAAGCCAGCGGAGGTAGGTGATACAGACATTTCAGGGAAATGTATGCTGGGGGACAAGGAAGCTATCCTAACAAGCTCCGATGATCGTAACCCAAGACCAATAGTTGCTACTAAATAGCGGTGCTGAAGTTAAGAGGATCGACAGATAATGGCGCTATGAAGAACAGTCGGTGGCCACATGTAACCATAGCATTTAGCAACTTGGTCATTAGTGGATTACTACAGTGTCACAGAATACATCAGCAAGCCATCGAAGCTAGGTGATGCAGACACTCTAAAAGATTACAGGATGGAGAAACAGGGAATATCTCCTTGTAGGTCCGGATATGCTCAAAGGTGTATGGAGCCTACAAGGAATCACTGTGGAAAACGTGCGGAAGATAGGAGGAAAGAAGGGTAACATTGCAAAGAGAGAACCAGTGAACAGCATCTGAATTCGCATTAAGCCTTCTAGTTATAAGTGGATAGTTACGTTGTCACAAGGGACAACAGACCAGCGAGGGTAATTGATGCAAACAATTCAAGGGAGCAAGTGTTGGAGAGATCATGTGTGGCTCCTAGCGCAAAGGGGTATGCTATCTTTACTGACTCACTGCAGCTAAAAGAGGTGACGTAGAAAATACGAGGAACTGCTAAAAATATCAAGGGAACGAGATAGTACCGACGGCTAGCAATGGCATTGGGGTGAAGCGTTCTAATGCTAGTGGATACCTAACGTGTCCCAGAATAAGTCAACAGACAGCAAATGTATGTGACGCACACAGTCCCAGAGAAAAGTAAAAGAGTGGCCCTTAGCATGCCCCGGATATGCGCAGAGTTGGTTGGAGCCTACGAACAATGGCTCCTGCAAAACAGAGGTGCCAGAGGTAATACGAAGAATTGATAATGGTATTAAGGAAGAGAAAGTATCGACGGCTGGCAGTGGCATTGTGGTGAAGCCTACTAGTAGCTAGTGGATAACAAAGTGTTCCAGAATAAGTCAACAGACAGCAAAATTATTAGACGCATGCAGTCCCAAAGAGTGAAGGTTAGAGATGGAGAGTGTGGCTCCGAGAAAGCTCCGGAGATGCTTGGAGCCCACGACCACTAGTTGTTACTGAATAGAAAGCTGAGGTTATTGGTACCGACAGATTGTGGCTCTATTAAAATCTTTTGGTGGTCGGATGTAACCGTTACGATAAGCAGATTGGTCTCTAGTGGATTTCTACAGTGTCACAGAATACATCAACAAGCCAGCGAAGGTAAGTGATACAGACATACTAAAAGCTTACAGGATAAAGGAACAAGGAACGCCTCCTAGTAGGTCCGGATATGCATAGAGATGTATGGAGCCTACAACGAATCACTGTGGAAGACGGGATGAAGATAAGAGGAACGAAGGGAAACGGTGCGAAGAGAGAGAACCAGTGGACAGCAACTGAATTCGTCTTAAGCCTTCTAGTCATTTTTGGAGGTTACAGTGTCAGCAGAGTCAACCAACCGGCGAAGGTATGTGATGTTAGCAACTTAAGAGAGCAAGTGTTGGAGAGATAGTGGGTGGCTCCTAGCGGAAAGATATATGCTACCTACAATGACTCAATGCAGCTGAAGAGAGGTGACATGGGTGGTACGAAGAACTGATAATAGTACTTAGGGAGAGAGGATATTAACGGCTAGCAATAGCATTAGGGTGAAGCCTACCAATGGCTGGTGGATAGCTAGTGTCCCAGAATAAGCCAACAGACAGGAAATGTATGTAACGCAGACAGTCGCAAAGGATGAAGGTTGGAGATAAAAGAGTGTGGCTCTTAGCAAGCTATGGATAAGCGCAGAGATGCTTGGAACCTACGACCACTAGTTGCTGCTAAATAGAGGTGCTTATGTTAAGATGACCGACAGATAATGGCGCTATGAAAAACTGACGGTGGCCAGAGGTCACCGTTCTATTAGGCAGTTTGGTCACTAGTGGATTCCTACGGTGCCACAGAATACATCAGCAAGCTCGCGAATGTAGGTGATACAGACATTCTAATGGATTATAGGATGGAGGAACAAGGAATGTCACCTAGTAGGTCCGGATATGCTTATGGATGTATGAAGCCTACAACGAATCACTGTGGAAGACATGATGCCGATAAGAGGAGCGAAGGATAATGGTGAGAAGAGAGAGTACCAGTGGACAGCAATTGAATTCGCATTATGACTTCTGGTGTTTAGTGGATAGTTACAGTGGCGGAAGAAGGCAACAAACCAGCGAAGGTGTGTGATGTAAACAGTACAAGAGTTTAAGTATTGGAGAGATAATGAGTGGCTCCTAGCGCAAAGAGGTATGCTATCTACATTGATTCGCTGCAGCTGAAAAGTGGTGAAGTAAGTAATACGAATACCTGATTATGATATTAAAATTGAGAGAGTATCGACGGCTAGCAATGGCATTGCTCTGAAGACTTTAAGTTGCTAGTGGATTCTTAACGTGTCCCAGAATAAAGCAACAAACAGCAGATGTATTTGACGCCGGCTTCACCCAGTAGGTGATAGCCAGTTAAATGATGCGATTAGCTAGAAGCGGATGCCTCGAGCTAGCCAGATGTGAGTGGTTTGAGGAAATGCATAGGCATTCGGTATCCTGTGGCTAGTGCCTAAGTGACGGAAGAATTAAGGGATTGTGGTAGGAATCAGAAATAGTCGGGGGCCGAAAACGATTCCTTGATTTACGCCACTTTTGACTGGTTTTGTAGGTGACATAAAGTCCCCAACCATTACTGACTTAGAGCAAGATGTTAGATATGGTGAGAACAAGGTATGAAGTTTGCCGGAGCTACCTTATGCTTCCAGCTTCATCATGATTCCTGCACGTGGTATGCCATCAACTGCCTTTGTCATGTCTAGAAAGGGGATGGCTAGTGCGTGCTTGTCAACCTGTTGAGTTACGTGGTCGTGGAACACAACTTGGCAGGCTTGACAGTGTTTAGACGGCAGAAATTCTTGTTGTTGTCGACTGACGAGGTTACCTGAAAGCAGAAAGTTAAGCATGGTGTCTTTGACTATTCGTTCCATTACCCTTGAATCAATCGGCGTGTGGCTGATAGGGCGCTGATTTTCCATGTTTTACTGACCACCTATTTGTGTTTGGGGACGACGGTGGCATGTTTTCAGGTGGCTGGATAAATTCCGTTTATCACGGAATGCGTGAATTGGTTGAAAAGTAGAAATGGTTTGTCCTAGCCATCACGTATCATCAGTGTAGAGCGGAGGCCATCGGGAAGAGAATGCGATGACCATTTGAGTGAGCTCGTCACTCGAGTGATAGAACGTAGGCCAAAGTTAATAGTGTCATTGGTGCGCTTAGGTGGCACGGATAGTGAGGTTCCGTTTGCATCATTGAAAGGATTGTAAAAGTATCCGTTGAGGGTCTTACATATTTTTGATGGCTCGCTAATAACGGTTTTGTCAGAAAGTCTCAGTGAGGCAATAGGCGCAGACTTTTGATTGCTTCTTTGTCGGAGTAGTTGAGCGAGGGACTTGATTTTATTATTAGTTTTACGGGCAGCATGTTCTTCAGCAACGTTGGCTGTTTCCTGCGCAGTACGCTAGTTAGTTAGGATGTCGTTAGGCGAACATTGAAGTGGAAGCCATTAATTTTGACTTATCGATGGCGCATTTTTTGATCTTCCTAAGTGTACCGTTGGCCTTGACTGATTTCGCTATCTTCTTTACTCCGCTTCTGCAAGTGCCTAGGGCGATCATATCTAGGCAGCTAAAGTAACAGATATAGGACGTATACGGTTGCATCTACAGCGGTAGCTAAAAAGAAGTTGTCTCAGTTGGTATGTTGCACTAATATCGCAAAGCTGCCTCAGTTAATGTGGTTGACAATTCGAAATGGTTTGACTAAAGAATAAGTGAAGCAGCGTGAGGCAGCTAGTGCAAATATGAATTTGACCGCCTTGTGGTGGCAGCCATGTATGTTGTCTAGTGTACCAGCGACTGCATCAGAGACACCGCGTGTAATAATTAAGTCTAGGGTGTTAGAAAGCTTGATGTGATTGTGAACTTTTTGGATCACGTTATTTACATGGACGGTGTCAACGAACGCGCAGCGTCTGAGTGAGGCAACCTGGTCGTTCCAAGGGATAAGTGGCATGTTAAGATATCCACACAATACCTAGGAACGTGGAGGCATGACGGAGATTTCAGTGAAAAGCTTAAAAAGTTCATTAATGTTTTCGCTAGATGAGTGTGGATGGTTAGTTACGCAACCGATAAGGAGGTCAAGTTGACTTCCTCTCGTCTGGATCCAGGTGGAGTCTTCAGGGTCGTCTATAGATAGCAGTTTGAATTTGGGTACACCCAAATCGTCTCGGACATTGATAACGCCCAGGTGATAGTCGCGTTCGTTACAGAATGTGGTGTAGCCAGGGCTGCGTAGTGGGTTGTTAAAGGCACTTGAGGGGTGCCACGTTTCTGCAATGAGAACAGCTGTGGATATGAGATTAGGATAAGTGGGTCAGTAAGGTGCATCTTGTGGGTAATAGATGGCGCGCTGATAAGCAGCATGCTGTATGACTCAATGCAAATGGAGTTAAAGGAGTTAGATGGTGTGAGCTAAGTTGCACAATAGGGTGCAACAGGCGCTGGGTACAGGGAGGCGGTAAGAAAAGGTGGAGAGGGTGTTATAAGAATGTGCTCAGGAACTGGTTGAATAGATAGCTGATGGTAGTCTGCCGCTAAAGAGGCTTTGGTAGCATAGTTGACTGTAGAACCTGTCCAAAGGGCTGAAACCGATCATGCAGGGTTAGTTGCGGTGAGCATATGAGTCGTTGGAGACAATAGGGGCTGGCCAGAACTCATGGTGGGATGGACGAGGTGTGCCTTTTCCTGAAGCCACCTACAAAAATGTGGCCTTGTGGGCATCGCACCGTTTTAGTGCTTGGCATTCGGATATATTTTTCTTTCAGGAGCGCATAGAGTCTGGGAGCGCAGGGTAGTGTTAATGAGGCGGTAGAGATTAGCAGAAGGGCGTCGCCCTTGGGAGGGTGCTTTGTTCCCCTGTGTTTCGAGAGGTTGTGGGACTTGGTAGCGGGGTAGTGCACTTTACGTATTTTAGGGGATAACGCTTGTTTTAGGTCCGACTAGGCGACAGCGTACCAGCGGATAACTAGCCAAGTTAATTATTATTGGAATCACTGCGTTGACACTGCGCGGGCTGCTCACAATTCTATTTTGTTACGGTGACGGGTAGAAGGTCCTCAGTTTTGAAAACCGCGGCGTTTTTTTATTTGTGGGCTTTATAGCACTGTTGGGCGCCTTGAGGAGGTACCGCATGCACAGTGTTTGGGCGGGTTGGATCAAACCTGCATGGAGAGCGTTGTTTCGCTTGGAATGATTTCGGTTTCGTGCGAGCCATTGGAACCGGGGTTGATTGGGGCTTAACAGTTATCTGCTTTTGCCACGAGGAGGTCGCTTGGTACGATTACCATTGTTAGGGGAATGCATCAGCGGGGAGTTTTTCGTTGATAAAAGCAACAGCTTCGGACTTGTTTCCGTCTGATCCATCGTCTGCATGCTTACTTCTCAATACCGGACCTGAAGTTTCTGGTCTCCGTTTGAATTTTGCTTCTCGGCTCCATCATCAGGGATTTAAGCTCAAAGGAACGTCTCTCTCTCATTCGGCATTTCGTTTGTTCCTTATCACAACTCTTCAACAGTGTTCTAGGTACCTCCAGCGACAGCGCGCCATCCCAACCCTCGCTAGACTCCCTTTGCTACTATGACTCTCATCCTTTAAACTTTTGGACCAGCCCGGTCTCTGAGGCTCAAAATGTCCATAGGTCTCTAACCAGGACATCTCTTCTTTCGTGCCTCGGCTGCCATTGACTAAGGTGCTCATTGGTGGAAATAACAGCCTCACGATACTTGTTTCCGTCTGATTCATTATCTGTATGCTTGGTCCCCCTACTGAAATTGAAACTTCCGGTCTTTGTTTGAATACTGCCCCTCGGCTCCCCCACTAAGATTTTTAGCTCACAGTAACGTCTCCCTCTATTAATCGGCATCTCTTTCGGTCCATATAGCAACTCTTTAGTAGTGGTCTAGGTACTTCATGCCAGCGCAAACCCCAGTCCTTGCTAGACTCCCTTCGTTACTGTGCCTCTCATTCTTTAAACTTTGGACCAGCCCCGTCTCTGGGGCGCCAAACGCCAATAGATCTTCAACCAATGCTTCTCTTCTTTTGCCCGTCGGCTGCCATGGGTCAGGGTACTCATTGGTAAAAGCGACAATTTTAGCATACTTGTCTTTGTCTGATGCGTTATGTGTAAGCTTGTCCTCTCTACCGGACTTGGGCTTTCTGGTCTCTGTTTGAGTATTGCCTCTCTGCTCCACTATCAAGATGTTAACACATTAACGTCTGCCTGTATCCTTCATATCCATGCCCATTCTATCCCCTATATGGTTCCATGCTACTATCTCTTTTTGACTACATATTAATCTGTAGTGTTCACATCCCTGTCTATCGGACTGCTATCTTTCCTATTCCACCAGTACCAGATCCTGAGCACTTGAACTTTTCGGGTCTCATCCACTTCTATGTTTAACCATGCGCTAATGTATATTTGTTCGCCACCGCGCCTGGTCAGCATCGCAACTCTTCAATAGTGGTCTAGTTAACCCTAACATTAGCGCAACCCCCAGTCCTCAGGTGAAAGACTTAGAACTTGACAGTGCTATCTTTATTATTCCCTGACTATGTGGCTGTTTTCGTTCGTTGCCTATTTTTCCCCGAGATTGTCACAGGTACAGCTACACGCATCTAAGGAATTGTCTATCTTTGCGACACCAATACAGGGCACACAGTTTCTTTATCTGGACATGAACGGAAGCCTAGCAACCCCTTTTACAACTTACTAACCGGACAAATCATTCCTTAGCTTACACGAATACAACTTTTCTGAGGCCTGTACCACTAGGTTCCGTTGGCCAATCACTATCTGTTCTACATACTTCTTGCCTGGAGCACTCCTTTTCACTTCGGAAGGCACATTCTCCCGCCTATACAAATCCAGAACAATTGGTCAGCCCGAGCTCTTCAATCAGCTATGACCGCTTACTTGGCCGTGGTTTCCTATGTTTCCAAGCTGTGTTATTACCCACGCCGGGGGACCTGCGATTCCAGTTTCGGAACCATATCCTATGCTCCAAGACTTCAACAACCCTTCCACATATTTTAATGTATATCCCTCGGATACTTCGCGCGGTTCTGCAGAGGATCAGCATATCGTATGCAAAAAGCATGTCTACCTCCTGAAGTGCCAATAGGGCACATTCTTGCGCTCAAACCGGGAGAGGACCCTGGAAAGCAATAGGCGCTTGCAAAATGCATCCGCCAAAAGAAGAATGGGACGCAACTTGACTGCTGGTAACCGAGCAAGCAAACGTTTAACAAGAAACATAGCCAGTTACAAGTTGCCATGCAGTAGATCGGCGGCAGTGTTACAGGACTTCGTGGGTTTTCACCTGGAAAGCGTTCTCCCTATAAAAAGCCACAAACGTACGTTTAAAGACACTGCAGCGTGGCGAAAGAGACGTGCCACCGAATAAAGTTACAACCCACAACTTTACGCTGGCTGTTCAACCAGCGTCATTATTCTAGCTAGCTTCCTTACACTGGAACTCCTACATCTGCATATACGGTCGTCTCCTCTTGCTACGAGTTCACGCGTATACTGTCGTCTCTTTACTTTCTGCGACACTGCGGTTGACCTTTGCGTCACTTATGCACGAACTCACTATATTGTCATATCTCTCTCGAGCGCGCTCTTCAATTATCTTCCGATGGGTCATTCAGGATCCTCAATTTATTACTAGCCTGGGTATGACTGCAATACATAGCAAACCGATTATGTACTAACAAACGCGTCCCGAACTCAAGCTAGCCAAATTATTGTTTCGCATTCCCGTCATTGTACGGTTCTAATCATGGACATATGTACAATTTTCTTCTCTAACTGTTACAGTTGCCCTAAAACGTCGGTACAACTGCACCTACCTGACCTCGCCTGCATGGGCGTGCCTCGCATAGTCAATAATAATATGTATTTATTTATTTATTAACCCTTGGTCACTTCCAGAGCCGGCCCTACCGTCATTTTCTCTCTACAACGTTTGCAAGTATTGCTGTCTGTTCTCACTCTTGTATTCAACAATGTACACCTATAGGTCTTTGCCGAGCCTAACAAAGCGTGCCGGTCCTGTATATTAATTTTACAGGCTGCCAGCAACTCGCTAACCAGCAGTCTACTTGACGTTAAAGTTCCACCGTGGATGTCCACCTTAGAGTAGCACACCTAGCATCATCTGGGGCTGCTGCTCACGCTTCTGATGTTACTTGTCCCTTTCAGTTCCGGCTCTACAGCCAATTTCTCCCTAAAGCCGTAGTGTTCAAGCCCATCTTGCGCCTGTTTTAACGCTGAATGCCTATCGGTGGGCAGCATTTTCCTCTTACCTAAGCCGACGCCCACTGTCGCCCTTTCCTGGCTTCTATTTGCCTTGGTTGCCGCACTTTAGAAGGTCCTGCCATTTTTCCCTGTTCCAGCTGCCTTTAGGGTGGGCTTTGCAACCGTATTCTCGCTACAGTTGTAGTATATAAATGCCATTCTCGTCACAACTTTGACTCTCGGTCTCCCTCCTTCACCCAGCTGTTTCTCTAGAATCCCACTACTGAAGATATTGCGGTATTATTTTCGCGGGTCTCAAACTCCGCGTAGTAACTTCACTGGCTCTCATACATGTTCAAACGATAAGCTTTACCAATGTCAACCGATCGCTCAGCTTGTGGCATTAGCGCATATTAAATCACTTACTATTTTCTTCTGATTCTCACAACTCATTTACTTGTTGACAACGCCTGATACTCCGGGTTGCCACACAGGACAACTTTCGCGTACGCCAGGCCACTTCGGACAAGGTTTTTCTCTCATATTCAGCAAATATCGGGTCTGGTGCTTGCACGCAAAACTACTGGTATAATGTATAACGTATTCGGTCATTCCATTGCTTTTAACTAGCAAAACGGTACCATAAATTTTACGGTTATACATAACATAGTCCTGTTCAATTTCAGTGGCTGCTTGCTCGGTCCGTTTTTCTTTTCTCCCTTGTTCTAAAGGCAAACCGTACCTGCACGGAACACCTCTGAGGACATATGTGCGACACCCACCTGGACACGGAATCAACACAGAACAAAGAAATCACCTGCACTTTGCAATCCTGATAAGGTAAAGGAACCGAGAAAACTAATCAAATCAATACAGGTCACCTGAGTCATCCGTTTTGGACGGCTCCAACCACCTGTGGTTGACTCCGAAGGAGACAACACAACCAGTTCAGTTCAAATAAGAAACAAATTGGTGAAACGTGCCTGCGAATATCCGGGAGGGTAATCGGTCAGCTGCAATCTTTTCAGTGTCATATCATTAGTCGGCGGTGTTTCAGAACGTGGTGGCTCTACGTCTGGCAAGAGTTTTCCCCACAAAAAGCCACAAATGTCTATTTAACAAAACTGCGACGTGGCGGATACGACTCGACCCTCAATAAATTCGCCGCCCCAATCACACGTTGGCAAGTTGACCGATACCACGTTTACAAATTCTGTGCATACCTCCGCTCTCGTACGAACACGCCTACCTATTTGATCAGTTACATAACACAATTCTTAAATATTTCTGCAACTTTTTCCTCATTCTCCAATCCCCCAACCCGCACTGTGTACATAACATCATCGGACTAACTCCTCATCAACATACTCCATATTAGTGATCTGGTTCTTAGCTATACATCGCACAATATGTGGATACAGCCTTCGTGCAACCTTCTGGCCGTATGGGCCCACACTACTGACTCCAACTGCTCTACTCCTTCTCTTGATACTGTTAATCATGCTATCATGTACTAAGCCTTCCGCTGAGCCAACGCAAAATCGGGTGTCCCATGAGTGCGATTAGCTGCTCGGAATATCGGTCCTACAAAATCGTTATATAAATAAATAAATATTTTGTCCTAAACCAGTCGAGACACGCCTTTTGGGCCTGAGCAGCATATTGCAATATTGCATTTGATAGCAGAATTTAGCGGCACCAACAGCGGGAGTATTACAGTTGGAGACAATAGTGTGGGCTCAAATGGCCCAAAGGTTGTATGAAGTCTATGTACACAGAAGGCGAGAGGTAGAGATAATAATCAGATCACTAATATGGCATGTTGTTGAGGAACTAGTCCGATAAGGTCCCGAACGCAGTGTGAGTAACGTGACTGAAGTATGAGGAAACGGCTGAAAAATACTTAAGAATAGTGGCATGTCACTAAACAAACATGTAAACGTGTTCGTGCGTGAGCATATATGTACAGAACTTGTAAATGTGATGCCGGTCAAATTGCTAATGAGTTAGGGGCGATGACTTTATTGAGTGCCGAGTCTCATCCGCCACGTCGCAGTGTTGTTAAACAGACATTCGTGGCTTTTTGTAGGGAAAACGCTTGCCAGACGTAGACCCACCAAGTCCTGGAACACTGCCGACTGGTGATATGACATTGACAAGATTGCGTCTGACCGATTACCTTCGCGGATATTCGCAGTCACCTAGCGCCAACTTGTTGCCCATGGCTGGGTAGTCGCCTTCAGAGTCGAGTGCAAGTGGTTGGAGCTGTTGAAGTCGGACGACTCAGGTGATTTGTATTGAGTTGATTAATTTTTTAGGTTCTTTAGTGTGTCAGGATTACGAAGTGTGGGTTTTTTCTTTGTTCTTTATTGATTCCGTGCCCACGGGAGCGTGACAGGTATGTCAACAGCGGTGTTACGTGCAGGTAATATTATCCTGTAGAACAAGGGAGAGAAGAAAAACGGACCGAGAAAACCACCAACAAAATTGAACAGGACTATGTTATTCTATAAATATAAAATTTATGGTAAAGTTGTGCAGGTTAAAAGCAATTGAGTGACCATATATGTTATACATCATATCCGTAGTATTGCGCTCAAGCACGAGACTCGATATTTGCTGAATGTGAGAAGAAGATGCTGGCCGAAGTGGCTTAGCGTACGCAAACCTTGTACAATGCCTATATGAACCAAAAGAGTGGCCAAACAAGAGGGAGAAGATAATTGTGAGCTGAGAAGAATGATAGTGGAGCCGAGAGGTGAAATTAATCAAGGACCGGAACTTTCGATTTCGGTAAGGGGACAAAGGACCGAAATAATTTATCAGACGGAGACGAGTATCCTGAGGCTGTTACTTTTGCCAATGAGAACCCTAGTTGATGGTAGCCGATGCTCAAATGAAAAGAGGCCTTGGTTTGAGACCCATGGGCATTTGGTGCCTGAGAAGCTGGACTAGTCCAAAAGGTTTAAGAATGAGTGCCACAATAGCAAGAGAATCCAACGAGGCCTAGGGTGTTGCGCTGATGCTAGTGGTACCTATACCGCCATTGAACCGGTACTTCGAACCGGTAAATTCGAACAAGTCGAATATTTTTGGTTGAC
>OX104066.1:37519204-37535108 GCA_944474145.2 Dicrocoelium dendriticum
AACACTAGCTGTTTAAAGTCAGTCCTTGTTTTAATCCCCGGCCATTTGGGCACGCACTGCATAGGCTGCATTGGGCTAATCGCGATAGCCTTAGCGAAACAAGGAAATCGCCCATTAGAGTTCCGAAGAAAAACTTTGGTATTCTTCATCGATCCGGATCCGGTCACCTATAATTATAGGTGTTTACTAAAGAAATGCTGACGGCTGAATCAACGACAGGGCTTGTGGAAGAAAAGACTTTTCGTTTATCCCATGCAGGAGCCGAATCAGTACTTCTTCCTTCATGCGGAAGGATAATACTCTATCGTTTCTGCCGAGGTAACTGGTTCCTCATTACTGTGAACTGGTGTACACATTGGGAGCTGCGCCGATTGGCAGTGCTTCTTTCAGGTGAGGTACTGGCAACATGCTTGTTAGATGAATTAATTCGTACTGACTAAAGGATCACCCGGGATACTACCTGCAAATGCACAGGAACATGCAGTTCATCTGGGTGTACTGCGTTAAATTATCTGGAGAATCCACAGCCTTTCTCCCAAGTTACTTTTCTTTAATGTGTTTAGTGACGAACGACCGTGAGGCACAACTCCCAGTGATCTTTTACTCAATAAATTACTTACGTTAATTTTAGCGTCAAAGAGCTGCGGGATTAAATCGGATATCTGGAGCATACATCTTTCGTTGTGTGTAGCTGTTCCCTACTGCTTTGTGAACATTCCTTTGTAGCGATAGTTGGGAGGTTCCAAAATACTCTTTTACCCAAGAATGCTAAGATGCCTGAAATGTTCCTAAATATAGTTGTGTTGGATAGGCAGTATGTTATCGCGCAAAACGTGCAGAGTAGCTTTGATTTGCCAAATTGTTTCATAGCTTGGCCCACTTGAGAGATCCACACGGAGGGCACTGTTATGTGCTCTCTAGCATACTTGTTTCTTAATGCGAATAATACACATATTTCTCGTGGTTTGCGAGGATGTGTCTAAAGCTATGTAGACCAATGTGTACAGGAGTAACCATGCTCTTGCGTAGACAATATGTGCAATTAATATATTGAGGCAAGAGAATGTTTTATTATGGGTTTGAATGGATGGTTGATGCGACAGCCGCGGTTTAGAACCATGCGTGCCCATTTGTTTCGGGGTCACACATGAAATACGTTATCGAGTGTATGTTGCCATGTGGTTATTATATTTAACGTACAGAAAGAGCTGCGCTCTCATAATAAGGCGGATTCTTAAGTCAATTAGATAAGCTATTAGTCCACGAATGTCGGCCGTTTAATGAGGAAGCTTTCAGCAATTTTGCGTGCTTTATTTCTCAGTCGGTTTGTTTCTACCCCAGAGCAAGTTCTGGTTGCATAAATCAGTTATTAAAACCTGTATCTCAAAGCACTATGACCAATCGCAATGTGCTACGGACGTGCTGACCTCGGACATTGCCATTCAAACTGGAGTAGAGAGACTGGTATCCACGCACGCTTACCTTCAGCTACAGCCTAGTGCACAGTCATTGACCTGAGGATCATCTATCGAAAGATAAAAATCAGTAGGTTGTAAGGACCATTCGAAGGTGGCCAAGCATAACTTGAGCGCAATAAATGCAATTTGTGGTATTCCTTCTGACCAGAAATGTATACAGCTAGAAATCTAGTTTTCCAGTTGACTTTGCAAGTCACCTCTTACTTGTGCTAAACACAAATGCTGAAGCCATGCAGTGACACATCAGTTTCGCTGTGGTTCTTTGTAGTATGTGTAATAACTACCAGGTCAAGATTGCCCAATAATTATCTGACATATCCGAAAGATTGGATATGTGACAGAAAAATGAGGAGGGTCAAAATCGCAAATGTTCAATACGTACGTCAGGTCCCATCCGAAGTGTGCGATTTAAGTCCGGCTACCCTGGCTAGAACGCAACTTGGTTGCACTGGAGACCCCACAGCGAATACCTATTAAAAACTACGAAGTGTTTCTTTTACCCGTAATAACAGGGTGTGGAATCTTTAGCAGTGTACAGCGTCAACGAGGTGGCCTCATTCAGATATAATAGATTTTGCAAAATCCGTGTCATGTTTACCGTCACCTGAAACCTAGTCGCAACGCGAAACAAGGGAACACAACTTGTACCATTGAAATCAATACAGTCAATTTGGATTCCGACTCACTACAAATTTGGTAAAGATCGTCCATTCATCGCATCATCAACATTCTCACACCGAGTGGCGACAAGACGCAGACAAGCATTGCGCTCACCAGCTCTAAGGAACTCAGTGTAGCCGGATATACATGTGTGTTAAGTAGGATAAAAGATTGAACACACATATGTGCGTTTCACTTTCATGTTAACTCCTTTTTTGAACTTATGTAGTTCACAAGATAATCCCACGGTACTAGTTAAGCCTTGGCCCTTTTCCTCTTAATATACCATGTTTTCATTGCTTTCCTAGTTTACTGTTGCATGACGGATTGCCATCAGATCCCAACTCGGAGGATGCCTTAATTGACTTAGTTACTCGGTGAAAACGTTAAGTGAAAAAAACGAATCTGCATGAAACTTTCCTAGTGACTGTGCATACACATCTATGTTCAGTTTTGTGACCAACGGGATTGGCGAAGAAATAACTGGATGGGAGTAGGTAATATTTTGAAGTACTTCTTTTGTGAATGGATCGCGGCGAACAGTTTTAATGTCGAGCTCTGTGGAGCTTGATTTTCTGACCAAGCGACTGGACGTCGTTTTTGAGTAAACCTATTCCGATGCTTGCTTGCGCACATTATCATACAAAATATCTTTACACACCAACTATATGAAGGATGGACTGCCTGCATTTACTTGGTTGATGCATGCTTATCAAAATGGGTGTTCCTGTGGTGCACGATGCTTGGGCTTTACTATGAGGCGCCCATCTGTTTGAATTGGGGGACACATCCAGAAATGGTTGTACAGGGGTGAAGCGAGGTCTCTTTAAAATCTTCGTCATGTCAACGTCATGCAGGCTCTGAAAATGAGTTCACATTTAGTACTTTCATTACTGGACGACTTTTCAAGGAATCCCTAAACGGGCATTCTTCTTTGAGGCTACATACATCGGAAACCTTGAGCCTGAGCCGTGTGTACAGAAGAGCATTTTACGCCTATAACTGTCAATCTGGCCCCGTATTTTCAGTACAAATTAAATTAATTGGATATTTTGCCCCGTGACGCTTTGGTTAGCCTAGAAAACATAGTATCAAAGCATCTTTCTTTTACACATAATCTACCACTCTCAGTGACATAGTGGTTTTTAGAAATGGGTGTTAAATTAACAATTTAATCAAGATGCAGCCAAACTTCGCAACTTTATCTTGGAACCCTTATTACGTAAGCGTCTGAGTCCTGCGAGACCAGATGAAACTAATACTTTACTCTCCAGCTTGACCTATGCCATGAAGTTAGAAATTCTGTATTGCTAAATAAAAGCATTCTGCATGATTCCTGCACATTTCTCAGTTGAGATCTATTCGCAGGGCTACAGATACAGGTGATCGGTGTGTAAGATCAGGCAACTCCAAGTAACAAGCGAATAGATTCAAGGACATGCCCCATGTAATAATTGTGGCAGCGCGCACGCGCGGGCCTTATCACGACCGCACTTCGTAGCTTGTGATTGGATGCCTGTCCGTTCGCGATCAATACCAGGGTTGTTTTGAATATACTGAGGGTATGTACCGTTGGCGTAAATAGAAGTTTGTGTTGCGTACCAGTAGAGTTCTGCTTCCTCGTTCGGGACTTTGGTCGTGTTTGTTCAAGACCCTGCGTGCAGGGGACTAGTGTACGTGTAGATACAACAGTGGCGTCGCGGGCTGTGGACCAATACAATGGCATTTCACCTACTACCTCCAGAAGCCTTTTGGTGCGATCCTGCTTCAAGACCTACGGAGAGTGATTGGATCCAATGGAGAACGTCTTTCACGAATTACTTGGACCTACTCCCAGCAACTACTACTTACGATGGGAAGCAAAAATTGAAACTACTTCGTCACCTGTTGGGCAATGAAGGTCAACGTTATTTCGATGCGTTAGATCTGCAGAAATTCGAAACACTTACAAAGGCATTAAATGTACTCGATCAGTCATGGGGTGCACGGCCAAACATTTTCGCTGAACGCTACAAGTTATGTTGTTTGAGGCAAGAAGATGCAGAGCCAATGGAACAATTTGTCGCTCGTTTAATTCGGTCTGTAAAAACCTGTGACTACACTAGCATCCCGAAGAATAAACTTGAGAGTGTTATGCTGACGCAGCAGTTGATAACCGGTATAAAGGATAATCGTATACGCGAAAAGCTACTTTCCGAAGATCCGTCAAATCTTACCTGGGAGAGAGCCATAGAGATCGCAAGACTAATAAAAGCCGCCGTTGAACATTCGAGCCTATTCAAGTCGAGTGATATACTAGAAGTCAGTAAGATTCAGCACAAGGGTTCCAGTCAACGTCAGAATTCGACTGTTTCGTGCTATAGATGGGGGAGTTCTCGCCACAAAGCTGACTGTCAAACATGTCCGGCTCGTACAGCTGAGTGTAAAAGCTGTGGTAAACTGGGCCACTTCGCCAGATGCTGCCGCTCGCGTCGAGTCGCGTTAATTGACCAACAAAATGATGTTTCCACCTCACCGACTACACCGCATGTTTTTTCTATCAGAAGACGATTACAACCAGAAACACGACGAATTGCTTCGCTGGAACCCAAGCTCCCTGCTCCTGACGTACGTACCGTTACACTCCATGGGCTTAACACTTCTATACCAGTGACTATGGAGCTAGACTCGACATCGCCGATAACAATTATCCCGTCCAGCATTTACGACAATTACCTGCAAGACATTCCATTACATCCTACGTCGTATAAATTCGAATCGTACACAAATTCACGTGTGCAAATTCGGGGATATATAATGACGAAAATCAGTTTACTCTCAGTCGCATCTGATGTCGCTGTGTATGTTGCCTCCGAAGACAGTCCAGTCTTGCTGGGGCGAAATGCTATGGTCATTATCATCATCACCATTATACATGTCAGCTAGAGGTGGTAAAACACCTCCGCTATTGTACCGCAATACATAAAGGGAATACATACATACATACAATACATAAAGGAAAAATAAATACGACAGTTGCATGCCAGCTGAGCTACCAGCAACGGATAGGCATCGTTCCGGTAAGCTACCAGCCGGCTACTAGGCAAAAAACAAATGCTATGGTTGCCCTCAACATAACACCATCTATCGAGCGAATGCGCATCATGACAATCAAAACATCAGTACTTAAAAGCTTATATCCCAAATTATTTACTGAGTCGATTGGCTGGATTCCATCTGCTGCTCATCGAATATGCCTTAAAAAGGACGCTAAACCGTTTTCGATTTCGCAGCCACGTCCTATTCCATTGGCCAAACGTGCGATGGTAGAAAAGGCCATACAAGAGATGATTTCCAACGATTTGATAGAGCCAGTTAACTGTTCCGAATGGGTGCATCCCATGGTCACGGTGTTAAAGAAGGACGGTACTGCGCGCATATGCAACGACTTGAAAGCGTTGAACAGTCAGATCGTCGTCGAAAAATTCATTCTTCCCACAGTTGACGAGTTGTTGGTCAAAATAACTGGCGCGCGATTTTTCTCAAAACTAGACCTGAGGAAGGCCTTTTTCCACATGCCATTGACACCAGAATCCAGACCACTTACGGCTTTTCTGACATCGAGTAGTCTATTCCAGTACAAAGTCTTGCCGATGGGACTTAGCTCCGCTCCAGCAGCTTGGCAGAAGTTTATGAATCACTCACTAGCAGATCTACCGGGACAAATCGCTTACATGGATGATGTATGCGTTTTCGGGAAATCAAGTGATGAGCACGGCTCAAGGCTGAGCGCTGTGTTGCAGCGATTGGAGAGTCTAGATCTTCGGCTAAACCTGGAAAAGTGTATATTTGGTGCTACGGATGTCGAGTTTCTTGGGTACGTCTTATCAGCTGGTGGAATTAGACCATGCGCAGCTAATACTCGCGCTATCGCGGAAGCCCCTGTACCGAAGAATCGAGGTTAAGCACTTTCTTGGTTTGTGCTCGTACAACTTGCGCTATTTGCCCGATTTTGCAACTATAGCGGAGCCATTGAGAATGTTGACAAAAGAAAAAGCTACGTTTGATTGGGGCTCTTCGCAGCAGTCGGCCTTTGAAGAAATTAAAAGACGCCTCGTCTCCACCCCAATGCTGGCCATTTTCGACGAAAACTGCCCCACATTCGTCTCAACGGATGCGTCAAACATCGGTTTAGGAGCGGTCTTGTCTCAAATTCAGAACGGTGAGGAAAAAGTGATTGCATATTTTTCTAGAAAGTTATCCCCTAGTGAAGTTTCATATTCCGCAGGTAAAAGGGAGGCCCTGGCCTGTGTATATGCCTGTGAAAAATGGCACCTGTTTCCTTTGGTCGGAGATTTACATTGCGCACGGACCATGCTGCTCTAACTACCCTCCTCAGTCGAGGAACCAATGGTCACAAGCCACTACGGATTAACCGCTGGTATGCGCGGTTACTGAACTATGATTTTCAAATCATCTTCCTCCCTAGCTCCGAAAACCGTATGGCAGATAGCTTATCACGTCTCTCATTGGATGATTCCGACAAGAATGAAGACGACGAAGAAAAAGTCATGATTTCTGCTTTACAATCAAATGAGCTGTCCGCGGTTACTAAACAAGAGCTTCAAGAAGCTAACCGGAGTGCTTCATATGTGCAAGATGTCAATCACTATCTCTCTCAAGGCTGGCCACGCTATGCGAAGTTGAGTGGTGAACTACGGGCGTTTTATGTTTTACTACATGAGCTAGCGGTCGTTGATGATTGCCTTATGCGAGGATCGCGATTCGTAGCTCCACAGAAACTGACATCAAAACTTATCCAATGTGCACACGAAGGACATCCAGGTATCGTACGGACGAAGCGCCGACTTCAAGAATACTTTTGGTGGCCAAAAATGAATAAAATGGCAGAGGCGTGTGTCCGGTCTTGCGATGCATGTCAGAAGGCCGACAAGAGCTGCAAACCAATCGATGCCCCCATCCAACCTGTTACTTATCCAATGAAACCTTGGTCGAAGGTGGCGATTGACATCATGGGACCGTTTCATTCTGCGCCACAGCACCAGAGGAACTGCTTAGTTGCCACGTGCTATTACAGTAAGTGGCCGGAAATCCATTTGTGTGGCGATGTGACCACTTCAACCGTTATACGGTGGCTGAAACATCTGTTTGCTAGATTTGGGTTTCCTGAAGAAATTGTGACAGACAACGGACCACAATTCACGAACTATGAGTTTAAACGTTTCTTACGACTTCGGGATGTGAATCACGTACATACTGTCCCGTACAACCCAGCTGCCAACGGCATGGTTGAGCGCACTAATCGCACGCTAAAGGAAACTATACAGACAGCACGTTTGTCCTGCAGGCAGTGGGAAGATGCCGTTTTGGAGGCTCTGTTTACTCACCGAACATCGCACCACAGAGCGACTGATCGCACGCCAGGTGAGCTGATGTTTGGCAGGAAGTTGCGTACGAAATTAAACGCAGCTATTTCGGCTGCAGAAAACAACGACCCCACCAACTGGAACGTCGCCGGGGTTATCAGTCATCCTACGAAAAACGGGCCACATCGCTGCGTCCTGGAACGTTGGCCAGGCTAAAGGAGAGGCAAACACGTAAAGGAAAACCGGCACTGACGAGACCCATCAGAATTACTCGTGCGCTAGGGCCAGGAACCTATGAGTTATCAGACGGCCGACGAGTCAATGCCAGACAGCTATACTCAACACTCCAACCGAAGCAATGTACTGAAACGAGGGCCACCGCAGTGAACCAACCACTGAAGAGGGGGAGTAGTGTGGCAGCGCGCACGCGCGGGCCTTACCACGACCGCACTTCGTAGCTTGTGATTGGATGCCTGTCCGTTCGCGATCAATACCAGGGTTGTTTTGAATATACTGAGGGTATGTACCGTTGGCGTAAATAGAAGTTTGTGTTGCGTACCAGTAGAGTTCTGCTTCCTCGTTCGGGACTTTGGTCGTGTTTGTTCAAGACCCTGCGTGCAGGGGACTAGTGTACGTGTAGATACAACAATAATGGTATCCCAGTCGAATGCGGCAAAATAGCGGAGGTGTTTTCCCACCTCTAGCTGATGTGTATAATGAATGATGAATGACCCGTCGAAAGGCCTGCACCTCCGCATCCTTGCAACCATCGAGACGAGCAGCGTTCGGTTGTATCAACTGCTGTCGTATGCACAAAAGATGCTGATCGAAGCGGTTAAGCTAGGTTGGCCAGAGAAAACGGATAATTCTGAGGGCAACCGTAATCGTTCAACTACAACTTTGTCCCAGTTTGATGTTTGTTGCTGGTTCAGTCCATTAGTCAGCTCGCGATCATTCACATTTGAACCGAACAAATGCGTTTTAACGCCGATTGCCATTTCACCTATATGAATGTTCGGGTCTGAGGATAACTCTTCGAAAACAATTACTTATTTTCGTTCTTTGTTCTTGATAATTTTAAACATTTTAAACTTAGTTTTATGACACTGCAGTAAAGGCACCAGAGGGTCTCTTGCTAAACGCGTACTGGCAGACCTCATCCTTGTTCTCTCGCGGTCCTCACTGCCTTATCGCTTTGTTATACACCATAAGAGTCAATGAGATACTCACGTCCATCTAACTGCACTGATGACTGGACCATCACAACAATAAGTAACCACGCTGATTTACGCAAAGTAATTAACTAAACTACCCAAGTAAATGCGCCTATGCTCCACTCCAAGTGACAGTTCTTCGACGTATAAAAACTGTGAAGCATAGGTTGGCTGTACAGAAATATGCTGCGCTTTAAAGACACAGAAAACATGCGGAGGTGTGAATCGCTACTTGCCAGCCAATACTGTGCAACTTGCAAAGCTGCTTGGCCCGAATGAATTGAACACATGCCTTCCGCATACTCACGGCTTCTCAGGTTGCTGCCTGATAAACTATTTAATCAGGAAAAGGATAAGACTACGGAACCCGCTATGCTTATTGTTGTGGAAGAAATAAAGGGCACTCCTGGGTAACCACGATAAAGGTGTTGAACTCAGGATACCACTAATCTTACCTGAGCCTGGTGGTATCAATAGAGAGCTTTCGGAAAGGGGATGAATAGTCAGATACCCTTGACATACAGACAGTGCAACAAGATGGTAAGTTGGTTTCAGCTAAAGTAACCGCCCGTCTGGAAATGCTGCAAATCCAGTACTTGATGATGGATAATGCATTCAAATGGATATGCATTCAAAGCAAACACACCTTGTACGCAGGACATGTTGGCTACGAATGATACAGCTCATAAGAGGACCGGGAAACTGTCGCAAGATAGTACAATGGAGACGTTTTGCAGCAAAGTAACTTGAGCTGAGTCCTTCAACATTTTGACAAACATGCGTTGAGACACTGCATATTTTCACTCATACGTTGAACACCCATTCGGTGCTAGTCACTATTGGAATTTCGATTTAACAACTCCATTGTTCATATATTTTACTCATTATGAGATTGGGCGAAAGCAGGTGAATGATTTAGTTTTTTAAACGGAAGGCGCTAAATGAACATCCTTTTCTGTGGTCATGGGGTTCTGGTATACCAAATAACTACCCCAAACCGAGACAAGACAATCTACTCTCAATTAATACCATGGCGATTTCAAACGGTTTGGCAATGCAGCTATTGTGAATACACAGAGCAACAATGATGTTGATGCATAGAAAAAGACAGTACATCCCGTATTAATTGAGAATGCAGGAAAATATCTGATGATGTTCTCCGGTGTAGGCTACAGTATTTTTTGAAAATCAGACAAGATTTTTACTTTTCGCTCTGTTCAGCTGCTGTTCGATTCTTCAAATTGCGCAAAAGCATAGGGCTGCAAAGAAATTACCAGGGGCTCTTAGATAATTTGAGCCTGTTACATACAAATATGTCATTAGTATTTCTCTCTAAGCCACCAATGTTATGAAAGTTCACTGTTAACTAATTGCTCAACATAGAATTTGTTCACAATTCTGGTCTATGACTCGATGTATCTTACGTAGATAAGTTGCTGAAAACATATATCCTGAACGCAACATCTTGATTAGGTATGACATAAACACAAACCTACAGGCATAACGCTCAGTAATCGGGTAAAATTTGCGGTTATGGCTGTTGCATCCAACTGATTTCATGGCAATCACGTTTGATGCCCCCACTATAAACGGTCACCATGTGTTTGTCCCACCGTGCATGATAACCTCCCATCGTCAGCATAACTTGAAGATAACGTTTCCTTTGTTGGTAACTTACAGCCCCAAGGCTTGCGGGGAAATGATCATGACGACTGATCAAGAAATGCAGTTTGACGCTCATGTTGCATTCAAGAACGCGAAATGCCAACAACATTATGTTAACTAGTTCCTCATATTTCTCTGATTTTTTTAAATTTTTTGCATAACCACCACAAATGACTGCCACGCGTCCATATCCTTGGAATTCGTCTTTGAGACAAATTCTTTAGCACACACAAGAGTTGAAATTTGAGGGCCCTCGAATATACCAGCTATAATTTTCAACAAGTACGCAGACGAAAAAGCAGAAACTACATACTGAAAACAGTCGCCATCAGTAGTTGAAGCTTTCGTAAACTTTCACAAAGCACATATTCAAATGTATAAGAGAAAATAAGATTTTTCTCAGTTGACAATTGGATTATTCACAACGTTTGGCATGCCAGCTTGCAGAGCTTCACGAGTTGACCAATCTTTCTGTGTCCAAACTTTCTCATCATGTCGATTGTCGTTCACCCACAGATAACATGGGAACAGAGTGTAGCCTTTCTGCTGGTCTAGAAGGATGCTCATAATTTTGAGACCAACACAAATTATCAAGATTTGCTTATGATATTTGATGAGAGTAATGACTATTTTAATGTCAGTGTGCGCTTCTCTCAAATACATTGAGTAACGCAATGGAATTTCTCCGTATACATTGCCATAAGTGCAATCATTCAGATTGCACTTGGAATGTTCCAAAAATAATCTCTACTCCCATGGCACATACGAGGCAATCCCTAATCCCAATAATATTCCCAGGACAAAATGGCAAAACACAAATCAGTTGCCTTTTGAAAGTATACGTCAGAAAAATATGCTTACACGTGCGGACGAAGGAAAATTTTGATGTCTCGTGAAGTAAATCTTTTCACCAAGGCTGGAAGCTAATAACTCAGCTAATCTCTTAGAGAGCCGCAACTCACGCACAAATTCATTTAATTTTGGCGGATTTAATTGCATTGAACTGATGAAAGCTTAGCATCAGTTGCAGCGTCTACGTAAGTTGAAACCGATTCGTGTAATTGGGTCCTATTTTCACACCCACTGACGGTATTATCTGATAAAACGAAATCGCCAAATTTTTGAACCTGATACTCTTCGGAGTGTAGAAGGGGTCGAACTGCAGCGGAAATATTGTGCTAAAAGTTATCCGGCCAAAATTAACTTCAAATATATTGCGCGTTAAAGATGAAAAGATAGCAATCTGTTATGTGATTCGTAGGTTCAAGCCAAAACAAGGGATATTCAAATGCTGCCACGAAGCTTTTCCTCTCCATAACAGCACACGATTCGGGCAAAAGTTACGGCATTGGACCCCAAGGCTCATAAAAATGTATGATTTGCAGACACAATTCATAATAGAACTAAAATTCCTCCGTTGAAGATGATATGTAAAACAGACGAATATTTAACAAAATAGAGAAAGATTGCACATATATGAGGAATGGTATATTTACAGCAAAAGTGCTTGGTAAAAAAGGCACTGGGTACTTGAAGGATAGTAAGGAAATTGGCAAAAATCAGCTAATAAATAAATGCCAATCCCAAGCTGAGGAATAATGCTATACCACTGTCTAGGAAAAATCACGCATTGTGCTGATCAGTTAGCGTGTTACAAAAGTCATAACGTGTTGTGCACACAAGTTCACGCGTGCGGCAATTCATTCTCTTGCTGAGGAGTTACATGCGCGCGATATCGGTGACACTCTCATTGGTCGTGGGACGTTAGCCAACGGGGCTCCCTGGATGTAAGCACAGAGCTAGATGTATGCGTCTATGGAGACAGGTATGCTCCCGAGTAGGTTGACACATTGCTGGTAACCGGAGGCAGATAGGGATAAGAGTCTCTGTGTAAGAAGTCACCAACAATGCGCCCGACCGTGTCTGTTCAACCTAGGATGAGCTGTTTGCAGTTCTCCGTCAACACAACCTTAACACATCTTTTGTCGGAAAGATTTACCATTGCTTAATATTCGGACCCCGCCGGTAGCCGGTGTACTTGGGGCAAATTTCCAACGCTCTTCCTAGCAGTGCCTAAAGGATCGAGCGCACAATTTTTGCTCGGTCCAAGGTGCACAGTAACAGTGACACATTTAGGCGCCAAGTTAGTGTTTTCTTTGGTCAAAACAATATAGCACATGAAGCTAACAATAATAATAGTAATAATAATGATGCGTATATGTCTCCTCAAGTCAAAAGCCATGACAAGAATTCTCACAGAACCTACACGCGCAGGTGATGTCATGCTCTTGCAAGAGCAATAGCAAGTTATCTTCATATATTTGTCGGCATTTATAGCAAGGTATTTTTGCCGTGTGTTTGTCTTATACCAGAGTAAGAGGTAAATTTGCAGTTTAACTATGTTGTAGACACTGAGGACTTATTACATCGCGTGAATGGGCGATATTACACCCATTAGACATCATCTGGGCTCTCATTGAATTGACGTTTAAATGATCTTACCTACGAGAAAACGACATAATGGTGTCCAGGTGGAGGTAGCTTCCCTACTTATTACGAAAGGATTGCACAGTCTCACACAACCTGATTGTGAATGGCAACCGATTCCACAGCGAAGCATACAGGGTGAGGTGAAAGTTAGACCGCAAATGTGTCTTACCTCGTGGTATAATCAGGGTAAGGTCTTTGTTACCTAGGTCTCGCATGTAATTGAGCTGCAATGTTAGGAATAAATCAATTGCAACGGGTGTTACCATGAATCAGATTGTGCAACAGTCCCTACTTATGTTTTAGTCGTCGCAGCCAAATCGCGTGGAGATGGAGTTGTTGGCATCGCACCCCAGAGTTTAGAATAGAATTTTTCCCAATACGTGTTTAGTAAATGACCGTTGAAGGCTTTCTATCGATGTTCTGTGTGATTTCCTCAAATTGCCTCAGATTATGCTGCGATACTGCAGGATGGGACGATTAAGGGTTTGAAAAGCTTTAACTGTAGCTGTGATTACATGCATCTAATGAGAGATGTTAGCGAAGGATTGGCTGGCTCATGTTGTCTGGTGCTCAATCTGTTCTAAGAACATGTATAATAAAATTTGATTCCAAGGTCAAGGGCAGACTGTCGTATACAGCTGCGTTAGCTGTTACGTGAGATAGATACTTCGGGGGTCAAGCAAACGCAACATATGATACTTGACTGTTGTGCTTAAAACGTCATCATCCACCTGTCGCACTAAGTCTCAAGCGAATGAATGTATTTTTGTATGAGTGGTAGGACATTCGGAAGCTCAACTCCTCGGTATTGTGGATAAATGTGATAGCACCAGCAAATAAATACGGCACGCTATGTTTGTTAACCGAACTGCTATCATTGACACAAAGAAGGAAAATTAATGTACCGAGCGCACATCCTTTGTTGATCCCGCTGGCAATTGGATGCGGCGAAGAGGAATAGACGCCTAAGATTGCTATTCATGCAGAACCGTTCATGTATGATGATAGCCAATCCATTAATGTGTTGCGGACTTCAAAGAAATCTCTCGGAATCGGCAACGGTTTGTGAGGCACCCGAACGAATGTTTTCTACATGTGTAAGCATAGAATTAATATGGCATGCTTTAAGTCAATGGAGTCCATCCTGCAGTTCAGGTAATGCAGCTATGATCGTTAGTCACGGAAGCCATTTTAGGACCTGTCTATCAGCTCTAGTGAGTTGATGAATTTCCTCACGAATAATCCGGCTATTATGGGGGTTTTATAACTTGGTATGTAATTGTCAATCTACTGTTTTACGCAGCCCTTATGCCGATGAATGAGAAATGAAGTTTTCCATTGATCTGCGAGGTAGTTGCTTCTCAGTGAAACGGCAAACATATACAAAAGGAGCAGCAACATATCAGGCCCTCCCAGTTTTATGGCAGATAGGGGGAAAACATCAGCTCCCGGAATTAAGCACGGTAGGATAGAACGTGTTGCTTTGCGGATATTGTGGACAGCAATAGCAATTTAGATGTAGTCTTAGCAGTATTATAGCGTTAGTGTCAAGTGTCATGTAGGTGGATAAGAAAAAACTAAATACGCCTAGATGTCTTCTACCATTTCAGTAATCAGTGAGCAGAGCATTAGAAATTTGCCCCAGGGACACCGGTTACAGGCAGGGTCCGAATATTAAGCAATGGTAAATCTTTCCGACAAAAGATGTGTTAAGGTTGTGTTGACGGAGAACTGCAAACAGCTCAACCTAGGTTGAAAGGCTACGTTTGGGGAGTTCTTACACAGAGACTCTTATCCCTATCTACCTCCGGTTAACAGCAATGTGTCAACCTACTCGGGAGCATACCTGTCTCCATAGACGCATAATCTAGCTCTGTGCTTTTATCCAGGGAGCCCCGTTGGCTAACGTCCCACGACCAATGGGAGTGTCACCGATATCGCGCGCATGTAACTCCTCAGCAAGAGAATGAATTGCCGCACGCGTGAACTTGTGTGCACAACACGTTATGACTTTTGTAACACGCAAACTTATTGGCGCAATTCGTGAATTTCCTGTGAAAATATACGGTATGGAAAGCACCCGACGTCACGGTTTTATATTTCTTCGTCTCGCATACATTGTGCCTGTCACTAGATTCATGCAGTTTTTTACCGCGCAAATACAGAATGGCATCAGCTGTTGACACTTCGCAATGGTTTACAGCCGCGTACTTGCGTGCTTGACACCTGTATATCATATCTCATAGCCCAGATCATCGTCTACTGATATACCAGTTACAAATTATGTGAGTGACATTTTCTTTCCTTATGGGGTTTTCCACATAGCGCCACGGCACGGCAAGAGGACTTGAGGGCTTTTCTACAAATATTTTATATATTACTGATGCATAGTTAAGGGTTTGGTACAATGCACCTTATCCATCAATCCGTCTCTCAGCTAGCAGCGTCAGACCCCGACGTTTCGACCTTCTGTGTCTCCTCAGTGGCACGCCTTCCAGCTCACGCCTGCCGTGTTCCACCCACAAGCCTTCTGGATATCAGCAGCTAGTGTCACTTCGCCAAGTATGACAACCGCTGACCTGCTTGATTGAAATTTGCTAATGATATAGCCCCTATCGTATTCCTCGTGCCATGTCGCTATATGGAAATTCCTGGCTCATGAATCTGACCACTGTCCTCTGCACAATCCGTAACTTGTATGGCAGTGGAAGATGAGCTGACCAGACCCAGAAAGTCGAAAAGCAAGCGTCTAGTTTTGTTCCATACTAGCATGAGCCTGCTGATTGAGAGTAGCAAGGTAGAAGCAGCTTAACTTTCTATTCACGTTAATTATCGAATTCTGTGAAAGTTAAAGCATGCAAAAAGTACGGGTGTCATATTTGAACATAATATTAAAATCTTATGTGGAACCATGTTAAAACCTCTCACTTCTAAAGCTGAAATGCTTTGCCATGTATTATCATATTGATCGCTTTTTAATTGGTAGTTACCAATATACAGCTTTTATATGGTTACTTTGCATCATGTGTAT
>OX104066.1:37535605-37918561 GCA_944474145.2 Dicrocoelium dendriticum
AATGCTGAACATCAAAGGTTATGTTGAAGATGGCGACGTACATATATAAAGATTTGATTAATAGACACACCGAAACGTCGTGCAACATTGTCAAAGATATTACTACGCGAATGCGCCCCGCAAAATAGAAAAGAAACTCACCATGAAGCTAGCCACGTAGAGTACAAGTAATTGCGCAACTGAAGATAACAATGCGCAAACTGTGCGTTAGGGCGATAACAGATAGAGCAAACCAAGGACAAAGCTTGAGAAATGAACTCAAGCTGTAAAGTTCATTTTTGCAATACTGCAATGAAAACACATATTGTGCTTCTTATATCTAACGTCGAAATGGCTTACTACCAAATCAAACTTTCTCTCCGCTATCGAAAATGCACAACGAAAAATAGCAGTCCACCACGGCGAAGCAGAATTGACAACCAAACGGAGCAATGCCAGACGAAGGGGAAAATTTAAGGGCGCGGCAAAATTCAAGAGGTGGGTAGGTGAATCTTTTTAAGAAATCATATAGGATTTTTTGATAGAATGAAGCAACTAATCAATGTTATGCTTATATTTGAGTTAACGTAACCTACACATATATGTGCACCCCTTGCTGGAATACGGAGTAGACCAAGTAGCCACCCATATATTACTGAAGGACTTTGACGACCGAAAAAGGACTTCATGTGCTAGCAGGGCATGCAAGCGTACCACTTAGCTGCAATGGTTAGCTTCCGCGGACCTATCAGCGACACACACCTGGGCCACGTGTTATGTGTACAAACAAGGATATTGCTTATGATTTGAGCTCCATACCTGAATAACGCAGTACCGAACAGTACCGCTGTCCACAACCATTCCTAATGAATCTTGACTAAGCTTTCCGCGCTGCCCGGTAGTCGCAGTCCTAGCAGGGTACATTAAAGATGGTGAGGTTTGTTGATTAGTCGGACGGGAGTAAAACAATTGACCTCTAGACTCTGACATCCTAATGTGGCGTAACCTTAAAAGCGTGTTTTAGTGTGCTAAAAAGCGATCAACCGTTTGCCGCCGATTCGAATGCTTGGAAATACGGTTAGCAAAATGCTGTAAATTTGGTAAATTAATTAGACAAAGAAATTTCCACAACCTTATGTCTAGTATTGCACAGTGAGCGCATTGTAATGCTAAAAGTCAAAATAAGGTCGCCTGTTTTCATGGATGCTGCATTTAACTAATTCGCGGCCTTGGAAGTCCGTTAAAAACATTGCATTTCCGAAACTTATACCATAAAAGCTTTCTTTTGTGACAAGTTTGCTGTCACGAGCGTCTGTTATTAGTCCGTGGGTTATCTTATACGCGTCTTCTTGGCGTCATGTCTACATGTTGGTAAACGCAAAACAGAGCACGGACGAGATGTGCAGCAAAACGGTTTTGAAATGTATGCAAACTAATGTCCACGCAATCAGCTGGGCCCGCTCTGTTGCAAAGTTGCTAATATGCAACTGGCGTTACTATTCGTCCACGTATCCATGGAGAAACCTCGAAGTGTGTAACGCATGCAGCTATATTTGCCCTAAATATACGTAACAGTAATGCAATATTGGCAACTAAAGTAGAAATCATTCACTACAAGGTATAAAAGACAAGCATACTGTTTCGAAGCCCATTTATAAAATATTCAAGCCGTCCAATTTTAGTTTCGTCTTGGACTATTTAATTAGTCTGCTATTGTGCCGATATTTTTAACCTCGAAATTTTAATGTGAAACGCATTATTAATATAAGGAAATAAGTAACACGGCTTTTGTGAGTTGCGTAGCAGTGCATTCATCATAGCAGGCATAATTAAGTGGCTTTCTTAACAGCGAAGATTCTGTAAAATCATAGGAATCGTATGCAGCATTATTGTAGCTATGAATTAGCATTTTATCCAACCATATGTACAGCAAGCCCTCCCACTGAAGCGGGCTTTTGGCCACTCGCGTAGAAGCAAAAGGAGATGAAGATAAATATCTTTATATGTCCACGGATATTGTTAACTAAAGTTCTAAATAATTATCGGCGCTGTTTAGTGCTTTAAATCCTTCTTTCTAACCGTACTTTCGGTCAGCACGGGTGACTTTTAGTGCGCCATGTGTGACGAATAATTCGTCTCTGTGTTAGTACGTACTTACTAGTCTGTACTCGATTGGCGCGTTAGGTTGACGGAATATGCATCCCTTCAGCGCGAGCAGCGAAAGCGTGCGCGGTCGTGTGCGTATTGTAACTCCCTAAATGACCAGACTTTTGGCCATCAGCAGTGCAAATGTACACCTTATGGACGACCTTTTGGTCACCCAGTATATCTTCCAACGCCGCTTGAACTTCAGAAACGAAAATTTCATGGTAAAAATATCGTAAATACGAAGCTGTAAGCCACATATTACTTAGCATTACGCAATGCAGTAGCCGCAAACCCAAACCCTAAATTGATTTTGAATTACCAATTCTCGTCCAAACGACCACGAGACCTCGAGCGGTGTGATATTCCAACCCGCTTTTGTCCTATTACATCGGCACCAAATGTGCCACTGATGGAGCCTATGTACAACCGACCTGGGTCCCATTACACTGGCAACAAACGTGCCGCTAGTCCAGTTCACTTTTCAAAATTCTGTAGTCCCAAATGAGCAGAGAAACCGATATAAAAACTGTGCATTTTATTTAACAAAAGGCAGCGAGAGAAGGTTCAGTGTTGTTCACTGTATTCGTGCCTTGGACGCGCATGTCCCATGCAAGGTATCTTTACACAAAGTCGTATTCATCGGCTAAAATATAATTGTAGTGCGAACATATAGTCTACTGTCGGGTAATTGAATGAGAGTTTTTATCTGAACAAGTTTTTTCCTTTGCGTTTTCTTTACTGGGCTGGCATCCATGTCGACGCAACAATGATGTGAAAATGGGAGTTTAAATTGCACCGAATAGCTTACTTTGGCACTCCATTCTGCACAATACCTCCGTTTGAGGGGAACTCCACGGCTCCTTTTCGACAAGCTATCCATGAAAGGTAAGGAAATAGATCACCAGTACCAAGTGCACGTGCAATATGGGGTACGGTTTGTTGACTTGTACTCGGATCGGCGGTAATCTCATTCTGACTGTCTGCGCAGGAAATAGTTATACTAAGCTGTCGCTTACCTTTGTAAGCGGGGCAGATTGATGGGGTAGAGGCAACTGTGAAATCCGGTGAGGGTGAACGGCCAAAAGTTAAATATCGAGGTAAAAAGTTGCTTTCTTACCGTTAGTACAGCATTGCACTGCCATCATGTGCACAGATACCGTTTGTGAAGCGTTGACCTAAATTGTACAACGGGCTGCTGATTGCACACGCAAACACTTTCGATGGTAAAGTAACCGATGGTGCGCACAGCGAACTGCGTCAACCACAACAGGCTTGCTGCATGTGAAACACAAATCTGTGGGCGCCATAATTTTCGGCCAACGCGGTTGTTTCTTTGCACGTTGAAAGTCTGATGAACCACCAATTACTTGGTTAGTCCTTCGCAATAGCTCTTGATACAGTTCCGAAAATCCGGATGGATTAACCTCTTCAGGACTTCTCAGACGATGTACAAGGTGTGCAATTTTAGACGTAGCTGGTTTCGTAACGGGGACTTTTAACGTCCGCAACGGCATGGACTCTGTGGATAGGTTGTAGTCCGCCAGCCAGCGGATGCAAATAGGTATTTAACCTGTAAATGGATGCACACATCAGAAATGGCTTACTTGTCGGATACGCGTGTTGCTTGTATGCCGTCATTAAATGCACACACGGAAGCAACATGGTTTCATAAAAGGACAGGTGCATGTTCCTAAGGAGCAATCGATGGTTAAGCGGTTTCCATGTTGCGTTATCTCAAACTGGAAGCGTCAGAAATTTTTATTCGCATACCACTCTATCACCAAGGTCCGAGTAAACTGCTTGTAACATGGGTTGTGCTAAATGGCTTATCACTAAGTTGCATGCGTACGTAGTTAAGAGGCAAAATACGCGATGAACATATGCGCTACCTTCTAATAGCTGACGCCTGTCACAGAAAAACGCGGCATGCATCTGAGACTCTTTCAGGAGAACTTCAGAATGCGCCCAGGCTTTGCGAACGGCTGCAACCTGGTCATCCGATGCAAGGGTAACATTCTTCAATCGCAAGTTGGCATTCTCAACTCGGTTGTTCGTTGTATTGCCAAAATGCACCAATCCAGCTTGTGCGTGTTTCGCCCACGAGCGTTTTATGTACAACCGGTACAACGTAAACTAGCGCACAATGTAGGGGTCTGTTCTTTGAAGGAGCTTCAAATCTTGTTGAAATCTAAAACAATATTACATATGTAAAGAGATTTTACTCAGTCTCCGTGTCAGAAGTTACCATGCGATGAAACAGATAACGCGACCGGTTAATGTTTATCTGCGGAATGTAACGAAGATTTATCACTTACATGCTTCCTGATGGCCTGGCCGATGTGAAAGTAACACAACAAAATGTCGCATTGAAAAACGGCGCTCGCCGCACGTATCTGAGCGGCCATTTTTTCCATCATTATTGTGCGCACGGGAATATCATGACTCATGTTATCCCGAAACACTTCGAACAACGTAAGCAATGATGCGTAATCTTCCCGACGCAGAAACGCATAAAATATTGGCCGGCCATACCCCATGCCGTCAGTTATTAAAAAGTGGTATAGTTTGAAGCTGCAAGCAACAAGTAAGCCCGCTATCAATTCTTACTTCAAACGGTTAGTGCAATGAGTAGCGTCTACACAAACGACATGCGAGAATCGGCGGAAAAGTTCTATTTGTTGATGCCGAGCAAATAATACGTCTGTGCACAAGCCTTCCTCAGAAATAATTCGCGCAACTCCGTCTTCTTCCATAGACTTGATAACCTGATGCGATTTTACTGCAGGAAGTAAAAGCTATCAAAATAAGCTTACACTCAACGCCAGGTCTCAGTTTACGACGAACATTGTGGACATCATCGCTGGTAATGTGCTTTTCCAATCGAACCTCGACGAACTGCTTGACGTCGCTTGTTGGGGTGTTGTAGCGGAAAAGGCCTACGGACTGAGTGAACTCATCGTCCGTCTGATGGCGATTGATGGGGTGTCGCTCAAAAAGAAGGCGAATAACTGGGTGATTGTGAGACAGATCGAACGTTGTGGTTTTCAGATTGCGTCCCGTTCTAATTAGGTTAACGCGAGCTTGGCAGTTAGTATCACGTGAGCTCAAAGATGTAGAATAATAGAAGCGAAATCCTACTAAACGCGTCGCACTCCTGTACTTTTTCACTTCCGCCGAGCGCAGCGGATACATCGATAAAATCACCTTGTCGTACTTCACTCGTGACAGGTTACATTTTTTGCTGCTGTAGCGTACGAAATTGACGTACTGCAAAGCATAAGTCTAAAACAAACTATTATACTAGTCAAAACTGTCAAAAGAACGCCCAAAGAAGATTCTCCGGAAATCAGACTCTATTTCGTACGATTTCGAAAATACCGTTTCTACCGCGTATTTGGTTTCCGACACATTCAAACAGTTGCCATAATACATTTGCAGAGATTTAATTAAAACTGCAAAGGCAGAATGATAGCCGGGAGTAATGCTATAAAATTACCATAAACGATTAATTGCGCACTAGGTTTTGCGGGGTAACGGTGCGTATCTGACCTGGACATGTGCTACCAGGGGCGTGGTATGAAAATTTTATACCCTCCGAATGTATATTGTCTGTGGTCCATACTACTACGCTTGGTCATACCTGATTCTAAAGACCACCGCAAGCTCATCCAACCTTCGAAACGTCCTCTCCATGCAAGCTTCCTACTTAGCTGCAATGGTTACCTCCCGTGGACCAACCAGCAACACACACCTAGCCCGTGGGTTATCTGCTCAGACAAGGACACTACTTATGAGTTGCGTTTCATACTCACCTGAATAACGCAGCGCTGCAATTTACACAGCTTCTCTCCGAACAGTACCGCTGTCCACAGCCTTTCCTGATGAATCCTGACTAAGCCTTCTGCTGAGCCAACGGAAAATCGGGCTGCCAGTGACTGCGATTAGCTGCTCGGAAAATCGGTCCTACAAAAGCGTTAGTATTTCAAGGTTATATACATTGTGGTCAACGGCAGTATTTCAGGATGTGGTGGGTTATCGCTTGGCAGGCGTTTTCCCTATAAAAAGCCACAGGTGCCTGTTTAACGACACTGCGAATTGGCGGATGTGACCCGCCACGGAAATAATGTTACTGCCCACTGCTTCGCACGGAGAATCATCTTACTACCCCATATTGGTGAGCACGTGTTTATCAAACACTATCGGACTCCTACGCCTAAGGAAAAACGGAGATCAATCCTCGGAACCATGCGAACCCGCACCCAGCATTTCCATAAGAGCGACACTTAGTGGTCGTACAGCGCTTCAACGCCACCTTACTCTTTGACACCACTGAGCAAGCTATTCATCCCTGCATCATTCCTGTGCAAAGTTATGTGCAATCTTCAAGCCATGTATAATACCAACACCTATTTCTGTTGTGTGGTATACACTAGCTTTTAGTGTTTCCATGGCTCTGTCAACCACTTGATCATGCCTGTAATGATGTGTCTCGTTTCTTCGAGAAGCTATTTATTTATTTATTTGCTATTCCAAGGAAACTATGATTGCATACATATTTGATCGCGCCTTCATAGGTGTGTTTCGTTTTACCGAGAATATACCACTTATTTATTTAGTTATTCAAGATAAACGCAGTTAGTGTAAGCAACGCAGGTATTTAATAGAAGATTATGCAAGTAAGCGGAACAAAGCAAGTAAAGCGGAATGAAATGTATCCATTTTAGAAAGCCCTAGTTTAAGTGTAAGTTGGTTTAACCCAACTGCGTTGAAGAAGCATCAAGAGTGCAACCTCAGCATCCGTATGGCGCATTAATATATATGGTTAGCGGCACCCGGTTTCGGATTTGCCTGTCACTGTGGCAAGCCACAGGAGGCCTGCGCCTACAGAGGGACCATGGATGGCTTGCGCTGCACCACCCACAGCTCCAACCACATACCCCATATCCAGTGTAAACCCGAAGGAATAAGACCGGGAGGCATGCGGATGGGAACCACGTTTCATCAACGGAGCCGGCCCACACTCCTTCACAGGCAAACACAAGCACGCTGTATTTGGGGAATCAACCGCACACAAGGCGGTGGCTGGACCGTAGTCCGCTCCACACTGAGTGCATGGAACCGCTCTTTGAGCCTAGCACGGCCACAAGAACCGTGCACCCCGTCCCCTCCGGTGGCGACCAACTGTCTCCTGGAGCCAGTATGAACGATGTCGTGGGTAATAGACAGGTAAGCATCTTGTCAACATACACATCAAGCGCAACCATACCAGGGATATCAAACAACAGCCATTCAATTTAAACGACACGCTGAAATAAAATAAATCCAATAAAGCATACAGATACGGTGGCATAACTCTTCGCTAAATTACCATATGAAGTAAGTTGGTCAGCAAAAAATCCGTGGTAAGTAAGAAATGTCCACAAGTTACTTAAAATGCTACAAACGCAACGAACTTTATATATATATATATATATATATATATATATATATATATATACGCATGTGGCGGGAGAGCTTATGGTGCGCTGAGGCAGTTGTTGGCTAGATCCTGACAGATGACCTACCCACTGCTGCTACTGTTGCGACATAGGCTCATGTCCTGGACGCCTCGTTGTGGCGACTGCTGGGTGAGGGTTTGGTTTCCTCTTCTCCCTGCTAAGCTACAGGACACCAATCCGCATGAGTCAGTGAACTGACCATGTGCTAGACCCGCTGGCTTTCGGGTGTTCATTTAATTAAAGGCTTTGGCTGAGGACCCGAGTCGTTCTCCTGTCAGGAGTGGGCGCCCTGGCAGTATCCTAGTCCATCCTCTTCGGAGGTTAGAAAGTGGCACTCTTCCTGTAAAACCTAGCCACGGGAGACGACAGGTCTACGGGTTTTAAGCTCACAGCTCGATTGGCGTAGAGCATGGGCGCCACGCACGGTCTTTGACGGTGGGAGGGCACCTCCGGGCGTTCAATGGTTTGCTAGTACCCGCCTCAAGCAAGGCAGCCCCTGGATAAGTTTGCGCAAACCCGCCAAAACCCACCTGCGTCTCGCCGTGGTCGCAGGTGTATCCTACTATGGTTGCACAATATATATATAACGTTCCAGCGCCTCCAAAGCTGTGTGTGACGGCCGCGAGGCCGATCCCAAACGGTCTCTGCAATCACATTCCCGAGCTGGATCTGCTCCCCAAAGCCTTGTGGGTCAGGCTATGGAGCCAAAGGCTCCGGGTGGAGTCCCTCAAGCAAACCTCCGAAGCACAACGGCCACCTAGCGTGCGATTACTTACAAAAGCATTCGTATGCCTGCCCACAAAGCACTCAGCATCGGGTGCTGGAACGTGCGCACACTACTGGACCCGAACTCCAGCGAGCGCCCCGAGCGACGCACTGCACGGGTCGCGATGGAACTTTCGCGCTACCACATCGATATTGCGGCGCTCAGTGAAACCCGGCTCGCTGAGCAAGGTAAGTTGCATGAAGCAGGTGCTGGATACACATACTACTGAGTGAGAAACGCCGCCTCAGCCCCACGTGATCATGGGGTCGGATTTGTCTTATCCGATCGCCTCCATGGTCAGCTGGTGGGTGAACCAACAGACATCAGCGCGCGACTGATGACTGTTCGCCTACGACTCGGAAGAGGTAAGTTTGCCACCTTTATAAGCACATACGGTCCGACCATGTGTTATCCTGATGACACGCGTGATTAATTCCACATTCAGCTATCCTCTGTGATACCGTCTGTGCCGAGGAGCGACCGACTATTTCTGCTGAGTGATTTCAACGCGCGCGCTGGGCGTGATGCACCGGTGTGGACAGATGTTATCGGTCCGTATGACACTGGTTCAGCGAATGCGAACGGCGACAGGCGGCTCTCACTGTGTGCCACCCACGGCCGGACGATCCCGAACACTCGGTTTGCACTGAGTGCGAGTGAAATAGCAACTTGGACTCACCCACGGAGTGGTCACGCTCATCTGCTCGACTATGTCATCGTACGTCAGCTTGATAGGCGTGAAGTGCGCATGACACGTGTACTGCGTGGAGCTGAGTATGGCACTGACCACAAATTGGTTCGGACCAAACGGTATATATATTTTCGTAAATCGATGTATTGCACTCCCGCCGTGAATCGGCGTAAATTTAACATTCTCTCCCTCGGTACTGTGGCGAAAATTACTGAGCTGGAGAAGGCGATGGCTGCACGCCTGTGTGGTGATGTAGACTGCATAGCCACAGTGGGCGACCTGTGGCACCGCCTTTTCGACCATGTGACAGCCGTTGCCGAGGTGACCATCGGGCGCGCAAACTGCAAGCGGCCTGATGAGTTGGATGACAACAATGCGACGATCGGCGCATTGGTGTAGGAGAAGATGCAGCATTTGGTGCACATGTGGCAGACCCCAGCGACTTGGAGGAAGAGTAGTCAGTTTCGCAAACTTTGACGGAGACTGACCCGAGAGCTCCGTCGCATAAAAAGCAGTTGGAATCCTGCGCCAAACGCCGCCAGCACAAGGAATTCTTTGAGCCTTGAAGGCGGTGTATAGACCGAGATTGGAGCCGCGGAGGACACTGATCGATGGTAGTTCAGGCGCTACCTGCACGCAGACTGCAGAGATAATGCAGATCTAGCGAAATAACTTTGACTGCCTCAGGAACAACCTTTCGGAGATTGACTGGCCCACATTGAACGGCCTGAAACAGCACGATGTGTAGGCGAATCTGGCGGACACGCCGACACTAGGTGAGACGCAGAGAGCACTTGCTAAGCTGCGAAACGGCAAGTGTGCCGGGGCCGACGAGATCCCGCCTGAAGTATTGAAACACAGCGGACCCGCGTTGTTGACTGCGCTGCACTACTTGGTGGAACGCGTATGGTTTGATGAGGAGATGCCTCCTGAGCTGAAGGATGCCCTTGTGCTAACATTGTACAAGGGCAAACGGAGCAGGCAATGTTGCGCGAATTATCGTGGCATCAGCTTGCTGAGTTTTGTGGGCAAGGTGATGGCCCGAATCTTGCACAACCGCCTCGTTATTCAGGTTTTGAAAGCTAACAGGGCAGAAGGTCAGTGTGGATTCCGCTCGGGTCGCAGCACTATAGATATAGTGTTTGCGGCTGGTCAGTTGCAGGGGAAGTGCAGGGAACGACACCAGCCATTTTGCTCGCTTTTTATTGATTTCTCCAAGGCATTTGGTACGGTGAACCGCGAGGCATTGTGGCTGGTTTGGGGTAAATTTGGTTGCCTGCGTACGTTTGTAACTTTGAATATCTGCACGGCGGCATGCGAACGAGCGTGCAGCTGAGTGGAGTGACCTCGGATGACTTTGCAGTTGTCTCTGGTGTGAAGCAAGGCTGTGTCTTAGCTCCTGCTCTGCTTAATATACATATTCATGCAACGATGACATGTGCTTTTGATGCCGCTTGTGCATACAGTGTTCGTGTGGAGCACCGTATTGATGGCGGGTTGCTGACCATCCGTCGTTTCGGTGCGAGAATGCTAGTCTATGAAGCAACTATCCGTATGTTGCTGTTTGCTGACGACTGTGCGTTTTTTGCACACAGCGCGGATGAGTTGCAGCACATGACTAGTGCTCTGGCTTGGACAGCGGCCAAATTCGGACTCACCAACAACACAAGCAAAACCGTCTGTCTCTTTCAGCTTTCACCGTAGTTTCAATCTTCAATACTGCCGCGAATCAGCATTGGTGCCGAAGTATTGAAAACCACTTCCGGCTTCTGCTGCCTTGGGAGTGTGCTGTCGACTGCTCAGCAGCCACACCGTGAGCTGCGTATCGGAGTGTCGAAAGCAGCGGCGGCATTCGGGAAGCTAGAGTACCATGTGTAGAGCAACCATCAGCTTACCATTGGCACGAAGCTGATGGTGTACAAATCCATGGTGCTGTCTGTTCTTCCATACGGCAGTGAAATGTGGACGGTGTACCGTCGGGATGTGCGATATCTCGAGCGGTTCCATCAGCAGTGTCTGCGACGAATTTTGTGCATCAGTTGAGGCGACAGAGTTGCAGACACGGAAGTGTTGCGACAAAGTGGGATGTATGCAGTGGACTGCATACTTTTATTGAGACACCTGAGATGGCTCGGTCATGTGAGCCGTATGGATTCAACGCGGATATCGAAACAACTCTTATACGGTCAGCTGAGTATTGGGAAGCGGTATGTGGGGAAACCAAAGTTACGTTACCAGGACATGGTCAAATTGAGCCTCACACATTCTAATCTAGATTGCAGGTCATGGGAATCGAAGGCGGTTTATCGGCGTGCATGGCGCGATCTAATTACGAAGGCAGTTGACGATGTGTAGAAAAGAGACCTCATACATGCAGAGAAGAAGCGGCAATTGCGGAAGCGGCAAGCACCGATGGGTTGTACTTCACAGACATCGAGCGCGTGGTACTGTAACACATGCGGTCGCGAGTGCCCGAGTCACGCAGGCCTAGTGAGCCATGAGCGAGGCCGCTCGGGACCACTACCAAAGCGACAACGGGTCCTGCAGAGAACGTAGACAGAACCGGCGCAGCATTCGTAGGTACGCTGCATTCGAGTTGCTAACAACGTGCTTGCATGATAAATCTCTTTATTTCAGGTGGTGGGATTTCAATTTTGTCCTAATGCTTTTCTTTCCCATATAACTGCCTACTTATACTCTCTTCTATACACTTGCACACGTCGCTTGAGCCGCTTCTACTTATTTTGATACCATTTTCGTGTTTGTAGCATATTTGTAAAATAAACTTCCTGACCCCGTGAACTTACCTAGTATTCGTTGGTAAGCACTTTATTTCGTATGCTCATTAATTTAAGATTTAGGTCACCGTTTGCTCCTGCATTACTCGATTTATTTTCTTGGATATCTTTCTCTCAATTGATTGGCTGCAGTTTGATATCCTTGATGGGGCTGCGCTTGACGTGCATGTGGACAAGGTGCCTACCTGTCTATTACCCACTACCTCGTCCATACTGGCTCCAGGAGACAGTTGGTCGTTACCGGAGGGGACGGGGTGCACGGTCCTTGTGGCCGTGTTAGGCTCGAAGAGTGGTTCCATGCACTTAGTGTGGAGCGGACTACGGTCCAACCACCTCCTTGTGTGCGCTTGATTCCCCAAATATAGCCTGCTTGTGTTTGCCTGTGAAGGAGTGTGGGCCGGCTCCGTTGATGAAACGTGGCTCCCATCCATATGCCTCCTGGTCTTATTCCTTCGGGTTTACACTGGATATTGAGTGTGTGGATGGAGTGTGGGTGTTGCAACGCAAGCCACCCATGGTCACTCTGTAGGCGCAGGCGTCCAGTGGCTTGCCACAGTGACAGGCAAATCCGAAACCGAATGCAGCCATCCATATATACATGTGGGTGGTGCAGCGTGTAGGTTAGGATTCGGTCTCCTCTCAGCTTTCGGTAGTGTATTGAGTGCATTCCCAAACTAAGTGGACGCTCGGAGTAGGTCCGTCCCCATAATCCCTCGACTAACCTAGTACCACCCGTAAAACCCCCTGTAGCTCCAAATTATCCCTGACGAGGCAGGGCAGACAAGTCTGGACGCAGTAATCCAGTATACTGAGATGAGGCCCATGTACAGACATACGTAACTCGTACACCTTATTCCTTATTCTGAGCACATTACAGCACTATCTGAAGGTCCTCTTTAGCTCCAGAAATGGGTCGTACGTTGCCGGAATTGGCACGGATTGGACGGAAAAGTACCGTCTACTAAACACCGAAAACCCACTAACCGGAGACGTTGTTCACCGGCCGCTCTACTGCTTTTGTGGTACTTGATGGCCTCCCTTAGCTTCAGCCTAACGGCCAGCGGAAGCTCCGGCTGAACATTGATATTTGGACTTTTCACTGCGGTCCGCGGTCACCCAGCTGGAAACGTCATGGCAGGTTACCGGGTTACCGTAGGGTATATGAGTAGGGTGTCACCGTTACGTGGTTGATACGTTGGACCTACTACCCCTCCAGAGAGCCTCGGTGTGCAAACCTGCACACAGTGTGTTGGGTGTAGTGGCGCAGAAGCTGTATATGGCAACACAGGGATATGGTCCATTAGGTGCCCGGAAGGAGCAGGAAGGTTGCAAGTCTTACGCAAGGCTTCACCAGCAGCTACCTTCTAACAATGAGGATGCCACGTATAGCTGATGTGATAACTGACTGCCAGAAATGGAGATAAGCCAAGACCATAAAACGGTGACCGAGGGAACGACCCTTAAAACACGTTGTGTAAGCGAAAGGGATAGTTTTACTAGCGGTCAAAGTGACATTACTTAACCGAAATCCCTGGGGTGGTCGTTTAAGTAAGAATATCTAGAAGCGGCACAAAAGGTCAAGGAAACGATAAGCTTTTCTGTCCAAGGCAAAAGGACCACAAACGTATGGGTGAGGTCATGCACACTCATCCCCCACTCGGCGGATCACTAAGCAGCTGGGAGGTAATATGATATTAGAAATGCAGTATGAGCGCAAGGAATACATGTACCACCAATGGTAATTCAAGCGTACTGCTTACTCTTTCGATACATATTATTCTGGTGCTTAGCAACGCACAACGATTCTTCAGGTTGGCTAGAAGATGAAGCTGTAATAAAGGAACCTAGAAGGAATGTGTGTTATCAAAACGCAGCAGAATTGCGGGTGTTTCTGATGTCCTTAAATACACCTGACCACCCCCATCATGTGTGATCCCGATGGCGAGTTAGGCATACGTGTGGTAACCGTCAAGTAGTGCAGGCACCGCATGTGGAGTAGTGTGTGTACCGAACGATCAAACGGAAGCAATAGCGTGGTAATAAAGAAACGAACATGGTAGCAACAGAAAAAGGAGGACTTATAAACACCGATGGCAGGTGAAATGTTCCTGTTCATTGTACGACGCGCACAGCTGATAATACCAAAGGCCGCAATCGGAGCACATGACCCAGTCAACCACCTGTGCACTCTGTACCTCGCAGTCTGTTTGAAGGCACGAAGCGCACTTGTCATTGTCGTAATTGGCTGGGAGTTTTGCATGGCAACGACGCTTCCTTAAAGGCTTATAAACCCTGGCGGTTTTCATGTGCAAATCACCAAAACGAAGTAGCTCCCTTTCCTGCTCCTGACCGACGGTGGAATCTGGAATGGGCACCAAACGTTGCATACGTCTTGTGCCTTCCCTGGTAGGTTCACTCACCATTTCCGCAGCTGCTTCAATTACGGTTTCGGAGGCTGAAACCGCAACGTCCTCGTGAGAACTGCTTAGGCTGTGTAGAATCTTCCGCAACTGATCCATAACCTCCCTATACTTCGCAGCGCAAAGACCGCAAACCTGCACCTGAATGTCACGCAGAACCTGACTGCATTCCCAAACCTTCTGATCCCTAGTTACCGGAGCAACTGTGGAACTCGACGGTAGGGGGACGATGGCGGAATATGTGGATGCGGTTACAGTGGATGTCGCGCAATGTGTCGTCAACTGGTCGGCCTACCGCGTGCAATTTATGCACAATGTGAGCGCACGGAAGCAACCATTGTCGACTGAAGCTGCATTGGCAGGTTACTTCCTCACGCATTAACACGGTGTACTGTCTACGGCTACCTTGCACTTGACATCTATCATCGGAAAAGTCCGTCACTGTCACCTCCCTTGTGTAATGGCATCGCAAACGCATCCTTGCGTACCCTTAAAACTGATACGCAACCTGTCCAAGGCTATGGAAGCAAGCGTCTATTGGGTGCTTCGACAAGTCCGTTTTGCTCATCAAATGTTGCCACTTGGATTGAACATCAACCACGCGGTTGACGACCGCCGTAAAAAGGCCTACTAACGACGTTCGCTCCGAAAGACCGCTTTTTAAATGCCTATTTTCGTTTCCCACGCGGTTTGTAGTATAGCAGCCACACAAACAGGTCCACGTCAAGCGGTGCGCCGCCTGTGATGAGACAAACGGCAACCAGGTCCTTACTAAGTACCTGTGCCCATCGTCGTTTTGCTCTTTAGTGGCCGTCAAACACCTGACAAACAACCAGGTGCTCTTAGCGTACAACAGGTTGCGTACCCACTGCTTTATAAGCAACCTGTCCGTTGCAATTCTCGCGGATAACACGTTGCAGCGACGGTTGACATCCCGCAGTAAATGAAAACGGCACAATACAATCCGCGTAGAAGGGTACACGGTTTGAAATGCATAGACCTGGGCCATGCACTTATAAATCACCTCCGTCCTTGCTGTCTCAGTCGCTGGTAGCATGAGGCGCATGTTGCGTACTGCGTTCATATAGGATGCAATTGTCACATTTGGAAGCAAGGCGTAGAAAAATGAACACGCAATACCATGTACATCTACCATAATGCAGTGCCACAGTAAGTAGCAACGGCAGTTCATCAGGTGTGTCGCATCCGCCAGCATTACCTAACTACGAAGCCGCACGAGGTCACATACGTATATGGGAACAAAAATAAGCGCCGTATCTTCGACTCCTCATACTCCTCATTACATTGACCGACACTATCAAGTAACTGTATCACTGCTTCCACTGAGTTCCCGTCTACCTTGCCACTCATCTTACGCCTTATGGTCCGGAGATCGTAACAGTTCAATCTTCTACCGTAGTGCGTCAACGCATACCTCCTGAGCTCGCGTGTGTCCATAAACGACTGCATCATCCGATGGCCGCCTTCTTCCGCTTGCGACGGGAGCCGTCTGCTGCTCACATAGAGAAACGCTTTTCCTACGTGAAAAGTAGGGCTGTGCACTACGCTGCAGGGTACTATGTCGTAGCACCAGCCGTCTGGCCGTATGACAACATGCGCCTTGCAGTCAAAACTTTTGTGCCTACAGTTAATAAACGTTTCATAAACACTACATGTCCACTTACCCATTGTATGTGTAATCCCTTCGGCGACAATGAACGCATCTATAGTGTACGGATCTGTATCGCTCACCTTCAGGCAATTCATTACCAGTTTTTCTCCTATGCACCTCACATGTCAAGCCATCTGATTTAAAAAAACATGATGCAGTACGCATTTGAAAGCGCTTTAAGTCACTTTCGAACTGCACTACAGTGCGGTACACATGCTGATGGAAGACAGCACGGAAAGCAGCGGTGTCGTCGACAGCTATGACAGTGATTGAATCCGCCAACGCACTTTATGGAGCACTCAATCTATCATCATCCTCACATAAATATATGTCCGCGTTGCACCCCATGGCATTTTTCTCCACATTAACAGCTCTTAGATCACAAGGTAATCTTCGCTTTTCCCTCACCAAGGCAAAGTTGCATGTTGTCCGCTACGGAAACCTCCCAGTTGCCTCCTGATCACCGACCGTTATGAAGCACGGTCTCTTCCCCGCCATTGAGATTTTGTGGTACACATGGTTGTTAGTTGGTGAAGGAAAATATTGGGCTTTTGGGTGCATGAGTATGTTTATTATTAATTGGAAGTCGTTGTTAATATGCTTAGGTAAGCAAGCGAGCGACAGGTGAACAAGGTCTCCGATTAGTGGGTTTTCAGGTGATCAGCCGGCGGTCCTTTTCCGCCCTACCACTGCCAATTCTGGTAGCGCACGACCCAGGTCTGGATCAAACAAATACCTTCAGATAGTGCTAAGTAATGTGCGCAGCCTAAGGAATAAGGCGTACGAGATAGGTCAGCTTGTAGATGGGTCTCAATCCAATATACTCGCATTCACTGAGACGTGGCTGTCTCAGGACATCACGGATGTTGAAGTACATCTATCTGGCTACGCACCATTTAGATGCGATCACTCCGCTGGCCGGAAGGGAGGGGGCGTGGCTCTCTATGTGAGCTGCAAACATGACGTTTTGAAGAATTATTTATTTCAGTCAGCAGACAAAACTGTTGAAGCTCTACCTGCTCTTATTAGCACAAGCTTGGCTAAGGTTACAGTTGTAATTGCGTACAGATGCCATAGCAGTGTATCCAAAGAGGTACTTGACTTCATTTGCTCCCAGTCTGCAAACAAGGGCTTGGTGATAGGCGACTTCAACCTCCCAGAGGTTTGCTGGGCGGAGCTTTTTTGTGACTCAGCATCAGGCACATTCGGCGCTGATTTGCTTGAACTTACGCTCTAAGTATCCTTGCATCAGTTCATTGACCTCCTCACTAGGTTCATGGACGCCCAAGTACCGTCTATCTTGGACCTCCAGCTACACTGTGCGAATCTTAACGTCAATGCACCAGCTCAACCTGGCTTCCGTAGAGCACGCGCATGCATCTCTAACTTACTCATCGCCAGGGAAACATGGGCAGAAGTCATAGATGCCCGAAAACAGGTTGACGTAATATTCATTGACTTCAGCATAGCCTTTGAGTACGTACGTCTGCTACATAAACTCCAGGGAATTGGCATTACAGGAAATCTTCCCTCCTGGATTGCCGCTTTCTTAAGAGGTAGGACAATGCGCGTACAAGTGAACCAAACCGTCTCTTCTCCAGTGCCCATGAATAGTGGCATTCCGTATGGATCAGCGCTTGAGCTGGAGCTCTTCAAACTGTACTTTAACGATCTGCCGACTGCACTTCAAACCGACTGCTGGATCTATGCCGATGACCTCAAGCAACGGTCAACAGTATCCAGCATTGAGGATGCGGACAGATTACAAGGGGCTCTAGACCATCTACATGAATGCTCCAGCAAGTGGGAACTGCCAGTAAACCGAGATAAAGGCGCTGTTCTCCCAATGGGTAGCACTGAACCGTACGGTGCATACCACAGTGTTGGGTTTCTCCTTAGAAATACCACCCACGAGAAAGATCTCAGGGTTATCGTGACTCCTGACGATAAAACGACGCAGGACACGTTGAAGAAGGTGGCCATTGGAAGCAGACTGTTGGGTGCCTTAGGAATACCATTCGCTCGAATGACTCCTAAGATTTTTCGACCTTTGTTCACTTCGCTCGTCCGTCCAGTCTTAGAATATGGCCTTCCAGCTAGCCATCCACTTTCAGACTTTGAATGCGCTCTGCTGGAATAGGTTCAGAGACATGCATCGAAAGCTGTTCTGGAGCTTCGTGATCTCCCGTAACCCATTCGACTCCAGCAGCTAAATCTGTTTTCCTTCGAGCTCCGCCGTCGTCTGGGTGGTCTCATCTACACTAGGCGCATCCTCCGAAGGAAACTTGGGAGTGAGTTACAGCACATCTTCCGGCCCAACACAGACTGTTCCACACGAGATCACACATTGAAACTTTTTAAGCAAAGAAGAAAGAATTCGCATGGACGTCACCCTATCCACTAGAGTGGTGAATGATTGGAACAGCCTACCGAGATAAATTGCAGACGCTCCATGTGAGGAAAGTTTTAAGCGGCTGATAGACAAACATTCGCTGAGAATGCTGGAATCTTGCGACTGTCACTGCAATTGCGATGAACGCTCGAGGAACGTCGTAATGCAATGATATGCATCAAACCCAGTATGATACGGAATCGATGGGGCTGACAAGGGATTTCTCTCCTGCTCTCTACAGCCCAATGAACTGAACCTTGTGTTTGCTGTCTCCCGATTTTTTTGGTCACATTACTTACGGACCACTACTGGGTTTCAGGGATTATGTTTGTCTGCTCTTCAGTTGTACCCTGTCTAGACGCTACTAGGGTACTGTTGAGTCTCTCCCGAACATATGGCACACAGACTATCAATCAATGAGCGCCAAGACTTCGGGTTTCCACTGCGCGATTATCAGACGACGATACGGTCCAGACTGCCTGGGATAAATTTAAGTCCTACCTCACAGAGATCTCTGCTCCCTTTATCCCAGTCACAAAGAGAAAGGCGGCACGAGCACATCCGACCTGGATAAATCCCACTGGCAGGCATCTGCTCACAAAGAGATCTAGATGTTGGCGGACTTACCGAGCTATTCCGTCCACCGAGACTTATGACAGGTACCGTAAGGCTAGAAATAGGTGTAAGCAACACCTAAGGGGTGCTGGGCTCAATTTAGAGAAGGAGTTAACTGAAATAGCTTCAGATAATCCAAAAACATTGTTTGCTTATCTTAAAGGGCGCTGCGGTTTGAACATATCAATTCCAATATTGATGCGTGCTGATGGTACTCATGCGAATACGGACAATGATAAGGCCTGCGTACTTAGGGGGCAATATGCGGCAGCGTTTGCAAGGGCAACCTCTGACTGCGTTGAGCTGGTTTGCAGGATCCCAGAAGTTTCAGAACTATCTGCACTTCCTCAAACAATTTCGTGCTGCTCTGGCCACCGCAGAGGATAATCAACGGTGCCCTATCTGCTGCATCGAGCAGAGTGGATAGGGGTTTGGATGCTACTGCTCAAGCCTTCCCATCTTCTTATTCCCCTGTTACGCTTTTTCACTCCTACCGTCCTGTTCCAACTTCATTTTTATCCCCCCCATTTTCAATCCCCCGATTCTTGGCCCTCCCCCAACATGCTTTGCTAGGCATTTATCTTCTTATTTCAACTCACATGTGAACGCGAAGCGTCACTTCACTCCTGTCAACAAGCCCATGTCCAACCAAGCTGTCCATTCCAGTTCACCGGCTTCCATTTGGAGCCCTCGATCCTCCTTCCGATTGACATGCCTCAATGTACGCACATTACTACAGACCGGTCAACAGGCAACACTTACCCGAACATTGGAGACCTTCTCGATCGATATCTGCTGATTATCAGAGACCTGCCTGCAAGACTCGAGCTCTGTGCTCACTCTAAGATCCCCTTCAGGTGATGCAAGCCAGGTTTACTCATTGCGCCTATCCGGTGACGATGCAGCTTCGAGCACCGGCCAAGCTGCTGTTGACATTGCTTTGAGTCCTCGGGCTGAAGTTGCTCTGCTTGATTGGATTCCATTCAGTAGCCGGATGTGTGCAGTCCGATTGGCTGGTCTCGTTCAAAGCTTGGGAGTCGTGCGGGACTAATAAGTGTCTATTCATCATCGCCGCCTACGCGCCCACAAAATATAGCGATGATTCGGTAAAGGACGACTTTTACTGCCAACTGACCCAGCTCCTTCGCCATAGAAGAAGCATGGACACTGTTGTGCTGGCTGGGGCTTTGAACGCGCAAGTTGGACAGTTGTCCACTGATGAAATACATTTTGGCTGTCAGCACGGTGTAGGCTCCCGTAATGAAAACGATGAGCAGTTACTTCATTTGTGTGAAGCTGCTCGCTTATTTCCTGCGAGCACTAATTTCCGACACAGCACCCGCCGGAGGGTGACTTTGCCTCTAACCAGCGTTGGACGCAGATCGAGCACATTGCTTTCAGTTACCGTAGGAGAGACTGCGTCCTGAACTGTCGCTCGATTTGAAGCACATGTGTGGACACCGATCATGCACCTCTATGTTCTGACATGCGGATGCGCTTTGGTGGACGTCCACGACGACGCTGTGAGCGCGTTGACACCAGCCAACTGACAAAGCCAGCTTTTCTGAATGCATATCGAAGTACGCTGACATGCGAATTGTGTAAGCACTCACTGGCGACAATTGATGGTCACTAGTGTCATGTTCATCAGACCTTACTAGCAGCTGGCAAATCTTCATGGGGTATGTCTAATGGCCAAAATGGTTATAAGGTCTCTTCCCAGTCTCTGGAACTTATCGATGCGCGCCGGTATATCCCGGTTGGAACCGAACAAAATGAAACTCGCAAAGAGCTCCGGGCAAGACTTCGCGCTAGCCTGAAGAGAGACGGCGAATCTTGGTGGTCACAGCGTGCGTCAGAGATGGAAGTGGCCGCTGCCCTTGGCAACCATCGTAAGTTATTACGTCTGATACGGGAAAAGGGGAACAGGATACCTGGTGTTAGTGAAACTATACGTGACGAGAGTGAACAGCCTATCCATAATTTGTCAAAACGCTTGCAGCGTTGGGCTGAGCCTCTTGAAAAGCAATTTAATCGGCTAGAACTGGTCGATTCTTCGCCGGCCAATGATTGTCGTGCTCCGTGGGCTGTCCCTTTGGATCCAACCTGTCGCTCAAAAGTCGAACGTCAGGTCGGACTGTTGAACTTGAACAAAACTGCAGCACTAGATGCTCTTCCTCCAGCTCTCTTTGAATTCGGAGACTCTGCTCTTGTTGATGCTTTGCATGAATTACTCGGGAAACTGTGGGAGCAGGAGACTGTCCCAATCGACTGGAGCCACACTGTTATTGTTCCCATCTTCAAAGGAGGCTCGGGTTCGGAATGCGGCAACCATAGAGGAATCAGTCTGACCTCCATCGCCTCCAAATTACTCGCCTCTGCATCCTTCACAGACTGACTGGCGCTCGTGAAAGCCAGATTCGTGAGGAGTAAGCCGGGTTTCGTCAGGGTTGTGGATGCATCGACCACATGTTCACTTTGCGTCAGTCGTTTAAGCACTGTCACATATATTGACGGCCCACCGTTGTCGTGTTCTGCGACATCTAATGTGCCTTCGATTCCGTTGCTCGATGTGCCCTTTGGAATTGTTTACTCAGGAAAGTGTGCCCGAGAAATATGTAAATATTATCCGAACGTTATACACGTGCAGCGAGGGCAGAGTGAGGGCTTACCGCAAGCTGTTGCCACTCCTCAATATCTCCGACGGTGTGAGACTAGGATGCCCGCTGTCACATTTCCTCTTCAACTTCGCTATCGACGAAGTCATGGAGATTGCTTTTACAGGATTTGACTTGGAAAGTGTGGAGCTACTCCCAGGGGAAGGACATCTTGACATGGAGTATGCAGACGACATTACCCTCATCTGTGACAGCTCCCAAGCCGCAATGGACGGAGTAACAATTTTAGTAGCCCATACGTTACAGCATTCGCATGGTTGGTTTCGCGATACGTAAGCAATTGCTTTCGGGGAGATAAACTGGCCAGTTTAAGTTGACCAGTGCCTGAAACATGTGATGAAGTTTCCGGTGCATTTCGGCACTTGGTTAACCATACTTTAGGCAACAATAGCCACGCCTGTATTTAGAAAGCTTTGATAGATCAGACCAGTCGCAGACAACCTATCCTTTACCATAATACTTTGCGTGTGCGATTTCAGCCTTTGGAAATACTGTGGAAATCGCTTTCAGTCCAGCCGTAGAGCAGATTATCGTAGATTGCCTTAAACGATCAATATTTTAGCAGAGGTCCTAATCCAGTAGAGAACGGTGGATTTTATTACTCAGAATGATAATGGTCACCTCACAAAGCTGAGTTCCTGCCATGCCGTCAGCCCGTGCGACACCTACTAATCTGTTTTTTTCTGCATTCCGAGCTCCTGTGAATGGACAAACCAGTCACATTCTACACTGTCAAATTAGACTCAACATTTAGGACAGTATTACGCACACCTTCGTTGTTGGTTATTGGAACGGTAATCCTGCTAAAATCAGCAGGAAACGTAAGTTTACAGTCACCCATTGCGTCTAAAGTAAATGAAGAAGACGAAGCTGTACTTCTGTAGCGTTTACAGGTTGTACGCAGACTAGCTGGGCGGTTGACAACAATCCTAGCTATACATAGGGTACCTCCAGTAATCTGCACCAAGGTTTCAGTGTCAATATCAGTTTACTTAAAAGGAAATCAACATGATGGAATAAACCAGGGAAACGCTATAAGCAATACCATAGGCGTTGTTAAGCTTGGAAAATGGACACAGATCATGTGTTACCCAAACTCACAGCATTACGATGCACCCAGTGTCCACCGTGTTTTAGTATTTTCTGCCGGTGAAGCAGAAGCTATCCTGTTAACTGCAGTATGTCTTCGGATTGGGACATGTCCCATCCGCATTTTACCGTATATTCCGTGGAGCGAAGCACAACATGGAAAAACATCGTAAAGAATCCTTGGCTAGGACCATACTTGTACAGGTGTTCCCAAGGCTGTAGGTCATCAGAAGCGAGAAACCATCGCTCAAGATAAGGAGCAGTGCCGATGCAATCGGATGACGCTCTCCCTGGAAAGTGTCATAGCGCATTCCATCTCGGGACTACACAGATGGCCAAATTACAAAGAATGTGGCCCGTGGCTTGTGAAAGCAATGCTACACTCCAGACAAATGTCAACTAGGGTGTTGGAGAGTTGGTATGCTGTCCGTAGCATCCTCTCTTTCGAGGTCCGGAACAAAGCAGCGTCTCTTAAGCTAGTCTACGAAAGCGAAACGTTAATCAAACCACAGCCAGATAACTGTTTGGATAACTTCACTCACATAGGCAGTGAAGTTAGCAAACACACTCGGTACATGACATAAAGATAGGAGCATAGAGGTATTTGCGGGATCCCTGCATCCGACACATAAGAGTTCGTCTTTTTTCCACCCAAAAAAATCATTAGTTGACAACATTTCACCGGTCAGCACTAAATCATACCCAAAAGGCAAACCCCTTGCCACCTTGCTAAGAACGGAGGAACATTCCTGCTTCTACACCAATGCAAAAGTTCTCAGGTGCAAGCTTGCGGAACTTGGGCTATCTCAACCCCTATATGCCTAGGACCTCATATTCGTAACGAAAACTTGGCTGCGTTTAGAAATTACTGACGCCGAAGTCGCCATACATGGCATTTCGGTTATATGAGACGATCACCCCTATAAGGGCGGTTGCGTAGTTTTATACTACCACTACGACATGCAGTACAAGCAGGTGGACCATCCGGAAACGCTACTCAGTGACTCGCTCTGGTGCAGTCTGTAACTAAGACGCAATGACACCTGCCCATTAGCAGTTGTTTATCTTCTCCCATTATCCACCCCAGATGGACTTCCGCCTGACATTAGTATAGGGGAGGGTGCGTGGAAGACGATGCAGCCACGTTCTCATCTCCGGCGACTTCAGTGCTCACCAATTAGACGTTCCGGATCATCCAACGAACAATTCAAAGCAGACCTGTAGGAGCATATTGCAAGCATTCCGCTCTTTATCCGTGTCAGTTCGATCACCAAATTCATCAAGGAAAACAAATAATCTGTGTCTGAATTAGTGCTCACGAACCAAGAGCTCATGATCAAGAAACCAAAGATGTTGAGCCATTTGGGGCTGTGTGATAAAGTAACAATGCTTTACAACGATATGTGTTACGCGGAATATCCACACGAATCTAGAGACGTATCACGAAAACTAGAACACATGCGCGAAATTTGTTTGGGGTATCCCTTATAATTTTTCGGACAATTGCTTCATTGATATTGCGTGGATAGTGTTTTCTCTCAAATTCATCGACCTGATTAAATCCGCATCGGTAAGCAAACACCACATTCTACAAGCGCACTGCCAAGTAGAAGCAGACCCCGAAAACGCATAGCGTTAAACGACGCAGCGTGGCATTGTACAGGGGGAGCTAACTCTGACAACTAGAGAAAAGATTTAGTACACCGTAATCACCGTACAACACTTGTACGTGAGGACACATTAGTACACCAGCAGAGTCTAGCAGCAAAAATGTTTGCTAACAAGAGGATTTTGTACCGACATATGAAAGCCTCCGTAATTTGAAGCTTGGCGCTCCCCAATTACCTCCGCAAATGGGTGTGCTCAACCTGCCGAGGATGCAGCCAAGGATTAACGACAGCAATAAGCTTTAACATTTCGATTCGCCGCCAGAATATATCACAGATCTGTCCCGTTCCCCCAGACGCCAACATTTGCATACGTCAATTTTAGTTTAACTATTGAGGAATCTGCTATCCTTGCGTACCCACAATTCACCTGTTGTTTGAAACCTTCCTCCGAAAGCACTGCGGGTGGCAGCTACGATGATGGCTGAGTCATTAGCTCAATTATTCCAGAGAGGTCTGGACGAACAGCACGTCCACAACATGTGGAAGCAGGGTACTAGCACTAAAATTTTTAAAGGTGGTGGCAGTTCAAAACGCGTTCACTATCGCTCAGTGACTCTCCTCCCGTTTCTCTCAAAGGTGACGGAGGTCTAACAACAGAGCACAAGACCAACAGGGATTTCGTCAGCATCCTTCATTTACTAGAATATTCTGACTGCGCGTAGCAGTTGAAAAGAAACGACCGACAGTATGACCAGTGCATCTGTCATCTGTCACGAATTTTATAAAGGTTTTCGCTGCTTAGATCAAGGAATCTCTTTCTCTAAAGCTACATAGTGCGCCATTGTGGACCTGGCCCTTGGATGGATCGGAAACTTCCTCTTTCAACGCCAACTTCAGTTTAGAGTTAAGGGTACATTTGCTGCTCCTATTGATGTGGACTGCAGTGTTCCGCAAAAATAAGTGTTGGTTATCAACAGCAGCCCCGCTGGCGCCAGCGAGTAAAATTTCCTGCTGTTTATCGATAACAGCCAAACATGGAAGCTGCTCGGTTGTTTGGACCATCACGACTTGTTGCAAAGAGACATAAACCGTGCCTTTGAAATATATAAGACAAATCTATTTTCGGTTAATGCGGACAAGTGCAAATCTGGACATATACACCACAAGCCAACTTACACACACAAGCTTGGGGACATCATGTTGAAAACCACCTCATGAGAACGTGATCTTAGTGTGGTGATGCAAGAAGAACTTGGCTGTTCGGTGCATTTTTTGAATGTATCCAGAGCAGCAATCCAACGCGTTGGTCTCTTACGGCGGGCGTGTGAGAGTCGGTCTTCCCCTGAAGGCTCAATGCGTAGGTTACTCCCCATGCGGAGTAGGCGATTCAGGTCTGGTAACGCTGATTCAAAAGCAATTTGGTGGCACTGGATACAGCGCAGAAAAGTGTAAGGAAAACTGTGTGCTGATTGCTAGACATGCGCTACCATATGTGATTAACTACGTTAGAAGTGTACAGTGGACGTTATTACAGTCCAAAGAACAATTTAACTGGTGTACCAAATCTTGAATTACCCGGTTAGCCTTGCTGCTACCTGAATCTTAGCCCCAGCACAAAATGCTAAGTCAAAAGCCGAAACTAGCTACACAATACAGTCAGCAGGAATGCCGCCGGAACTATTCTTCCCTTCGAATTTGTAACTCATGGATCTCGTTTTCTACTTTTTCCCGTTTCTGTGCAAATGCTCTCAGTTTTTAAAAACGACTGGACGATGCATTTCTGCAACTGCATTACCTGAATTAATATATGTTTACAGGAGGCAGATAAATATTGTGCTCGCCAGTTTTTGCGAAATCGGTATAGACGGATTTGTATGCGTAAATAAACCAATACACATGTGCGTTAACGAGCGCAAGTTGACTTGCAGTGGATTTCAGGTTCATAGTACGAATTCTGAGGTGAGTTCACCGGCCTTAGCCTAAATTTCCTAACAATCTTTAATATATATTTATATTTCTTAATGGTTATCTTGAGGGACCAGTTAGACTAGTTTGTTAACTGTATAAAACCACTGATCCATTGTGCCATTGTTTAATTATTCGCTCTCCATTTTCCAGTGTCTCGTACCCTTTACGGAAATATTACAACCACCAGTTTGCAGTTCCGTCATTCATGGTTCCAGGACCAAATGGTCGCCTGGAGTCATGAACAATCTCAGCAATCGTTCTACCAAGCGTACATGGAAATAAGAAGCTGCGCGAATTGTCTTCCGTCCTTGTTGCATTAAGTGTTCTGTTAACGTGTAATATCTTTTGTTGAGTAGATTCGTCGCAGTTAGACACAGACAGACAACCACCACCCATCCAGGAAAGCGCTAGACGGCCGTTTTGTCCTATTGGGACTCATCAGTAGCGCGCACCCGCCGAATCCTGCCAGATTCGAACCCACGACCTTACTCTTGCGAGTCAGCGACTTATGTCACTGAGCCATGGGCGACGGCAGCGGACCGCCATTACTGATACCTAACTGCGATATAGTGCGGCTCATCCTCCACTGTCTTGCATGCTATGCATTTGCAGAGGACAGGGCTGGCCCCCAGAGCAACGACTTCCTTTGCAAGCCGCCACCGATCGAGGTGGCAAGAATGCTGCTAGGGCGACTACTACTGTAATATCTTGTTTTCTGCCAAAATATCACAGCTGTTAAATTGAGCAAAGAACATGCCACAACATGTCACATAACAGCAACACAATTTATTAAGTTTTTATTCAACAATAAAACTGGCATCTAAATATATACAAGTAATACAAACGGAAAGTCGCTTTTGGCAACAGTTTACTATACACTATTCACTTCCATCAGGATTGGCAGTAAAGGAATTAGATTGGTGAATATTCCATTTCAATTTCTATGCTCGCTTTGTGGGTGCAGTGCAGCAAAGCCAATTATTATTTTGTACAAATACCTGCGTATACACTTGAGCTGTATACTGCTGGGCCGTGTGTGTGTTGTTTTGTGCATTGTCGAAGGATCTTTGTCTATAGGCTGATTTATGTAGAAAGTTTAAACAGACATGCAATTGTATACTTTTTATTTGCAAAGTGATACGCCAATGTTAATGTGAGTTACGCAGTAACACTGGTACATGAGACTGAGGCCTAGGCACAGTTAACCACAAAGCAAAACAGAAACTATGGTTTCGCGGCTCACACAGCCGCAGACAAGGGTTTGCTAATTCGTACTCCTGCTCTAAGACTATTCGATTTGGGGTAACATGTAGATGTACAAAGAAATTCCACTTTATTATGTAAATGTAATGATAAGTGAAGTGAAAGTACCAACCTGCACACCAGACTTCATTTGGTTACTTAGGTAATACAAGTTCAACTCTAGTGTAGTTCCCCATGCTGGAACATAAATTTGACAAACTGACAGAGGTTGTGCAGCGTGCAACGGCAGGTATAGTGACCGCATCGGAACCAGCTACCCCACTACTCGAATCCAGTTGCTTAAGATTAAGCACCACTTTAGAACAGTTACCAAAAACAAGTGTACTCGACAGCGTAGAGGTGGCTGCCACAACCACGGGAACAAGCGAACATGGTGGCGTCCAGGGTCTGCTAACTTTATCACTCTCAATATTGCATTATTTAGTTTCTCCGGGGGTGTGTATCTGGCTTATAATACTTAGTTGTAAGCATGTTTATACATCACTACCAAATGCCCAGAAACTTAGTCATTCGTGGTCGTTGTATGCAAACCCAAAGTGAAGTTGGTGGCAACGTCTACATCCTCCCGAAAGAGCGATATGAATGACACCAATACTAATGCACCTCATAGATGGCCGTATACCTCGCCGCCAGAGAAAGGAAGCAAGCTCTTATCCAAAATTGTAAACATTAAGGGGACCCGGAATTCGATGAAACACACGCTTTAGATTGCCCAGAACAAAGGCAAACTCAGACAGATTATTTAAAGACCTGAATCATTGGGAATCCATATGCCAAACAGTGGGAATACATTACAGACAGACTAGCTTTGTTCTCACCTTTCGCCAATTAGAACCAAATCAGGATGGCGAATTAAGGCTAATTCGAGCGACACTTCAGTCGGGTGATGAAACAGAGGCGGCCTCTGGTCAACTCACCAGCTTCGTGATTCGTCATGCCATGTTCACATATTTCCTACATTACTTGGAGTGCTCTTCTGCGAAGTTAAGCGGCGTACTAGAAGCAGAACGAAGAAAGATCCGATTTTGTAGATGGTCTTCCAGAGTATTCCGACGAGTGGCAAGCCGAAGCTCCTTAAGTGGAAGAATGACACCAAATTTGCGAAGCATTTCATCCACCCGAAATGATTACCAATTGAAAATCAAGGTTATTAATATTCCCGAATCATAATGACATTGGCAAACAGTGTTGAAAGTCCTGTTCCACTCTAAACAATGGGGTTAAACTTGCTGGGAATTAGGCACAGGTAACGTGCCAACTTACCATAAGAACTGCGTCTGCAGATGGTCGGAGCCAGACCATCATTGATTAAAGGAACACAAAACCAAGGGGAATTTGTTTTGAGTGCATTCGTCTATATTTTCAAGCATAAACACACAAGAAAAGCAGCCTTCCAGGAAAAGACAGACAATCGTTTACAAATCACGCTAGTAGGATTAGGTAAGGAGTGCTCTATGAACAAGCCCATACTATCCACAAGCGGTAGGCCAGAAGATGCAGGTTCCACAAGCGTTGGTATAAATTCACAGAAAACGATTACGTGTCCAGATGGGCTGCTAAAATCTGTGACACTCGATTTCTTGTATCCTAAAACACAAGAACCTCTCAGTAAATTTGTCACGCTTGCCAAACCTCAATATCTTGGAATTTTGTCATCAAAACCGATACGCGACTGCATGCTGTGATTACCGAAGCCGAGATCGTACTACTTGAGATGTCACACTTGTGAAAATAACGACCTACCAATAAGGACAGTGTAATATTTTACTATTTCAACAAAAAGATTAAAGCTTTCCCAACACCAGTTAAAGGGAAACAAATCTTAAGTTTACAAATTAAGAATGAAAGATTAAGGAACGACCAGATCATATTGGAAACGTAAGTCACAGGAGTCATTTGTCGAAGATCATTAGTCTTTATCAACGTTTTATTTCCACCATCATTCGAAAAATGCTCTAGGTCTATTTTCTACACAAATCTGCGATTCCCTCACTGCGTTCTTATTTTTCCACTGAGCAAACGATAACGTAATTACTCTTTGAGCGTGATTGTCATGAATAAATGCACCTAACCTCTTCTATTCCTACTAATTTCAGTTGGTCCTCTTTGATGATAAACACAAGCAGCTCCAGAGACACTATGTACTGTGTTATGAATAACGCTGCTGCTTTTTATTCTTTATAAAACCTTTACCGGAGTGTAAAAATTCTTTTTTTCTACTGATCTATGTAACATTCACGATATTCGCCGATTTTCCATCAGTTTTTGATTGAACTATTTGCAGAGGGTCACAATTCTCAATATACTTTAATTCCTCATATACTATATATTTTCTTATTTCATTGTCTGCCACGACTGGACGGATCTCTTTAGATGAAAAAAGTGCAGCTACTAAAATAAAAAATTATGCCCATGCGAGTCATACTGCCACCGAAAAATTGGCATTTAACAAAAGGTGTCATAATTAAATGCTCCGTATAACGGAACGGGCTGAGAGTTAATCACCTAGAATATACGCAGAAATGTAGCCTTAATAGAAAAGTTTATGTTACACAGTTGATGGAGTATTTGCAATTTTACTACACCGGTACATAGTCAGTTGGAGCATGGCAGTGCTGGTGAAAGCTACTTCTTATGAGCCGGTCTCCTGCACACGGTGTAGTGCAACAGAAAACATGCTCTTTCAGTATCTTGTAACATTGGATTTTATGGTTGTGTTAACCTTCGAAACGTCCATTTGTTTTACTGACTGCACATCCGCTGTCACAAACCGTTTTGGTGAGTACCTTGCTGCACGTTCCTCGCTCTGTCTGATTCGCTTCCTATTCTTGTAGCCTGCACAATATACGTTGGGTTCAGTCGCCTCCGACTTCTATACTGTCGTATTTGACACATATTACGTGTCATTGCTTACCGACTAGTATCCCAGGCTCCGCCCAACAATTGGTGACCCCCTGTCAGGAACACGCCGCCCGCCATTTTGCATTTTCATTCTGGAGAGCTCGTTCCAGTGATTTTGTGATTCATTACTTCTTATCATAGTGTTTTCTCACCTACCACATTTTTAACAGCTTTTTGCAATGGATAATCTAGAGGATAAGCCGTCTCCATGCACGGTTAACGCCGTTCAGCCTGCCATGGTCAATTCGGTTGCATTGGCCACTCTGCGTTTTTGGGAGAATGATCCTTTATTATGGTTTTTGCATTTAGAATCCGTATTTTATATTCGTCAGATTTCTTCTGATTTCGCCATGTATAACCAGCTAATATCTTGCCTTCCTCAGAATATATCCTCGCAGGTGAGAGACATCATACTTTGCCCCCCTCTAGTAATGAAATACGAGACACTTAAACAGGCTATTATACAGCGACTCACGCCTTCTGACAAGGTCTGTCTGCAGCAGCTATTTAGTGATCTGCAGCTAGGAGGTAGGATGCCCTCAGCCTTGTTGCGCGAAATGCAACAGCTCATCGGCACGTCCAACATGGACGTAGGGATTCTCCGCGAGCTGTGGATGCAACGCCTTCCTGAAAGCACACAGGCTATCCTTGCAGTAGCAAGTGACTTGCCCATCACAGCAATTGCAGATCTAGCAGATCGCGTCATCGAACGGCACCAGCCAGAGACTGAAACCAAAGCACTTAAGCAGCTTTGCGCTGGCACAACCACAACGACAGGCGCGACTAGCCCTCCGTCGGCAATAGACGCATTATCATTGCAGATAGCGTCGCTTCAGCGCCAGATCAAAGAACTCACCTTAAAACGTAAGCACTGCAACCGCTCTGGATCATCGCACCGTCGCACAAAACCTGATGCCTCAGGTTACTGCTTTTACCACTCGCGTTTCGGTACTAAAGCCCGTAAGTGCGTACAGCCGTGTAGCTACTCCGCTATAGATGATCCGCCACGCCGGGCTGTAATGGCCACGAACGTCGGCAAAGCTCAAAGTCGTCTCATCTACATTAGGGATTATGACTCCGATACCCAGTTCTTAGTTGATACTGGGGCGGAAGTCAGCGTCATTCCCCCTATGCCTGGTGAGCCTACCACTTCTCTGTCGACAAGCCTCAGTGCCGCCAATGGCACGCCAATAGCCACCTATGGTCATCGGTCACTTACCCTGGACCTAGGTCTTCGGCGCACGTTCCGCTGGGTATTCACTGTCGCTGCAGTCCCCTTTGCCATCATCGGCATTGACTTTCTCAGGCATTTCGACCTCTTGGTCGATGCGAAACGCCAGATGATAGTCGACACTGCAACAAAACTCAGCGTACGTGGCAGCACCGCCGATGTGACATCTATATCCCCGGTCTATGCATTTCCCCAGACCTCGTCAGCCTACGCTAATCTCCTTTCTCAGTATCCCAAGCTCGTTCAGCCAATGAACGCAGCTTTGCCCGTGGCAGCTCAAGTCACGCACCACATACGGACGAATGGCCCACCTGTGTCATGCCGTCCACGCCGACTATCGCCTGAGAAACTAAAGGTAGCTAGGGCGGAGTTTGAGCACATGCTTGAACTTGGAATAATCCGCCCTTCCGATAGCCCTTGGTCCTCGCCCCTGCAGATGGTCCCCAAGAAATCTGGTGACTGGCGCCCTTGCGGTGATTACCGCGCACTCAATCGCCTAACCGTCCCAGATAGGTATCCCATCCCACACATGCAGGACCTTACCGCATGCCTCACAGGTAAGACGATCTTCAGCAAGATCGATCTGGTTCGCGCCTATCACCAGATACCTGTGGAAGACAATGACATTCCTAAAACAGCCGTCATCACTCCTTTCGGTTTGTTTGAATTTTTAAGAATGCCATTTGGACTGTGCAACGCCGCACAAACCTTCAACGCTTCATCCACGATGTTACTCGTGGCCTAGACTTCGCATATTCCTACCTCGATGATATCTTAGTAGCCAGTTCATCGGAACAAGAGCAGCTCGAGCATCTTCGAGCTCTCTTCCAGCGCTTGACCCAACACGGTGTCACAGTCAACACGACTAAGTGCGAACTCGGCAAATCAACGGTAGAATTCCTAGGCCACCTCGTTTCATCGTCTGGTATCGAAGTCCTTAGTGATAAGGTCTAGACAATCAAGGAGTTCCCAGCTCCGAGTTCGTTGAAGCACCTCCGTCGATTCTGTGCTTTGGTCAACTACTATCGACGCTTCATTCCGCGCTGCGCTCAGCTCATGCAGCCACTGACTGACCTACTCAGAGGAAATGAACGTAAGTTCGCATTCCCTGACACAGCACAGGCAGCCTTCGCCGAGCTCAAGGATGCTATCTCCAACATAGCCCTCCTCGCTCATTCCGAATCGACTGCACCTCTTTCTATTACGACTGATGCCTCAGACGTCGCGGTAGGAGCCGTCCTCTAACAACACGTTGGTGGGCAATGGCAACCCCTTGGGTTCTTCTCCAAGCGCCTGCAGCCAGCGGAATCCCGCTACAGCACATTTGGCAGAGAACTGCTGGCCATTTACCTAGCGATACGTCACTTCCGGCACACACTTGAAGGCCGCGCTTTCACGGTCTACACTGACCACAAGCCCCTTATATTTGCCTTCAACTCTGCTAGCGACAAATACTCACCACGGGAAACAAGACACCTAGACTTCGTCACGCAGTTCACTGCTGACATACGTCATGTCTCAGGTGTCGACAATCCCGTCGCCGACGCTCTCTCACGCGTCAACCTCACTCTGCAGTCTTTGCCTACCGTCGACCTTGCCGCAATGGCATCGGCTCAGGCTCAAGACGAAGACATACAGCGCACTCTGCAGTCCACTTCGCTGCATGTGCAACCTGTTCCTCTCCAAACCACGGAAGGAACCATCCTCTGTGACACTTCCACAGGTTGTCCTAGACCTCTCGTGCCCGTCTCCTTCAGACGCACAGTCTTTGACGCACTGCACTCACTGTCACATCCCGGTATCCGTGCATCTTTGAAACTGGTCACCGAACGTTTCGTTTGGCCACGCGTAAACAAAGATGTTCGAACCTGGGCTCGCGCCTGCCTTCAATGCCAGCGCTCCAAAGTACATCGTCACACCCGCAGTCCTCTTGGTTCATTTCCTGCCCCGGACTCTCGGTTCTCGCATGTACACTTAGACCTAGTAGGTCCATTACCTCCGTCACGCGGATTCGTATACATTCTTACATGTGTCGACCGCTTCACCAGATGGCCAGAAGCTATCCCCGTAACAGACTACACAGCTGAGACTGTTATCCGGGCCTTCTTGGACCGATGGGTCTCGCACTACGGATGCCCATCAGCCATCACAACCGACCGAGGAACGCATTTCGAATCTTCACAATTCGATGCCTTCTGTAACTTTTTAGGCTGCCGTCGCATTCATACCACAGCGTATCACCCAGCAGCCAATGGGTTAGTTGAACGCTTCCATAGACAGATTAAAGCCTCGCTCTGCGTCTCCTCCGACCCTAGCTGGAGCGAAAACATTTCGCTCGTACTCTTAGGCATTCGCAGCAGCATCAAAGTTGACTTACAATGTGCACCAGCAGAGCTGGTTTACGGCACGACGCTCAAGTTACCAGGAGAATTCGTTTCACCTCCCGCATCGTCGGGTATGCCTCCGTCTAACTTTGCGTCCTCCCTAGCTCAACGCATTCGTTCACTACGCCCGACCCCGCCCCGTGAACAGACTAGAGATGTGCAAATACACAGCGGACTCTCTACCTGCACTCACGTCTTCCTCCGCACCGACGCAGTGCGGCGCCCTCATTAGCCTCCCTACGCGATCCCTTTCAGAGTTCTGCAACGGACTTCGAAACACTTTACTTTAGACCAGAATGGTCACCAAACAATGTTGTCCATCGACTGCCTCAAAGTAGCTTTCTTTGACGATCCACTTGCAGCCCATCCTGATACTCTCGCACAAGCACCCGCAGCTGTGGTGACTTCCCGAGCACTGGATAACCCGGAACCCTCCGTACCCCTTGACCCGCAACCTATCCCGCCTCAACCCCAGGCAACCGACCGACGCGGTAGACAGGTCAAACGTCCGGTCCGTTTTTCAGATTTTGTAAGCGTTTGCTATTTCCATTAACATGCCTTTTTCGTGTTTAGTGGTTATCCTGCGTCTCATCCACAAACGTTTTACAAAATCGACAAAAAACCCAAAACATTTTGAAAACCTTAAAAGCGTATTTGCTTTTATTATGCATGCCATGTTCCCTCTCCGGCGTCAAGCCACTTCTCCGACCCTTGCCCACCCTCACTGAGTTCTACCTTCCAGAAACTCAACCGCCGGAACTGCCAAGACAACCCTCGACTGATTCGCCAACCGGCCCAACACAACCCTGGTGTGACTCGCCAGCCGTCCCAAAGCCCCCTTCCTCATCCAAGGAACAGACAGTCGCCCTCGACCGCAGAAACCCACGAACAGATTGGTCCCCAAACGCCGCCCAGGCATTGCCGAAGAGGACGCCGGATTTCTTCGTGGGACGAGGACCGTGGACTAAAGTGCGGTGGGGGGAGTGATACCTCCCAAGCGCATCGTCGGGTCTGCAGCAAAGCGAAGGTCCTGTCGGCCTTTTTTCTGGACTAGCCAGTTTTTTTTGCAGTCCGACCAGCCCGCCCCGACGGCCCACCGATGATGCACTCTGGTCCACACGATCGTCATAAATAAAACTAACAATAGCCTGGACCCAGCGAAATCTGATACGCCCCACTTTGGAAGCCCTTCTCAAGCCCCTGCAAACATTCGCATCTACCCTCACCTTCCGTTCCCCCGACTATCAGCTCCATCGAAGGCTTCCATCCTTCAGCCTTCTAGGGGGAGGCCCTTGAAGTGCAACAGAAAACATGCTCTTTCAGTATCTTGTAACATTGGATTTTATGGTTATGTTAACCTTCGAAACGCCCATTTGTTTTACTGACTGCACATCCGTTGTCACAAACCGTTTTGGTGAGTACCTTGCTGCACGTTCCTCGCTCTGTCTGATTCGCTTCCTATTCTTGTAGCCTGCACAATATACGTTGGGTTCAGTCGCCTCCGACTTCTATACTGCAGTATTTGACACGTATTACGTGTCATTGCTTACCGACTAGTATCCCAGGCTCCGCCCAACAACGGTTCCATGCACAGTCGTGTTACTTTACCCAGTCATTTGGTTAGATGTAACCTCGTTTAGTTTCAAATGCTATGGATGTAGCGTCTAGAGAGAAGAAGTCATGGACTCCGGAGTCAAGCCAATGTCATCTGTTAAGAAATTAACGTGCAGGGCAGTGGAGATAGGTAGTGTTTTATCCCAGTTTGTTTGAAAATTATGTATCCCAGCCGACGTCTCCCGTATCTCAGTACCCAAACTTGCTGGCTATTTGGCAACTGTATCTATCGGTCATCGGTTCGATCCCCAGTAGGGGACCGAGGGAATGCGCACCACTGAGGAGCCCCAATAGGGCGAAACTCGTCTGGTACTTTTACGGACTAGGCTGTGCTATGTAGCGTCTGAGCAGCTGAGAAAAAGGTGGTACAACTACCATTTAAAAATCCTTCTTCTTAGTACTAAACAATCTGTGCTTTTATTGTTCCCAATTTCTTAATCTCTCTAATACAGAAACTTTCATTGAGGAGCAAGACTGTGAAAAGCGTGGCATTGAGTGACTCGGCATAGATTGCACACTGAGCTTCTCCAAGTGAAGACAAAGGGGATGTCTATAGCAAGCAATGGTCACAAACACTTCCGGCAGGATAGTCCAACGTTTCAAAAACACTTTGGAATAAGTGTTTGCGTAAGACACAAGCAGCCATACAGACAAGTAAACAAAATTCGCCGGATTAAGCGCAAAATTCGCACGCTGCGCGCTGGTAAGCGCAAATGGTTCAAGGAACAGTCATCATTCGTGGACAACTATTTAACCATACCTTCCAAAATGTGCAATCATCTTACATTTTGCCTCCGCAGATTACGCTGCTACCAAAGCTTCAGCAAGTAGCACTTACAACCACAGCTATACTAAATCACCTGAGGTGGTTGAGGAAGATTACTTCAGTGATGCAGACTACATTCACCCAAAGGCGTTTAATGTTGCTTTCATGAGTTTAGCCCAACCGTTAGCAATAATCCTTAAACGTAGTGTTATCGGGATGCAATACATTTGCGTCTTGAGGCATGAGACCATCACTTCATTCTGTAAAATTGGTAGCTGTGCAAAATTAGCAAACTGGCGCCCGATAAGTTTAATCCCTGTAGTCTTCAACATCATGTAAACATGGCAACTGAGGTGTGCATATAGTACAGGATGAGTAATAAAATGCATATTCCGGAGCACTAAGCCTTTTGCAAATAGCATTGTCGTACTACTTACCAGCAGATAACTGGTACATGCTCGAAGGAAACTGAAGGTGCAGATTAAGGAATGGATGTCATCTACTTGGAGTTTTCGAACCACTAGATCTACTGAACCATGGAATGCTATTCCGCAAGCATCGGAATCAAGGAATAGGTGATCTAGTCCAGGGTTGGATAAATAACATTCAACGTCACTTAATTTGAGAGTTTGTGGCATGGTTTCCCACAGAGCAATATCCGTTGTGGCGTACCTTAATGCGCGTTATGTCATCAGAGTATTCAAAATTCCAATCGGGATTCTCATTGCGGAAAATGTGCTCGTGAAAAATGTATAGTTATTTTGGGTTGAACTAGTATCAAAGAAAGCAAATCAGCATTGCTGCTTTATTAATAGTGCGTTCGGAAGTTTGACAACCCTGTCTTCCTAAAAATATTTGGAACCTACATTAGGCGGCAAACGGAATACGCTCTACATCCGTGGCTAATCTGGCATAAGCACCATCTTACTGCTTTTAATACTGCACAACTCAGGGTGCAGAATAACGTCAAAGTTTTTTCCAAAATTCCTTACCAATTCCGGTTAAAATTTCAAAGCGCACGGCGTAAGTTATTGGCGTCTACAAGCGATCTAGTAATAATGTATCGGATCCTAATACCCCAACCATACTTGCATTATTTTTGAAACTGCCAAAACTCTTTTCTTAAGAGCCATCAGTGCAAGTTAATCCGGTGATCCAGACGATCTGAATGTCGTATAAGCATTTCCCCTCTGAGTTTCACCGCTCTTGAGTGCCCTCTCAAGTCATGTAATTAACGTCCCAATTTGCGTTGACGATACATCGACACATTTACAATATGCGTATAGCCCAAGGCCATCAGACGATAGCATTAGCACAAAAGAAAAAGTGAACCTTGCCACAACTTTCTTAAAATCCAGGCAGTAATACTCACACCTGCGCTAATGCAAAGCTCGTTAGCTTGACACTACTATTTCTATTATAAGTTTCATCTTCACCATCATATGGTAACTTTTCATCGTTTCTATTTTACCAGTTATAAAGCACTGTTTCATTGCTCCATTTACATTTGTGTACAAATGTCTAGAGCACATTTTGCATTATTATGGATATAGTTTCAAACTTTCCCTAGTGGAACTGTGTGCATAGATCTGAAATAATTATTTGCTAATGTGATTTGCATGTTGCTCGCTTGAAAACACTGTGGGTAACACCCAAATCCTATAAGCTTCAGCTACTCTCCTACTGATCGAATTGGCCAGTTTGCTTCACTGCGGATCACGGTCCACATTGACATTGCGCCTCGCAATTCAATCACACAAAGAGTAGCGCATAAGGACCCTACATTCAATTGTTTGCTTGTTCGGCTTGTAACAAAAGCACAAAATCCGATCTTACCCTTTAGATGATTGTCATTCTTTAAGCAAATTTAGGGCGGATAAGTTGGTCATCATCATCTTCAAGGCTAAGGTTTGTTGGCAATACATTCATTGATTTTGAGAGTGATTTCTGTAACAATGTAAGGAAAAGATGAAATAAAGCATTAGGTGGCTCGCCGGATTCCTACAGAAATACATGTTTCGACTTTTTCGTAAAATAGTCAACGATTGTGTAGAATACAGAACTTGGCCCCTTTTATCAGCATTCGACCAAAAATCGAAAATTTGGCATACTTTTCTTATAATGTAAATGCTGGAGAGGGCAATGTTGTGCATTCTATTAACTTGCTGCAACAACATTTTGAAAAATTTTGTTGAAATTCATTCATTCATTATACAAAATTATGTTCTTTTTTCATGATCAGGTAAATTGTGTTTTTAGCGAGCAGATCCATATGTACAAGGGGACCATGCCTTCGCATCAGCGATATGCTAACCTGCAACACTGAGGTTAGAAATCTGGGCGTTCAGACATTTGTGAGCCTACCCGTCCAGCGATTTTTTCTCTGTACATATAGTCATTATTATATGGAGGTTAAGACTACGTAAGAGTTTTACTCTACATGTAATGGGATTTCCACATGTGAATACCGGTGTATTCCAAAAATAGATATTTATTCGAACAGGAAGAAAGTAGATTTCTTGCTTATACTAGCTCGTGGTAGAAAAAGCAAATGACAGTCAAACTACCCCTTTGCAGCCAATATAGATCTCTATTCTTTAAATATGCGATTAATTGTGAAAAAGTAAACTGAAGTTCCACAGACATAATTCAGTTTATAGGTATTAAGCTTACAGTTAGCTCACTGAGCTTACAGCAACTTTCCGCCTAGAAAGATAAACGGACCATATCATTACATTTTATTTTTGATAATGTATATCATGAACCAGCCAGTTTTAGTTCCAAAAGGAACCTAAATGTTATCCAAAAATCATCAATATTTAAATTTTTAGCGGAATTTAACAATCTCTCCTTGCGTACATAAAAGGAAACAAACTTGACCATAGCTATATATTATTCCAAAATGGTGATTTCGGTTGATGTAAAACGTATTGTTCAGGGTCACATGATACAAATCTATAGAGTTGTGCCAAATGGTTTAGCTGTTTTCGTATTATTCTTGCTCAGTGCTTATGACAGCTTCGGGTTTTGGCACTAACGATGACCGCTGCTATCTGGTATTTGGAACTGTGTCAATGTGCAGATATCGTCGCGCTTCTATGTCAGTTAAGAGTAAGCCATGATTTGCCGCATAGCCAGACATTCATAGTTTATTTGGCTATTTTGGTTAAGTGCAAGTGGTACAATTGTACCAAACATGCCTCCGAGTAAGTAGGTTAAAAGTTGTACTACTAAGAGCACCTGTGGCTGGTCTACAAACCTCTTTGCATGATGTAACACAGAACATCACAGACAAATTTGATATATTGTCCTTCTTGGTCTTACTCCGACTAACTTTTTAAACAGACCGGGTCCGAAAATTATCGAATGTGACCTTCTATAAGTAGCCGAATGCAGTTAAGCGTAAATTGCATCTATGCTTGAGATCTCTAAAACACTTTGTCCTCAAAAAGAATCCACACCATCTAAGAAAGACGATAACTGTTTAGCAAACAGTATATCATTTCTCGGCTGATTGTATCTATAGCTCTTTCAAATTCCGTCTAAATGAACTCACATTCCATCACATATATTTCCAAGTGATGCATAACAATTTTCAGTTGAATCCAAAAGTCGCAAACATTCCTAAAACCTACATTGATTGATCAATCTTAAGTAAAAGATGTTACAACAGATGATCCCAAAGTGGGCTGATATTGTCTGAATTGGATTTGGTCACTTCACGGAGCGAAGCATTTAGGGGCGTTCGTGCATTCTGGTTTTAATTTGAACTCCTTGTGGAATATCTTGAAAATCTATGTAGGAACCTGATTTGCTGAAGAAGGAACTTGAAAGTGATATGTATTCAATTAGCTGAGAAAAGGCATATATTATTAGCCTTCGAACTTTTCTATCAACCGAGCTGCATCAATTAGTGAGACCAAATTCAGAGATGGATTGTGGGAACCTCTTAGAAGCTGGCAAATGTGCAAATAATCGGACGGTATATAAAAAATTAGTACCTTTTACCATTGTAGTTTTAGTGTCTTAATATTGTTCATGTATCGTTCATCAGTCAGGATAAGCCATTCCGTTTCTTTGTAGGGAGACTCTTGCTGGCGTTGCAGATGCATCTCTAGATAATTTGGCTCAGGTAAATGTAAAACCTGCCTAGTTATATACCTCGAGACTTACAATATTTTCCTAGTGTTTTTCTACTCACTGTGTTGACGGTTATCAAGTTGGGCGCTATTGTCTAAGAAAAAGCTTAGGCTTTGTCTTAAGTTTTTAACTTACGTGTAATAAATTGCTAAGGCGGTTCAAAAATAATCAAATGAACAATGGAACAACGGTATAATAAAATCGAAGGCCTGACAATTTTCACGGGATTGTCAAGGGAAAATATCTTTTTAAAAAGGTTTCACAAAATTGAAATACACGTCAGTTTAGTTACCATATATCCACGTAGACCCAAAGGTATATCCGTCTACCCCGATTTCTTGGTGTCAGTGAGCACATTGTCTCTCTGCACCGCACCGTCACTCAAAGAATTTGAATCAGATCAATTAACATAGGTAGTGTAAAGCATGGCCGAATCGTTTTTGAAAAGTGGTTACTTGGACGCAGAAATGTAAAAGTCGAAGGAGCGTTCCACAGTTGACAAACTAGAAGGGAAAATTAATTCCGCTGCACTCAACCCGACTGTATTAGGTGGCAAGTATCAACTTTTCACCAAAAACTTCTGTGTTGCGGCTAAGCTTTAGAAGGTGGCGGCGCACTTGACCGGGACTTTTGTAGATCTGGAACAACAGGTTGAAGTCATCACGTAGACGGCGACATCTGCCGCCGTACACTCCCAGGACTCTTAGTCATCTCTAGTATTGCAGGTGGGAAAAGCGCTTCACCTTTGTCGTTGCCCCTTGCTGGGCGTTCTCCAGTACAGTCAGATTTGCTAAGCCTGGATCGCGTACTCTCCATTGGGCCTCCACATATATTAAGAATTTAGGGGAACAAGGTGGTATCGAACCGTTCGAAAGCCCTCCGTAACAAACCAGCATAATTCGCGTTTTCGGACGTCTTCAAGTGATTTGTCCAACCGCCGATATTCTCTTGCATCACCATCACAGAGTCTCGCTCAAGTGAGGCGGTTTACAGCATGTCATCCCCAAGCGTATAGATATACGTGGGCTCGTGGTGGACATGCACGGTTTTAATTGATGACACTCACAAGACGGGTAACGAACCGTAAGAATAATCGCGGCAACCGTACATGAACGTGATTCACCACTTACAAATTTGTGAAGAGATCAAGCTGTTTCAAATAAAACTGGAAGTCCATCAACCCCATGCTCCAGATATTTGCAAACATTTCAAATTGCTGCATTTAAATAAATGAACCTAATGTAGGTTTAGTAAGCTGATTCAATATTTTAAGGGGCTTATTTAGTGCAATACTATGTGCTGTATTTTGGCATTTGGTTTATCTAACTTTTCAGACTGTTGGTTAATGCGACAAGTTAGAGTACTGTTAGCCGACAGTCATTATGATAGATTAAAGATCAGCAAAGCTGCACTATTCTGATTATTTTATTATCGAGCTAACTTATTTGCAACGCACATTTACACCCCAGAATTTACCACCAGCTGTTTTAACAATTATTAGCATATCCTATTGCGTGACCAAGTTATCACTGCTCTATTCAAGGTGGTGTACATTTAATCTGCACACACACCATTGACTTCCGGAACGCATCATTCGATTCCTTGTTTTAAACATTCAGAGTGCTCAGTATACCAAGCTGTCACACTACCTACAAGGAGAGCATGTTTCATAAGAACTGCGTAAAAATGCCGACACGTCACATGGATCTAATTTTCCGTTTATGTAAAACTGTTTTTTTGGTTTCTATTTCGAAGATAACTAGGGATATAACTATCGCTAAACGCGTATTCTCCCGTTGATAGTAAGTCTAGTATCTGATTTCGCGTCGCAATACCAATCAATACCATGTTTAAACTAAACATCATGTCAATTTAGACTAATAACAAATTTATCCGCTATTATGCTAACCACACTGACTTGAGCTAAATTTTTATATATTACGTGCGTCTAGTTAATTTCAATTTTGAAATGCAGTAACATTTTGCTTATTTGTAATCAAGTTCTAGTTTTTCTTCTTTAACTCACCGGATGTTGTCTTGGTGGAAGTTGAAATTAACCAAAGAAGATTAGCTTTGCTTAGTCATTGCTAGCTAAAATGTGTTACCCTACATAAAAAACAAATTTCATGATCAAAACGAACCCAAATAAATTTTATAAATGATTGCCGCTTATCTAACAGTCTTATCTGTAACCAGCCTTACAATACGCATACACCAAAGGTAGTTAACCTGAGTCATTCTATAAAATGTTCACTAGATCGAAAACAAATATGTGCTAAATCGTTGCAGCTAGTAAAAATTTCCCAAACACTTGAATTTATGTAGAGGTCAAATAATTTTTTAGCATGATCACACATTTTGATTTGGTTATGCATATCAGTTCTACTACGGATTAATATCAGAATGAGGTACACTTGACAACACAGTAAAGGTGAACCGTACTATAGGTTTGAGAGCATTTCGCAGTTTACGAATACCCCTAATTTTAGAGATTGTTCAATGCGGTCGATTGCCGCTGATTAATGTGATTCTGAGCAACAACTAGACAACCTTTCCAAACTCTGAGCTGCCGAGTTTTATCTCTCAGCACACTAAATGCAATTCTTCTCCCACCCATTATGGTATATTCAAAATATTCTTCCAATTATATCTTTTATTCATTTCAAGATTGATGCTATTGGTTAAGCAGTTGGTTGTAGATAAAGTGACATAGAAGAGAATACCGACGCTTCCAGATATTAGTATCATAACAAACTCAGTTAACTAGCAAACAGATCTTAGTAAAAGGACATGGTGAACCAACATGGAATAACAAGGAATTGATAGCATAGTTCGATAAATCAGGTACATTTTGTTCCACGTCACATTTTGTACCTTTATAAAGAACGTTAGCGGAAAAAATTATTTACAGCCAAAGTGTTCTTATTAACATTAATTTTAAAGTGAGCAACTTCAGTGCACTAACTAAGTGTTATTTTGTTAGGTCTTTAAAATGTGACAATCTAAGAATCCATTATGAGCCACCCGTTTTCTGGTTTGATAACCAACGAAGGTTGACTGACAGAAATGTACTCTGTTGAAATAATATACAACAATACCAAACTTCACTAGTAGCGCCCTGTTAAATATGCACTCATTATTCCCTTTTTCGCTACTTAACTGCATGCAACTGCTCTCGATCACCGGACTCAGAGTGGCGTGTGCATTTATTAAAATACGCAGTACTCTTCTTTTTTGTGTTTTGTTGAACATCTGTAGTGCTTGTGAGGGATTAAAATGCTCCGGATTCGACTGATGTTTATTTGATAATTAAAGAAGATATCGTGGATTGCTTATGTAATTTAAGAGATTATTCCAACAGTTTCCGAAATGCAATTTTTAAGTCAAGTCTAGTGGCAAGAAAATACTCACCATTCTGATCCAAGCGACTACTAACTGGAAAACAATAAATATGAAATGGCTACTTTCATGTCCTAAAAATAAAAGAAGTTCCATCGACAAAACCACCAAGTGTCCAGCTAGAAATTGCTTTGCTTGATAAGCCAGAAGAGTTCAAGTCAGCATATAACCGGTCTGCATTGCAGCCCCACAGCTACTTTGCAGTAACTTGTATTGCCACAAAGTTGCAGTGTGGTGATACATTTCTAAAATTGCTATAGAAATATGTCCCTACAGAAAATTTGATTTTTTGATATTGTTCTTTTAACTCAGTCATCCAATGGGACGATTGGTCACATATTTATTGTTATACAAATCATATTACCATAAAAAATGATTATACACAGAGAAGTGAGAAGACATAAGTTGCGATATGTTAACATTTAGATTGTTCTTCTCAGTCGCAAACACAATAAAAGCCGGATTCATAAACAGTTATTCACAAGGGGAAAATTTGGCACGCCAATCAAAATGTCAAAATCAAGACCACGGTAATCTAATTGATTGTCTCAATAGTCTCTGTGAACACAACACAGGTTGATAAGCCCTAATTAGCAAAGCCTCACTAATTTCTAATATTATCATATTGTCGTTCCGTAATAACACCTTAAACGCAGTCACCGGGTTCACCTGATGTCGGGTTGCCAAGAAATGCTTGGTGATAGATGATGCGGGACTCCGGTTCATCCTCGGACCCACTCCGTTTTGTTGCGTCATCAGTTGCTCCAATCACCTCGGCACATGTTCAGCTACCCTTTGAGCTAACTGACGGTAGCCCTGCTTATGTAAATATCACTGCAACCGCAGGTGAACTGGTAAACGATGTGAGAGGCCGAACTGACTGGTGAGTTGATCTGGCGGTCATGAAGAACAAGGCTTCGCGTTTTATGTATGAGTCGCAACTGTACGGTTGCTGTTGGAGCTTGTACGCAAACTCCTGGCAACGTATTGCCTAAAAAATTCCTTTGAATTAGTCGAGACGCTGGAACACGTGTCGACTCCCTATTCACAAACGCTCCTCTACGTGAGGCGGTTGAAAATTTGTGTGATTTCATCGCGCGTCAAAACATGTCTGTTGGCCTGCAGCTGGAGCATTTGAGGGATATGATCCTATTATGCACGGAAAATATACGGTTCGAGTTTGAGTGGACTGCCTATAAATAGATCGACGGCGTTGCAATGGGTAGCCCTCTGCGACCAGTATTAGCAGACATTTTTCTCGGATTGATAGAAAGACAAGTTACTGTCAGCATTGGTGAAGCTACGTTGTACAAACGGTATGTGGACGACATCCTAGTCTTCGCCAGCAACGGACATGTTGCACGGCTGTCGACGGTTCTGAATTCAGTTCATCCAAATCTATCGGTGTCCCTTGAGTTGGAGCAACATGATAGTCTGCCATTTTTGGATATACTCATTAAGAGACGGACCGATGGTACGCTACAGCGCAAGCTTCAGTGCAAGGCAACTTGGAGCGGGCAGTACTTCCACTTTACCAACTTTGCCCAGGCGGCATACAAACGTGATCTAGTGAAAATGCTCTTCTACAGAGCCAGACGGATATGCAGCTCCAAATTGTTGCAAGCTGAAGAAGAATTGTTGTTCAAAATCTTGGTGTCACATGGGAATGCTGAAAAGTTCATTCGGATCCACAGCAGGTCTCCAAGGAGAAAATACCGGTGTTCACTGCAGCAAAAGAATGTTTATTTGTTCTTGCCGTTCAAACAAGACCATGTATCAAATGATATCGGACACAAATTCTAGTCAGCCCTTACACGCATGTAGGCAACCGCACAGTTGCGACTCATCCATAAAACGCGAAGCCTTGTTCTTCATGACCGCCAGATCAACTCACCAGTCAGTTCGGCCTCTCACATCGTTTACCAGTTCACCTGCGGTTGCAGTGGTATTTACATAAGCAGGGCTGACCGTCAGTTAGCTCAAAGGGTAGCTGAACATGTGCCGAGGTGATTGGAGCAACTGATGACGCAACAAAACGGAGTGGGTCGGAGGATGAACCGGAGTCCCGCATCATCTATCACCGAACTTTTCTTGGCGACCCGACATCAGGTGAACTAGGAGACTGCATTCAAGGTGTTATTACGCAACAACAATCTGCTAATTTTGGAAATTAGTGAAGGTTTGCTAATTAGGGCTTAGCAACCTGTGTAGTGTGCACAGAAACTATTGAGACAATCAATTAGATTACCGTGGTCTTGATTATGACATTTTGATTGATGTACCAAATTTTCCTCCTGTTATAACTATCTATGAATTCCGCTTTTATTGTGTTTGCGACTGAGGAGAACAATCGAAATGTTAACATGTCACAACTTATGTCTTCTCGTTGCTGTGACGACATGGCTGAAGGCGACCCACTCTTTTAGCGTTATATACGGGTTAAGAATTATTTCTTTAAATGGTCTGTTGATTAGTCTCTCTGTTTATCCAAATCCTAATGACAGATAATATGGTTGTTGTTGTACTATCAAAGTAATGGACATATCTATGTAATGCAATGGCAGTGCACTCCAAGTTTGTCCATAGCTTCAATAGGAAAATATTAATCCAAGTTATTTCTCAGGATTAGGATTTGGAGTAGCGTCAATTAACAAAATATAAGGGGCAGAGTGCGTCATCCAACGGGCAGTTAAATATGGTTTTCGTAGGTGCCGATAAACTGATTAGTGTAGAGCGTTCCATGGTTAAAACACCAGGTGATTTCCACGGAATGCCAGTCGGCTGTATAGTTCTGTTAATTTCAAAGGATGGTCTCATTTTAGTGCTACTGCGGAGCTTCATTAAAGAGCTGCATATATCAGTTGGATGGTATTAAACCAAGTACGCTATGGTCAGTTTGCCTCCTAGACGGCGATACCGCCCTTTGAATACTCCCAAATGTTTCAGCCTCTGTTCGAACGGAAGGAGACGCATTCTGATGACCTATTTACAAGCCTGGCATTGAGGTTGGTCGAGTGCAGTAAGATCGTGCATCAGCCATGTCTATCATGCTTGGGTTGAATATTTGGCATGGGGCGAACATGCACATTCAACATCTGTCTGAAAATAGCAGTGTCTAGTTGTCCGGATGCCCGTCATAGCAAGCCGACGTGTTGGTTACCATTTGCTGACGCCTTTGCGGGGTGTTGAGAATAACGCGAGTTATCCAGAACAAGCACGCCAAGATCGTCTTCAACGGATAGTTGCTGCAGTGCTTGAGTTCTTTGCTTGGAGGAATAGGTTTTCTGGTGTCCTATGAAGATTGTCTTGCATTTCTCCATGTTAAACTGTAACAGCTTTCGGGTTGCCTACTCATGTGTCATATTTAGTTAATACTGGAATAAAAGCTGATCGGTTTGCGCCTGAATCAGACACCATGTATTCATATCGTCAGCTTACAGCAGTAAATTTGGAGCGCTTTCCTTTCCAGGTCATCGATGGATACCAAAACAGTCGCGGACCTACAACTGAGCCCTGGGCCCCACAAGATTCAACTGGTATGGAATCACGTAAGAAAATCAAAATACGGTAATAACTTTCGTTGCAGGAGAAAGTTGGCAATTCAGCTCAAGAGATCGTCACTGATTCCGTAAAAATGAAGCTTAGAAAGGGGAATCCGATGAGCTAAACCATCAAATGCCTTCGATAACTCCAAGCAGATGCCATCAGCAACCACTCTAGGGGCAGCTAACTACGATTAACTACTTAGTGCGATTACTAGATTCGTTGTGCACGATCGCAGCTCATGAAAGCAGTATTACTAGAGTATAATAAGTTTATAGTTTTCTAGATAACCCTCCACCGCATCGGCAATGATGGATTCCATGATTTTAGATAATATACGGAAAAGAGACATTGGGCGGTAGTTTGAGGGTCCAGTCCTACTTTTGTCTTTGTACATTGAAGCTATTATTCCGTTCTTTCCCATTGCAGGGATTTCGTTCTGGTCTAAGCAGCGCCGGAAGAACTAGGATAAAGGTTTTTCCAGTTGTCTTGCTGATGCTCTCAGTTCTTCTGCGCAAATGCTGTCGACTCCTGCGGAGTGGTATTTGTGTAGATACGTCTACCTTTGCAATACTGCTTCGAAAGGAAAATAAAGGTGGGTGGGTCGCGAAAGAGGAAAAACAAAAGTTGAAAGGTGGCTTGACGGCAGGACTCTCAGAAAAGGGGAGGCATATTACTTTCACAACTCGTTTGTTGCTTCTGCTGATGTTCTAGTTAGACCATCAGTCGTCCCATGTGGAGGGATTTCCTGTCTCCCCTTACGACGGCCATTGACATAAGTGTACAGAAATTTGTGATTAGCTCTGAAAATTTTCGCCATATTTTGCTGACATGCTACGTTTTCATCTCTGACCAGTTGGATGCAGTTATTACGAGGGGCTAAGTAATTGTCCCAGTTACCTGGCGTTAGTGATGATCCGAACTCTTACAAGGCTGTCTTAACTGTTCAGTATGATGTAAAGAGCATCACCCTATCGCCTCTGAGTACCATCAAACCCTTAAAACTTGGACAATAAATAGAGAAACACTTTGATAAAGATCGATGATTTGTGGCCATCGGCTACAAAACTATACGCAGTGTAACGAGTTTATCTACAATATACCTCGAACCTACTCCCCATGTGACTTTATGTTTGGTGATTTTGATCAAGAATACACGGCATCACCCCTTACCCAGACAGAATAATTCGTGGCTACGAAACCGTTTTCAATTGCATTATGTGAAATCCTTTTTGGTGAAAACAGTCGCATAAATATGGTCCAGCATAGGTTATGGACCTAGGTATATTTTATTTTTCCAGCGCATTAAACGCCTAAACTAGTGGTGACTTAAATAGGCCACTACACTCACTGTCAGCGCCAACTTGACAAAGTACAACCTACCTTCATTGCGCGTCAGTGCGAATGTAATTATGGGTGGCATAATCCAGGACGATTAGAACTAGAAAAATATGCAGTTAGCAAATAGGCAATCTAACTTTCTTACACTCAGCCCCGACAGCGTGTATAATTTTATTTCATCTGGTTTACTAAGTTCACGAGTAAACTGTCGCAAATCTTGTATTCATAACTATCCGTTTGTAAGCAGTACTGATTTGTTCACATATTTATAACAAATGGAGATGATGAGGTTGGAAACGAATCTACTCCATCTTATACATTCGTGACAAGTTAATAATGTGACAAAATTTCCGTTTGAGCAAGATATATATATATATAATTTTTTAAAATTTAGTCATACTTTGTTGACTCTGTAGGAGAAACTGAGATGACGATTTATTAGTTACTCAGAATTGCGTGGTTTAACGGTTAAGTACATGTGACATATTTTATTGAATAAACCAGATATCAAATGTCTGTTTATATAATCTATATATATGTATAAACTATAAATAACAGATGCTTTACAGCCCACCAGTGAATTTTCTTTATGCACGCAGTCATGCTACTGGTCATTCATTAGGTAAGGTCGGTGAAATGACATGTAATTTTAGAAGCAGCTGTATTTGTATAAAGGGCCGAAAGATTGTTTAAGTGATGTGAGTTTTATTTTCATCCAATTACATACTAATATTCTAAAATTTGCAAACCATCTGTTTGTAGACTGAACAGAGAATTTCTGTTTATTTATCTCATTGAGAATATATAAAGAATAAAAATTACTTGCGGCATTACCTCAAGTATTTTATGTCCATTTTACTGCACACTTGGGGCCAACTTCTGACATAAATTATGCAAATTTTCCGCTAGTAGGTTGAACCGTCAATTTCTGTTTCTTTATTGACAGTATATGAACAAAAACCTTGGTTGCGACAGTACATCAAGTATTCTATGTCCCTTTTACTGCTAACATCTGACATTTTATAACTTATCCGTTGTCGGAAGCACGGCTGTCATTTAATCTCAATATAGCTTACAGGAGGTAATTGGATTATGCTGATTTTCGGCCCTAAGAGGGCTTGTGTATGTTAATTAGAGCTGATGTTCAGATGTAATCTGCCCAACAACGCTGTCCCTTGCTTGGAAGCAATGATGCTGGTAGCTCTATAAAAATATTTGGCTTTTAAATAGCGTGCAAAGGAAACACCTTAGCGTTTTGTTTTGTGTGTTGCAAGTGCGCAGGCAATAAAACTACTTTATGACGGTGCGGCTTTTCATTCATGCTGCGGCTTCACGGGTTAAATTGCCCTCAACACAGGTTGCTAAAGACATTTTAGTGACCCAACTGCACTTTGATTGCCGCCAGGCGAATGAACCATGTTTCGTGGTTTGTCTTGCGTCACTTGGGGAGACCTAATCACGTTCTCATTTACTCACTCTAATTAAATATACAGCAAGCCAATATAAGCTTTATATATCCGAGATGGCAAATTCTCAACACCTAACAATATCTACAGCGGATGACTTAGCACATAATAAATGAACAGGTAAATGTTTTGAACTAAATATATGGTTTTAGGTGTGCAAGTGTCACTCAAATAAATCAACCTGAATGCGAATTATTGTGAAGTTAAATCACCGAAGATTAGTTTATCGGTTCAGAAGAGTGTTTCCTAAGTGATAAAGATGATTTTGATGAATTAGTGGGTTAAGCGTGGTATCACAAAGTCCTTTTTCAAATAACAATCAGATGACAGCCTTAGTGCTATTTTAACTGGAATAGGAAAGTACAAGTCAGAAATCTCAGTGGAACTTGATTAAGCCGCAGCAGATAAACTATGTACAAGATTCCAATGAAAAGGCAACGACCGATTTAAAGCACCACATTACCTCATTTGATACCAGTTGAAATTGCTGTGCAACATTTGTAAGTAAACCAAACCGTCGTTAGCGATGTCATTTTGTCATAAATTAATTATGAAACACGTATGTAATTATAAGCTAGATTACATTTAGCAATAATCGGGAATATCTGCAGCTCAAGGTCTAGCTGCAGGCTGGCCAACTCTCTGATATTGACTTGCAAGTATATTTGTGGGACGCAACATTTCACTTAACGGGCGATCGTTATTGCATTTCCATAGCTGTATTTTGTTGTGTTCCGTATGACGCACAACCGTTCATGAAAGTTCTAAAGTAACCAAAACCTATCCACTTTCTATCGCTTCATGTATCAGTAGCGAAAAAATAAAAACTCCTAACAAGTTAATTGTAGATGCCTAGTTGCACAACAATGGAATGAGGATGTTTAAAAGACAATTTTCAAATGATTCTTTGTTTTTATCTGAAAGCGGATGAATTTTAAACTAATGTTTAAAAGAAAAATTGGGTTAATTATTAGTCAAACACAAAGTGACTATTTCTGACTGATCGAATGTCTATTAGTAACACAACACCATACTTTCCTATATTAGTTTGTCAAGACTTTAAACGATCGCAATACAAATGGAATGTAATATGTAATTGATTGTGATAAACCTGTGCCAGCTTTTGCTTTTATTACTACGTTCCACCTACATAATTACCTCGCACAGGGATGCTAACGCAAACTTTCGTGGTTCTACGGGGGTTTCAACCCAAGGTACACGCGCATGCGTTAGCAACTCCTGTAGCCATCTTGTAATCGGTGTGTTAAATTAAGCAAAACAATTTAGAGCGTTACTGAAAAACCAACAGCTATAAAGCTATTTTTCCGCTTCTCGGCGCGTTATGCTATGTTTCGTGTGCGCCGCTGGAACAGAAACGGGAAAGTATGGATATTTGTTCAACTTCTAGGACGGTTAGATATGGAACGTCAAATACTCTTGGTTTTTTGTAATACTGCTAATATTTACATTTTTAAATCAGGTCGTCCAACATCCTTGTACCAAACGACTTCGCATTTTTATTAGATTAAGTGTCCAATGGTGTATAATTACCAAATTTTGTACCGCATCCCAGTAGCTTTAAACACAAGGGTGGTAGCTTTTCTCGGCAGTTATGATATATTGGCAGAGGTTGCGCACGATTACAACGGTGCACTGTTTATTCATTATCCAGAATATCCAAGCTTTTTGTAAAATGCAACTCTGTGCCGGAAACATATGCGGCGATAAAAATATAAAAGTATCACTCACAAAATATAGTCATATATGTATATATTAAAAAGTTATTAGTAGAACACTAATTCCAACTTACTTTTGTTGGTTGCGTGGATGGAAAAGGATAACGTGAGGTTACTAGACGATTTGGTGAAGAGGAATTGAGGATTTCATTTTGTACTTGGTACCAACTGGGAACTCTAATGGCGATAAAAATATTGGTTAAATACATTTGTTGATATGAAAAGGAAAATACATTGGAGGTGTCTGGATTTTGAATTCCGTTCTCCCGACAAATCCTAAATAACCTGTTTACACTCATGCTCTTTTTGCCAGTGCATGAATAGAACAAGCTTGCTAATACTATTTTAGTTTTGGCAAGTGGTTCTTCATTTTATCAGAACTGGTTGAGATTTACTGCTGTTCTACACTGATAGCTTTCTCTGCATCTAGCTACTTTGTAGAACAACCACGAGGAATTAAGAGTCTCTTGCCGAACCATTACTTGCAAGGTCAGATGCGACCAGAGTTGAAGAAACATCACTTTATAGACATAATCAACAAAAGGGAGTGGTTCCCTTGAATTATATGCAGGAGCTTTACAGGGATGATCAATCGCAAGAATGTTGAGAAAGTAGCTTCAAAACTAGCCACTTTGAACGCGGTCACATTGACAGAAATTAAGGAGGATTCCTTAAAAGCAACTTTTGGCGACAATTGCGATTTCATGTTACAATCAGGACACTAGGTATATACTTCAAGAACGAATAATGCAATGCGGAATTTGTTTGCTTAACCTTTGATGTATGTTACAGCTGTTTCAAGCCCGAAACATCTATCGCACTCAACGATCAACACGTCCCTACACAAATCTCCAAGTGTGACCTCAGGACTCAACTACATTCAATTTCTCCGAACAGGCCTAATACGCAGTAGCACGTGCAAGGCAGAGTTCAATACATCCAACAAAATCCACGCAACCCAAACTAGAGTTGTGCTTTCTCAGCTACCCCCATCATGTAATACGGGAGTGTAATGTGCCGTAATATAAGAAAGGGTGACAAAATGACTGTGGAAGATTTACTAAACAATGTTTGGTAAGCATTGTGCTATCAATTAATGAGAGCGTTGCAGCGAACGTCAGCTACAACCAATTGAATTCGACGAATGAAGCATAACTTGTAGCTGCTTTTCAAACTGCTAAAAGGATCCTATCCCGGTTTACATACACTCGAACTACAACATAGCTCAAATCAATAGCACTGCAACAGGGATAATACACTGAATAACCAATGCCTGGAACGAAAATTTGTTTTAATTAATACTTGATTAGACCTAGCTATCTGTGTAATGTACTACCTATCATACTTAGTTCAATTGAATTTAGATGGAAACATATATAGTCAAAATCCTCAACTATATTCACATTGAAAAAATATTTCCATGATCTGTTCCATTTAAACACTCAACTTTTGTGAACTCGGATTTCGCTTCAAACATCCAACCAGACCTAATTAATTTAATACTTTGTAGTATGCATATTTTTATATTGTATATTGTAAGAAGAGAAGCTAGCGGTACGCTGAAAGTGAACAATTGTTTCCGATTTATTCCTCATCAAGTTTGGTACAGAAATATACGTTGAGAAGAAGAATTCATTCGGAAAACTGAGAGTAACTGTTCACTGAACAAAAATTCTAAGCGGTTAACATAATATGTCATTTGGTCAAGTGAATGAAGGCATGTGACACCACTGAGTGAGGTCCAATCCAGCTTTGTTACTGGCTTGCCATGGTAGTTAAAATGCTTGTATATGCTGCTTCTGAATGCATAGGTTTGGTTTTGTCAACCTGATGCATACCGCTTCAGCGTTAGAAAGTAGTCGAACCCCTGAGCAGTGGTGTAGCTGCGATGGCACTCGATAGAGGATTTTAAATGACTTGCGCTTATCAAGCAGATGACTGGTGCATTTCAGATGGTTAGTTATGGCACTCAACTTAGCTTTGTCCCGTTCGGTGCCGAGTGACATTGGTAAATGCTCCTTGGTTCGCTTTTCCAAGTGCCCAGTCGTGCGCCCAATGTTCCTAGCACTACAAGAGCAGGTGAACCGGTAGATTACCATTGATTGGCTTTGATCAGGCATACTGTCTTTGAGTCTAGGAACGAAAAGCAGACTGCTTGTAAAAACGACACTTAGTTGAGCTGCATTAAACGTCTTTCAGCAAGTCTGTATCAGTCGTCGTGCGCAAATCTCAACCGGTATGTCACCTCTAAAGGGAAGTTGGAGAAATAGCTGTTTCTTCTCTACCGTTTGTACTGTTAGCCTTGGGCTACTATACTTTATATGAACGTCAATGAATTTTTCCGGATAACCGTTTCGAGAAGTGTTTGCTTGAATCGTTTCATTTCTTCTTCAATTGTGTACTCACTACAGCTCTTCCGTGCACAACTGGGCAGCGCAAGTCATTTAAAATCCTCCATCGAGTGCCATCGCAGCTACACCACTGGTCAGGGGTTCGACTACTTGCTACCGCTGAAGCGGTATGCATCAGGTTGACAAAACCAAACCTGTGCATTCAGAAGCAGCATGTACAAGCATTTTAACTACCATGGCAAGCCAGTAACAAAGCTGGATTGGACCTCACTCAGTGGTGTCACATGCCTTCATTCACTTGACCAAATGACATATTATGTTAACCGCTTAGAATTTTTGTTCAGTGAACAGTTACTCTCAGTTTTCCGAATGAATTCTTCTTCTCAACGTATATTTCTGTACCAAGCTTGATGAGGAATAAATCGGAAACAATTGTTCACTTTCAGCGTACCGCTTGCTTCTCTTCTTTACTTTAATTGACTACCACAGTATTCCACTTATGCAAACCACGTATGCGACGACATTATTATTTTTGTACAAAATGATCTGTTTTAATACCGTCGCAGTTTCTTGAAATGGGTGATGTATGGATTTCATAATGATTGTCCAACAAAACCGATGGGATGAGTCCACTGTTATCAATTTAAAGCAAATGACAAGGAAATATGCATTAGAATATTATACTGCGAAGTTAAAAATTTTACGCTACTTAAACAGTTAGCCCAAGAGGCGCTTGCTGTATAACAGTACATGAGAATCTGACCGATATGGTGAAAAAGCTCACTCACTAGTGGAATAACTGCAGCATAAAATATCAGAGTCGAGTTGCTTTCATCAACTGAGAAGGCTAGAGATCCCACAGCCTGAAGACAGTTCGGTACAGTTAGGAAAGCAACACACCGTTCGCTACCTCTAAGCTTTCATCTAAAACATACGACGTCAATCGGTCCATTTGTCTGGGTACCAAAGCAAACATGCATTATGTACCGCAGGATGCTTGGTTCGTTTAACCCATTTTTACCATCTGATTATGAGCAGATGTGCAGTGTCCACAAAGTAAAGCACTAATAATAATTTTACTTGAGTGTATTTTTAATTGAATCGAATCCCGTAGGTCAACATAAATTGGGCCGGCATGCATCGATCAATGGTAAGTGGTTGAGCTTGAAAGAAACACTGAAAGACAGATAGCACATGGAGTAAAGCAACCATTACAAAAGCCGTATATTGGTAACTACAAAGTAAAAAACCATCAGTATGATAATAGACCGCAAAGCATTTCAGCTTTAGAAGTGAGAGGTTATAAAATAGTTCCACATAAATTTTTAATATTGTGTTCAAATATGACACCCGTCCTTTTCTGCATGCTTTAACTGTTACCGAATTTGATAATTAACGTGAATAGAAAGTTAAGCTACTTCTACCTTGCTACTCTCAATCAGCAGGCTCATGCCAGTATGGAACAAAACCAGACGCTTGCGTTTCGACTGTCTGGGTCTGGTCAACTCATCTTCCACTGCCATACAAGTTACGGACTGTACAGAGGACAGTGGTCAGATTCATGAGCAGGAATTTCCATATAGCGACCTGGCACGAGGAATACGATACGGGCTATATCATTAGCAACTTTCAATCAAGCAGGTCGGCGGTTGTCATACTTGGCGAAGTGACACTAGCTGCTGATATCCAGAAGGCCTGTGGGCGGAACACGGCAGAGGTGGGCTGGGAGGCGTGCCAATGACGAGACACAGAAGGTCGAAACGTCAGGGTCTGACGCTGCTAGCTGAGAGTCGGATTGATGGATAAGGTGAATTGTACCAAACTCTTAACTATACATCAGTAGTATATAAAATATCTGTTTGCATAGCCCACAAGTCTTCGTGCCGTGCCATGGCGCTATGCGGAAAACTCCAGCTCGTAAGGCAGGAAAATGTCACTTACATAATTTGTAACTGGTATAGCAGTAGACGATGATCTGAGCTATAAGATATCATATACAAGTGTCAAGCACGCAAGTATGCGGCTGTAAACCATTGCTAAGTGTCAACAGCTGATGCCCTTCTATATTTGTGTGGCTGAAAACTGCATGAATCCAGTGGCAGTAACAATATATGCGAGAGCAAGAAATATAAAACCGTGGTGTCGGGTGCTTACCATACTACACATTTTCAAAGGCAAATTCACGCAATGTGTTAATAAGTTAGCGTGTTACAAAAGTCAACATGACGTGTTGTGCACCCAAGTACACGCGTGCAGCAATTCATTCTCTTGCTGAGGAGTTACATGCGCGCGATATCTGTGACACTCTCATTGGTCATACGATGTTAGCCAACGGGGCTCCCTGAATGTAAGCACAGAACTAGATGTATGCGTCTATGGAGAAAGGTATGCTCCCGAGTACGTTGACACATTGCTGTTAACCGAAGGCAGATAGGGATAAGAGTCTCAGTGTAGGAAGTCACCAACAATACGCCCGACCGTAGCTGTTCAACCCAGGATGAGCTGTATGTAGTTCTCCGTCAAAACCACTTAACACATCATCTGTCGGAAAGATTTACCAATGCTTCGTAAACGGACCCCGACGGTAGCCTATGTCCCTGGGGCAAATTTCCAAAGCTTGTCCTAGCAGTGCCTAAAGTATCGAGCGCACAATTTTTGCTCGGTCCAAGGTGCACAGTAGCAGTGGCACATTTAGGCTCCAAATTGGTGTTTCCTTTGGTCGAAACAATATATTAAAGAACGAAAATTCATCACATCTAGGCTCACTCAGACAGCCGTCACACACCCGGATAAGCACTGTACGCGCGTTTCATCCTTCCGAGAATCGACAGCAGTGCGCATTCTATCGGGCCCTGGTTGGGCTCGAACCGGAAACTAGACGGTTGCCAGTCCGTGGTTGAGAAAAATGTGTTACGGAGGAAGACAACGACAATCGTGATGAATTTCCTTTCTATAACATTCAACGCTCCCTAATATTCTTGTGCAATCAGTACACAGACCAAACTGCTTACAATGCCATAAGTTAATTGGCGGCTTATGTTTGGTAAGCTCGTCGCTTAGTGAGGGAGCTACCCTGTCCTCTGCACGGCAGTAACGTGTAAGTCAGTGGATAGTGAGCGGCGCTATATCACATCTAGTAACTTATTCACGATGGTCGTTGCCGTCCCCCGTAGCTCAGTGGTCTCAACCACGGACTGGCATCAGCCGAGTTGCGGGTTCGAGTCTAACCAAGGCCCGATGGAATGCGCACTGCTGACGATTCCCGAAAGAATGAAACGCGCGTACAGTGCTTTTCCGGGAGTGTGACGGCTGTCTGAGTGAGCCGAGATGTGATGAATTTTCTTTCTATAACATTCAACCCTCAATACTAATCTCCTGCGAAATAATTTATCACATGTAGCTAAAAATATGATTGACATTAATTATAATATTGCGTATAATTCTCCTCAAGTCAAAAGCCGTGACAAGACTTCTTACAGAACCTGCACGCACAGGTGATGTCATACTCTTGCAAGAGCAATATCTAGTTATCTTCTTGTATTTGTCAGCATTTCCAGAAAGGTATTTGTGCCATGTGTTTGCCTTATACCCTGGTATGAGTTAAAGTTGCAGTTTAGCTATGTTGTAGACACTGAGGACTAATTACATCGCGTGAATGGGTGATATTACACCCATTAGACATCATCTGGGCTCTCATTGAATTGACGTTCAAATGATCTTACCTACGCGAAAACGACATAATGGTGTCCAGGTGGAGGTAGCTTCCCTACTTATTACAAAAGGATTGCGCAGTCTCACACAACCTGATTGTGAAAGGCAACCGATTCCACAGCGAAGCATACATGGTGAGATGAAAGTTAGACTGCAAATTTGTCTTACCTCGTGGTATAATCAGGGTAAGGTCTTCGTTAGCTAGTTCTCGCGTGTAATTGAGCTGCAATGTTAGGAATAAATCGATTGCAACGGGTATTACCATGAATCAGGTTGTGCAACAGTCTCTACTTATGTTTTAGTCGTCGCAGCCAAATCGGGTGGAGATGGAGTTGCTGGCATCGCTCCTCAGAGTTTAGAATAGAATTTTTCCCAATACGTGTTTAGTAAATGACTGTTGAAGGCTTTCTATTGATATTCTGTGTGCTTTACTCAAATTGCCTCAGATTATGCTGCGATACTGCAGGATGGGACGATTAAGGGTTTTAAAAGCTTTAACTGTAGCTGTGATTGCATGCACCTAATGAGAGATTTTAGCGAAGGATTGTCTGGCTCATGTTGTCTGGTACTCAATCTGTTCTAAGAACATGTATACTAAAATTTGATTCCAAGGTCACGGGCAGACTGTTGTATACAGCTGCGTTAGCTGTTACGTGAGATAGATACTTCGGGGGTCAAGCAAACGCAACATATGATACTTGACTGTTGTGGTTAAAACGTCAGCATCCACCTGTCGCACCAAGTCTCAAGCGAATGAATGTATTCTTGAATGAGTGGTGGTAGTACATTCGGAAGCTCAACTCCTCGGTACTTGTGGACAAATGTGATAGCGCCAACAAATAAATACGGCACGCTATGTTTTTTAACCGAACTGCTATCATTGACACAAAGAAGGAAAATTAATGTACCGAGCGTACATCCTTGGTTAATCCCGCTGGCAATTGGATGCGGCGCAGAGCAATAGACACCTAAGATGACTATTCAAGCAGAACCGTTCATGTATGATGATAGCCAATCCATTAACTTGTTGCGGACTTCAAAGGAATCTCGCGAATTCGGTAACGGTTTGTGAGGCCCCCGATCGCATGTTTTCTGCATGTGTAAGCATAGAATTAATATGGCATACTTTAAGTCAATGGAGTCCGTCATGCAGTTCAGGTAATGCAGCTACCATAAGGTGTACGATCGTTAGTCAAGGAAGCCATTTTAGGACCTGTCTATCAGCTCTAGTGAGTTGAGGAATTTTCTCACACATTTTTACCCATTTCACGAATAATCGGCTATTATAGGGCTTTTATGACTTGATATGTAATTGTCAATCTACTGTTTTACGCAGCCCTTGTGGCGATGACTGAGAAATGAAGTTTCCCGTTGATCTGAAAAGTACTTGGATCCCAGTAAAACGGCAAACATATACAAAAGGAGCAACAACATATCAGACCCTCCCAGTTTTATGGCAGATGGGGGACACCATCTGCTCCTCCACCACCTAATATTTACAGCGAAAAATGTGTTAAAGGGAGGTACTTGGACCACAGTGTAATATATCACGGTGTACCACGTTTCGGTAACGAAGATTGCTTGCAGCTGGTGTAATTGTTCAAGCATGCTTAAGAAATACCGTTTGTTGACAATCCATCTGACGTCAATCAAAAGCAATGAGAACATACCATAAATGGTGGAATCAGCGTTCACGTCACTCTTGTATGAGTCATGGTAATCGCGGAGTATTTGAGCGGTAAATATGTGTGTGAGCATTGTGAACGAGAAACTTGCTAATAACCTTGCGGTTAGGGGTAATGTGCTGTCCGCGATCGCCGGTATACTTTGTGAAAGTAGATGGTTGATGTATCAAGGCTATAACGCGGTTGACTTCACGCTGAGCTTATCTGGTTATGTGAAGAAATTGCAGAAATAAAAGCGCATATATTCGGCACCTGCCGCGTACGTAGTGAGTTTAAATGGCTGCGGCTCCATGCATATATATATATAGGTATATAAATCACAAAATTTCTACTACCTTATCTCCTGGCATATGTGCATAATGCAAGCCACACGGGCGCGTTACAGCACCTTGTCTCATAATATCACTGCAGCCGTTTACATGAAGTGTGAAACGGAAGACATAAAGCTGTGCACCGATAAACCTGCTGCTCATATACCCCACATGCCTGCTCATTTTCGTCGCATTCCGGAGGAGCTGAAGCGAAGAAGAATAAAAGTGATTTCTTACGATCCCATGGCTAGCACCGCAGTTGTTGCGTACTGCTTCAGTTCATGGACGCGGCGACTGCGACGGAATTTGTTAAAATCATAAAAGATTGCAAAACGTACCACCATCCATGCACTGCGCGTTGTGATAAATCAACCGTCCGTTCAAAGGGAAGTCTGGCGAAGCAGAGCCTAGTTGCATCTAATGGAATACAAATAGCTTCTTTCTCTCCAATAGCGGAACACTTGTATCATTAGTTTCAGCAAGTCATAACCCTTGTTGTAGCATAAGAAAAACAAATCAATGACGTTTAAAATGAAACAGCCGAACATTCTATGAGTCTGAAATCCAGCAAACTGAACGCGCGCTAAAATAGACAGGATATTTTACAATGATTCTACTTATGCTCCGACTTATCTCTGGAATCAAACACTGCAAGTTGATGGGGAGAACACATGAAGATCAAGCAACCATACGAAGAACATGTAAAGCAAAAGAACTGATCTGAATTCTCCGTCCAGGAACCAATAAACCCTTTTCACTGATTACTGAAATAGTAGACGACATCCAAGCGCATTTAGCTCTTTCTTCTCCACCCACATGACCCTCGACACTAACCCTATAATATCACTAAGATTCCATCTAAATTGCCATTGCTTTCCACAAATCCGCAAAGCAACACCTTCTATCCGACCGTGCTTAATTCCGGGAGCAGATGGTGTCCCCCATCTGCCATAAAACTGGGAGGGCCTGATATGTTGTTGCTCCTTTTGTATATGTTTGCCGTTTTACTGGGATCCAAGTACTTTTCAGATCAACGGGAAACTTCATTTCTCAGTCATCGCCACAAGGGCTGCGTAAAACAGTAGATTGACAATTACATATCAAGTCATAAAAGCCCTATAATAGCCGGATTATTCGTGAAATTGGTAAAAGGTGTGAGGAAATTCATCAACTCACTAGAGCTGATAGACAGGTCCTAAAATGGCTTCCTTGACTAACGATCGTACACCTTATGGTAGCTGCATTACCTGAACTGCATGACGGACTCCATTGACTTAAAGTATGCCATATTAATTCTATGCTTACACATGCAGAAAACATGCGATCGGGTGCCTCACAAACCGTTACCGAATTCGCGAGATTCCTTTGAAGTCCGCAACAAGTTAATGGATTGGCTATCATCATACATGAACGGTTCTGCTTGAATAGTCATCTTAGGCGTCTATTGCTCTGCGCCGCATCCAATTGCCAGCGGGATTAACCAAGGATGTACGCTCGGTACATTAATTTTCCTTCTTTGTGTCAATGATAGCAGTTCGGTTAAAAAACATAGCGTGCCGTATTTATTTGTTGGCGCTATCACATTTGTCCACAAGTACCGAGGAGTTGAGCTTCCGAATGTACTACCACCACTCATTCAAGAATACATTCATTCGCTTGAGACTTGGTGCGACAGGTGGATGCTGACGTTTTAACCACAACAGTCAAGTATCATATGTTGCGTTTGCTTGACCCCCGAAGTATCTATCTCACGTAACAGCTAACGCAGCTGTATACAACAGTCTGCCCGTGACCTTGGAATCAAATTTTAGTATACATGTTCTTAGAACAGATTGAGTACCAGACAACATGAGCCAGACAATCCTTCGCTAAAATCTCTCATTAGGTGCATGCAATCACAGCTACAGTTAAAGCTTTTAAAACCCTTAATCGTCCCATCCTGCAGTATCGCAGCATAATCTGAGGCAATTTGAGTAAAGCACACAGAATATCAATAGAAAGCCTTCAACAGTCATTTACTAAACACGTATTGGGAAAAATTCTATTCTAAACTCTGAGGAGCGATGCCAGCAACTCCATCTCCACCCGATTTGGCTGCGACGACTACAACATAAGTAGAGACTGTTGCACAACCTGATTCATGGTAATACCCGTTGCAATCGATTTATTCCTAACATTGCAGCTCAATTACACGCGAGAACTAGCTAACGAAGACCTTACCCTGATTATACCACGAGGTAAGACAAATTTGCAGTCTAACTTTCATCTCACCATGTATGCTTCGCTGTGGAATCGGTTGCCTTTCACAATCAGGTTGTGTGAGACTGCGCAATCCTTTTGTAATAAGTAGGGAAGCTACCTCCACCTGGACACCATTTTGTCGTTTTCGCGTAGGTAAGATCATTTGAACGTCAATTCAATGAGAGCCCAGATGATGTCTAATGGGTGTAATATCACCCATTCACGCGATGTAATTAGTCCTCAGTGTCTACAACATAGCTAAACTGCAACTTTAACTCATACCAGGGTATAAGGCAAACACATGGCACAAATACCTTTCTGGAAATGCTGACAAATACAAGAAGACAACTAGATATTACTCTTGCAAGAGTATGACATCACCTGTGCGTGCAGGTTCTGTAAGAAGTCTTGTCACGGCTTTTGACTTGACCATTACTCAAAAATCACCTTTTGGTTTAGATATGACCATCCACATAAATGTGCAATTTTTTGCCATATTTCGCTATATACGCGTAGGTAATATATATGATCGTCAAAGGAGCAATATGAGCTCTTTTGTGAATTGTGTCCACAAAACACAACTTGTAACACGCCTCGGGGTCCAATACAATAAATGAGCACCTCATGGTGTGCTATTAGGGAGAGGAAAAGCTTCGTGGCTGCATAAAGGGGAATGCGAAATCCTGCTATTTGTAATTCTCATGATTTGCTGTGAACATACAAACCACATAACAGAATGCTATCTTTTCATGTTCAATGCAAAATGCATTGGAAATTAAAGTTGACCGAATATCTCTTATCACAATATTTCCTCTGCAATTTGACCCATTCCACACTCCGACGAGTATCCGGTTCCTAAATTTGGCGTTTTCGCTTTATCAGTTAATAAAGTTAGTAAGTGTGACAATAGGGCCCAATTACGTGAATGTGTTTCAACTTATGAAGACGCTGCAACTGATGCTAAGCTTTCAGCAATTCAGTGCAATTAACTCCACCAGAATGGAATGTCTTTGTGTGTGAGTTGCGGCTCTCCAAGAGATCAGCTGAGTTAGTAGCCTCCAGCCTCCGTGAAAAAATTTACTTCACGAGACATCAAAATTTTCCTTCGTCCGTAAGTGTAAGCATATTTTCCTGACGTATATTTTCAAAAGGCAAGTGGTTTGTATTTTGCCATCTTATCCTGGGTATATTAATGGGTTTGGGGATTGCCTAGTATGTGCCATGGGAGTAGAGATTATTTTTGGAACATTCAAAGTGCAGTCTGAATCATTGCATCTATGGCAATACATATACTGTGTACTTGAAGAATAGTAAGGGAATTGGTATAAATCAGCTAATAAATAAAATGCTAATCTCAAGCAGACGAATTATGCTATACCTCTTTCAAGGAAAAATTACGCATAGTGCTAATAAGTTAGCGTGTTACAAAAGTCAACATGACGTGTTGTGCACCCAAGTTCACGCATGCAGCAATTTATTCTCTTGCCTCGTATGTGCTCTTGGAATAGAGATTAATTTTGGAACATTCAAAGTGCAGTCTGAATCATTGCATCTCTGGCAATGTATATGTAGCAATTCCATTGCGTCATTCAATGTATTTGAGAGAAGCACACACTGACATAAAAATAGTCAATAATTTCATCAAATATCATAAACACAAGTTGATAATTTTGTTTGGTCTCAAAATTATGAGCTTCCTTCTAGACCAGCAGAAAGGCTACACGCTGTTCCCATGTTATCTGCGCGTGAAGGACAAGCAAGATGATCAAAAACTTTGGACATAGAAGGATTGGTCTAGACGTGAAGCATTGCAAGCTGGCATGCCAAACTTTGTGAGTTATCCAATCGTCAACTGAGAAAAGATCTTATTTTCTCTTATACATTTGAATATGGGCTTTATGAAAGTTCACGAAATCTTTAACTACTAATGGTGGCTGTTTTCATTTTGTAGTTTCTGCTTTTTCTTCTGCGTACTTGTTGAAAATTATAGCTGGTGTATTCTAGGGCCCTCAAATTTCAACTCTAGTGTGTGCTAAAGATTTTGTCCCAGAGATGAATTCCAAACTTATGAACGCGTGGCAATCGTTTGTGGTGGTTTTGCAAAAAATTTCTTTATAACAAAAAAGCAGAGAATTATGAGGAACTGATTAACATAATGTTGTTGGCATTTCGCGTTCTTGGATGCAACATAAGCATCAAGCTGCATTTCTTGATCGGTCTTCATGATCATTTCCCCGTATGCCTTGGGGCTGTAAGTGACCAACAAAGGAAACGTTTTCCTCAAGATATGTTGGCCATGGAAGAAGGTTATCATGGACGGTGGGACAAACACATGGTGACGGTTTATAGTGGAAGAATCAAAAGTGATTGCCCTGAAATCAGTTGGATGCAACAGCTATAACCGCAAATTTTAACTCGATTACTGCGCGTTATGACACTAGTTTTGTGTTCATGTCATGCCTAATCAAAATGTTGCGTTCAAGATATATGTTCGCAACAACTTATCTATGCAAGCTACATAGAGTCATAGACCAGAATTGTGAAAAATTCGTCTGTGGAGTAGATATTTAACAGTAATCTTTCATAAAATTGTAGTTTCCAGAGCAATACTAATGTCATATTTTTATATAACACGCTCAAATTATCTAAGAGCCTTTGTTAATTTCTTGGCAGCCCAAAGCTTTTGCGCAATGTGAAGAATCGAAAAGTAGCTGAAAGGTGCAAAAAGTGAAAATTTTGGCTGATTTTCAAAAAAGTATTGTGGCCTACACCGGAGACCTTTATCAGATTTTTTCTGCATTCCCGAATAATACGAGAACTACTACCTTTTTCTATGCATCAACATCGTTGTTGCTCTGTGTATTCACAACAGCTGACTAGCCAAACCGTTTGAAATCGCCATGGTATTAATTGAGAGCAGATTGTCTTGTCTCGGTTTGGGGTAGTTATATGGTATACCAGAACCTCATGACCACAGAAAAGGATGTTCATTTAGCGCCTTCCGTCTAAAAGACTAAATCATTCATCTGCTTTCGCCCACTCTCATAATGATTAAAATATATGAACAATGGAGTTGTTAAGTTGAGTGAAAATATGCAGTGTCTCAACGCATGTTTGTCAAAATGTTGACGGACTCAGTTCCAGTTTCTTCGTTGCAAAACGTCTCCATTTTACTATCTTGCGACAATTTCCCGGTCCTCTTATGAGCTGTATTATTAATAGCCAACATGTGCACCGTACAAGGTGTGACTGCGTTGAATGTATATCCATTTGAATGCATTATCCATCCGCAAGTACTGGATTTGCACCACTTCCAGACGGGCGGTTACTTTAGCTGAAAGCAACTTAACAACTTCTTACACTGTCTGTATGTCAAGGGTATCTGACTGTTCATCCCCTTTCCGAAAGCTCTCTATTGATACCCCCAGGCTCAGGTAAGGTAAGTTGTATCCTGATTTCAACACTGTTATCGTGGTTACCCAGAATTGCTTTTTATTTCTTCCACAACAATAAGCATAGCGGGTTCCGTAGTCTTATCCGTTTCCTGATTAAATAATTTATCATGCAGCAACCTGAGAAGCCGTGAGTATGCGGAAGGTATGTGTTGAATGCATTCGGGCCGAGCAGCTTTGCAAGTAGTACAGTATTGGATGACATGTAGCGATTCACACCTCCGCATGTTTTTCACGGCTTTAAAGCGCAGAGTATTTCTGTACAGCCATACCTATGCTTCACAGCTTTTATACGTTGATGAACTGTCACTTGGAGTTGAGCATCGGCGCAGTTACATGGGTAGTTTGGTTACTTACTTTGCGTAAATCAGCGAGGTTACTTATTGTTGCGAAGGTCCAGTCATCAGTGCAGTTAGATGGACGTGAGTATCTTATTGACTCTTGTGGTGTATAACAAAGCGATAAGGCAGTGAGGACAGCGAAAGAGCAAGGATGAGGTCTGCCAGTACGCGTTTAGCAAGAGACCCTCTGGTGCCTTACTGCAGTTTCATAAAACTAAGTTTAAAATGTTTACAGTTATCAAGAACAAAAGAACGAAATTAAGTAATTGTTTTCGAAGATTTATCATCAGACCCGAATACTCATATGGGTGAAATAGCAATGGGCGTAAAAGTGCATTTGATCAGTTCAAATGTGAATGTTCTCGTGCTGCCAAATGGCCTGAACCAGCAATAAAAGTCAAACTGGGACAAACTTGTAGTTAAACGAGTAGGTTGCCCTCAGAATGATCCGTTTTGTCTGGCCAACCTAGCTTAACGGCTTCGATCAGCATCGTTTGTGCATACGACAGCGGTTGGTACCACCGTACGCTGCTCGCCTCCATGGTAGCAAGGATGCTGACACGCAGGCCTTTCGACCGTGGTACGTGGATCCTGCATAGTATCCGAAGTGCACGGAATGGGTCAACCTCATGCTCATTATCAACAAGATGAGCCATAACGTAGCAAGTTAAAGCCGCAGTATCGCCTCGACTCAACCAGCATGGTAGGTGCTCCATAATGCGCTTCGAAAGTGTCATAAAATATTATATGGTTCACCTTGGTTAGGGTACATGTTCGTCGTCCCGCTTATATACGATTTTTGCCGCAATCTATGATATAGCAGCACTTATTTTGACCAAACCAAGAGGTAACCAGCCTATAACCTGGGATAGAGGAGAGAAGTGGGTATGCGGGTGTTCTCCGATCTGGCTGATTTGGCTTCAGATGTTGCATCGTCCGGCTAGACGACATCATCAATGCGATTTATGCGGGTCCCTAACAGATTCAAGCTATTATTGATCAGGTACGGTTTCGAAGGCCAGGAGTCGATTGCTTTCAGTGAGCTGACCGTCTAGTCAGCCCTTGTGTATTTTTGGCAACTGTCCGCCTCATTGACGTTCCTTTGCCTTGTTAACATGGAGCAGAGCATTGCCTTGACATTCAGCGCTGCATAAGCAGTATTTAGATCTAGGTATCTGATGATTGAGTTCTTCCACGGGTACCAAGCCCCGATGAACACTCGTGCCTTTCTACTTTTGCACTTTCTAAGATCCTCCTAGTCACCAAATCAAACTTCTGCTCCTCGACGTCCATATATACTAATATCAAGGAGTTCTGTCAGCGGATGGCTGGGCTATGCCCGCATAAATTGCACCGATGCTGTCGTCTATCCTGACGATGAAACGTCTTCAGCTAAAACACGCAGCTCGGAGAACATGCATACCCTCCTCCGCATCTCGAGCTACAAATAGTTTTAAGCATTTCTAGAGGCATGTATACATTGAGCTAGCGCATTCCGACCTTCAGTATGGTGGTGTATGCATGCTAGCAAGTACACCACCTCGGGGTCGCCATTTCGGAATGGAAGACGAATGAATAAGAGCTAACAGTGAGAAGGCTGCTCTATGTATCATATTTCATCCAGGCACAAGGAGAAGTGTATTGTCTTGGAACTTGATTGCTGCGAAATGCAACAAGTCATGGATTCTCATGCAGCAAAAATGTCGGTAGATGCGTCATCTTAGAAACGGCAATCTTTTGCGTAAGTGATAGCACGTAATTCAAAGCCCTTTGGAAGCTAACAATAAAATGTCTCAAAGTAAACGGTCATTTGCGAACCTTTCATACTAAAATTGGGGTTCATTTTTTAGCAGACTTCAAGGTTCAGATAAATTTTTCATTCCCAGTCATGCGCTGAAATATGATAGACTCTTGGTCGGTGAAACTGCGACAAGCAGTGCATGGATTCTCACGGTCCATCAAATGCATCTCGGATATAAGCTTGTCAGACACGTGGTCAAAATGAGTGCAAGAAACTGACACTTGAATCCTGTTATTGATACTGCGGCTGACCACACAAAGATAACCCCTTAAGATCCTCAGTTGAATACCCCGTCGAATACTCTGATGGATTCAGTATAAGCTTCAAACATCTGAGCACAGGCAATTCATAACACAATTCTTTTGGTATGTTTAAAACCCAGATCGCTCATCATTCAGGGCCGATTTGAGCCAACCACCCTTGCGCTAACCTGCCGAGTGTGCGCTGATCAAACGTAAATAGGTTGACTATTATGCAACAGAGAGCAACGATCTCCGAATCTTGATTATGTTTTTGCGTAACCTTGCCTAATTCCAGACCCACAATCAGTAAACTTGAATGTGAAAGCATGCCTGCATTGTTCAGTGGTGCACAGGCGATCAGCTCCACCAAAACTGCAATGACTCTGTTGGGGTTTTATAGGAAAATACGGTTGCGTATTATTACGTAATTAACCACCCAACAAATAATAATGAAAACTCCGAGATTAGGTAGGAAGATAGATAGTCAAAAGTGACAATAGATTGACGCAATTTAACACTGTATCACGGTAGGGCACAAGGCACTGTTCAATCGTATAGCATCCAGTCAGCCCCGTTGACGAGTCATCGGCCGTGGTGCACGTGATGCTTATGCTGTGGGTCTTTTTCAAGTCTCACATGAGTCGCTAAGGTCCAGTGACCTTGTTTCGGCCAAGCTTGCGCGTCCCGTCTGCGTGCGTGCGTGCGTGCGTGCGTGCGTGCGTGCGTGCGTGCGTGCGTGCGTGCGTGCGTGCGTGCGTGCGTGCGGATGCTACAACTCCCAAGTGCCAAATGTGCGAATAGGCTACTGTAACAAAATTGCAAACGGTGTACCATACACGAAAACAGAACATTTACAGCAAGACGTACATGTCGTTATTACATGGGGCATGTCCTTGAACCTATTCCCTTGTCACTTGGAGTTACCTGACCTTACACACCGATCACCTGTATCTGTAGCCCTCCGAATAGATCTCAACTGAGAAATGTACAGGAATCATGCGGAATGCATGCAATTATCAATAAAGCATTTCTAACTTTATGGCATAGGTCAAGGTAGTGAGTAAAATATTATTTTCATCACGTCTCGCAAGACTCAGACGCTTAGCCAATGGGGGTTCCAAGGTAAATGTGCAGAGTTTGGCTGCATCTTAATTAAAATGTTAACACCCATTTCTAAAAACCACGATGTCACTGAGGGTGATAGATTGTGTGTAAAAGAAAGGTGCTTTGATACTATGTTTTCTAAGCTAACCAAAGCTTAACGGAGCTAAATATCCAATTAATTTAATTTGTACTGAAAATACGGGGCCAGGTTAACAATAATAAGCGTGAAATGCTCTACTGTACACACGGCTCAGGCTCAAGATTTCAGATGTATGTAGCCTCAACGAAGTATGACCATTTAGAGATTCCTTTAAAAGTCGTCCAGTAATGATATTGATAAATTTGAACTAATTTTCACAGCCTGCGTGACCGTGACGTGACGAAGATTTTAAAGAGACCTCGCTTCACCCCTGTACAACCATTTGGGGATGTGTTCACCAATTCAAACAGATAGGCGCCTCATAGTAAAACCCAAGCACCGTGCACGAAAGGAGCACATATTTTGATCAACATATGCAGTCCATCCTTCATATAGTTGGTGTGTAAAGATATTTTGTATGAAATTGTGCGCAAGCAAGCATCGGAATAGGTTTACTCAAAAAAGACGTTCAGTTGCTTGGTCAGAAAATCAAGCTCCATGGAGATCCACACTAAAACTGCGCCGCGATCCATTCACAAAAGAAGTACTTCAAAATATTACCGACTCTCATCCAGTTACTTCTATGTCACTCCCATTAGTCACAAAACTGAACATAAATGTTTATGCACAGATATCATTAGGAAAGTTTCGTGCAGATTCGTTGTTTCACTTAACGTTTCTACCGAGTAACTGAGTCAATTAAGGCATCCTCCGAGCTGGGATCTGATGGCAATCCGTCATCCAACATTAAACTAGGAAATCAATGAAAACATGGCATATTAAGGGTAAAAGGGCCAAGGCTTAACTAGTACCGTTGGATTATTTTGTGAACTACTTATGTTCAAAAAAGGAGTTAACATGAAAGTGAAACGCACATTTGTGTGTTCAATCTTTTATCCTACTTAACGCACATTGGGATGCGATTTTGATCCTCCTCATTTTTCTGTCACATATCCAGTCTTTGGTATTTTTCAGATAATTAGTGGGCAATCTTGACCAGGTGGATGATTACACATATTACAGAGAACCACAGTGAAACTGATGTGTCACGGCATAGCTTCGGTACATTTGCATAATGTTTGGTAAACGTAGGAGGAGACTTACTAAGGCAAATGGTGAACTAGATTTCCTACTGTACCCTTTTTCTGGTCAGAAGGAATGCGCTCAACTTATGCTTAAGCACATTCGAATGGTCGTTAAAACCCACCGACATTGTGTCTGTCGATAGACGACCCACAGATAATGAATGCGCAGTAGGCTGTAAATGAAGGTAAGCGTGCGTGGATACCAGTCTTTCTAATACGGTCTGAATGACAATGTCCGATGTCAACATGCCCGTAGCACGTTGTGATTGGTCATAGTGTTTTGAGAGACAGGTTTTAATAACTGAGTCATGCAACCAGAACTTGCTCTGGGGTATAAGCAAACCGACTGAAAAATAAAGCTTGCCAAATTTCTGAAAGCTTCTTCATTAAACGGTCGACAGCCGTGAATTAGTAGCTTATCTAATTGACTTAATAATCCGCCTTATTATGAGAGCGCAGCTGTTGCTGTACGTTAAATAAAATAACCACATGGCAAAATACACTAGATCACATATTTCATGTGTGACCCCGAAACAAATGAGCACTCATGGTTCTAAACCGCGGCTATCGCATCAACCATCCATTCAAACATATAATAAAACATTCTCTTGCTCCAATATATTACCTGTACTTATTGTCTATGCAAGATCAAGATTACTGCTGTACACATTGATCTACGTAGCTTTAGACACATCCTCGCAAACCACGAAAAGTATGCGTATTATTGCATTATGAAACAAATGAGCTAGAGAGCACATAACAATGTCCTCCGTATGGCTTTTTCAAAGGGGCCAAGCTGTTAAAAATTCGGCAAATCGAAGCTACTCTGCACGTTTTGCGCGATAACATACTGCCTATCCGATGCAATTATAGTTAAGAACATTTCAGGTATGTCAACAGTTTTTGGTAAAAGAGTATATTGGAACATCCCAACTCTCGTTACAGAGGAATGTTCACAAAGCAGCAGGGAACAGCTAACCCCAACGAAGGATATATGCGTCAGATATCCGACTTAATCCCGCAACTCCTTGACGCTAAGATTAATATAAGTAACTTAATACAGATCGTATGTAATTGTGCCTCATCGTCGTTCGTCACCAAAAACATTAACGCAAAGTAAATTGGGATAATGTCTGTGGATCCTCCAGATAATTTAGCGCAATACATCTCAGTGCTTTAGATGAACTGCATGTTCCTGTGAATTTGCAGGTAGTATCTCGGGTGATCCTTCAGTCTGTACCAATTAATTCATCTAACCAGCATGTTGCCAGTACCTCATCCGAAGGAAGCACTGCCAATCGGCGCAGCTCCCATTATGTACACCAGTTCACAGATAACTGAGGAACCAGTTACCCCAGTAGAAACGATAGAGTATTATCTTTCCGCATGAAGGAACACATACTGATTTGGCTTCTGCAAGGGATAAACGAAAAGCCTTATCCTCCACAAGCCCTGTCGTTGATTCAGCCGCCAGCATGTTTTTTGGTAAAGACCTATAATTACTGGTCACCGGATCCGGATGAATAGAGCATTCCAAACTTTGCTGCGGAACTCTAATGAGCGATTTCCTTGTTTCACTGAGGCTATCGCGATTAGCCTAATGCAGCCTATGCATGGCGTGCCCAAACATTTATTCATTAGCCCAGGCTTCCGTGGACATATAGGCCGAATGATATGCGCCTACCTTGATCCCCAACTTTGTTCCGTTGGTCAAGTCCACCATATTCTACTGATTTTCATTGGCTGTGATTATTGGTACTGAAGAGACAATACAAAATGATGGATTTTACCAAACGTCGTCATCATTCTGCACTTTTCAGATTTCGGAAGGTATTAAGTGCATTTATGTGATTCAGTCAAACATGGTGTAGAAGCTGTCGCTTGATCAATTGGGAATCACCTAAGAAGATGCAGTATCACAGCCTCAGTAGTAAAGCTTCGTGTACAACTGGCTCTGATTCACTGGGTGCACGTGACAGCTGAATCAATACGGCCGGGGGTTAAAACAAGGACCGACTTTAAACACCTAATGTGCTGATGGTGTACAAATCCATGGTACTGTCCGTTCTTCTATACGGCAGTGAAACGTGGACGATGTACCGTCGGGATGTGCGATATCTCGAGCGGTTTCATCAGCAGTGTCTGCGACGAATTTTGCGGATCGGCTGGGGCGCCAGAGTTGTAGACACGGAAGTTTAGCGCCGAAGTGGGATGTATGCAGTGGACTGCATACTTTTATTGAGACACCTGAGGTGGCTCGGTCATGTTAGCCGTATGGATTCGACGCGAATACCGAAACAACTGTTATACGGTCAACTGAGTATTGGAAAGCGGCATGCTGGGAAACCTATTTTACGTTACCAGGACATGATTAAATTGAGCCTCACACGTTCTAATCTTGATTGCAGGTCATGGGACTCGAAGGCGGTTTATCGGCGTGCATGGCGCGATCTAATCACGAAGGCAGTTGCTGAAGTGCGGATGAAAGCCCTCATGCATGCAGAGAAGAAGCGGCAAGTGCGGAAGTCGCAAGCACCGATGAATTGTACTCCATCGACATCGAGCGCATGGTGCTGTAGAACATGCGGTCGCGAGTGCCTTAGTCAGGCAGGCCTAGTGAGCCATGAGAGGTCACTCACAACGACTGCCGAAGCGACGACGGGTCCTGCAGTGAACATAGGCAGCACCGGCGCAGCGTTTGTAGGCACGCTGAACTCGATTTACTAACCGCGTGCTTGCATGCTAAGTCTTTTTTATTTCAGGTGGTGGGTTTTCAATGTTGCCTTAATGCTTTTCTTTCTCGTATAAATATCTACGTGTACTCTATTCCATTAACTTGCACACCTCGCTTAAGCCAATTGTAATCGAATTCCGTAGCATATTTGTGTTCTTGGCATTCCAAGAACTATAATTTCTGTACTCCTGCACTTATCTAGGATTTGTTTGTAAGCAACTTATTACATATGCTCATTAAATTAAGGTTTATGTCACCGTTTCCTTATGCATTAATCGAGTTTTTCTCTTTTTTCTTTCTCACTTTCTCTCTCACGTGTTTGGCTGTTGTTTGGTATCTCTGATTTGGCTGCGCTTGATGTGCATGTTGACAAGGTGCCTACCTGTCTATTACCCACTACCTCGTCCATAATGGCTCGAGGAGACAGTTGGTCGTTGCTGGAGGGGATGGGGTGCACGGTCCTTGTGGCCGTGCTAGGCTCAAAGAGTGGTTCCATGCACTCAGTGTGGAGCGGACTACGGTCCAGCCACCGCCTTGTGTGCGGTTGATTTCCCAAATACGGCGTGCTTGTGTTTGCCTGTGAAGGAGTGTGGGCCGGCTCCGTTGATGAAACGTGGTTCCCATCCGCATACCTCCCGGTGTTATTCCTTCGGATTTACACTGCATATGGGGTGTGTGGTTGGAGCTGTGGGTGGTGCAGCGCAAGCCATCCATGGTCCCTCTTTAGGCTCAGGCGTCCTGTGGCTGACCACAGTGACAGGCAAATCCGGAACCGGATGCAGCCAGCCATATATATATATATATATATATATATATATATATATATATATATATATATATATATATATATATATATATATATATATATATATATATATATATATATATATATATATATATATATATATATATATATATATCTTTACGGGGCTGGCCAAAGAATTGTCCGAAAAAATCTTTGATACAATTTTTCACAAGACGCAACACATTGTCTGAATTGGATTCCTGCATGTTTTGCAGATCGCATTGTCATTCCAGAAATACTCAGATCACATGTGTTACTGCAACTGCAAAATGAGCATCCAGGAATCGCTCGCATGAAGGCGCTTTCGCGCGGCTACGTTTTTGGCCCAGGATGGTTAGCTAAATTGAAGATTTTGGCCCATCGTGCTCTAGATACATCAGTGTCTCCAAGTTACGGTACGTGCGACATTACAATCTTGGCCAAACCGAGAATCGCCGTGATCGCGGATGCACGGTTTTCGCAGGACCTGTCAACGGAGTGTAGTTCTTCGTTATTGCCGACGCCTACAGTAAGTGATCGGAGGTAATCGCAATACAAAACACGTCGGCGAACAGTACGATTTTTGCGATGAGGCATATTTTCAGTCAGCATGGACCACCAGTAACAATCGTGTCGGATAACGGGTCACAGTTTACATCCTGCCAATTTGCTGAATTTTGCGCACATAATGGGATTGAGCATGTGAAGACCGCCCCGTAACATCCGCAGTCAAATGTCCAAGCGGAAAGATTTGTTGATACTCTGAAATGAGGATTGTTGAAGTCAAAAGAGGAGGGATCGCTGAACGAAAGATTGGAACGTTTTCTGTTGAACTATCGAATTACTCCGAATCCCGATTCACCAGATGGAAAATCAACGGCTGAAGCACTTATGAGTCGCAGATTGAGAACCACGCTAGATTTGCTGACGCCCAACCGTCGGCCTCTACAGCCAAGAAATTCAGTGATGGAGCGGCAATACAACAGGCGGTGTGGGACAGGAAAAAGTATTCGCAAATTAGGCGATTTTGTGTTTGCGGTTGCTAACCAAGGACGGTGGATCGCTTGGATACCAGGACGAGTCGTGCGACGCCGAGGCAAGGTGACGTATGATGTTCAAGTTAGCACACATATATGGAGACGCCACTTCAGTCAGTTGAGGTCACGGAATACACTTGCTACGGTCGTTCCGAAACCCAAAGCATTTGACGCCAATGAATTGCTGGACAATGGCAAGCAGGTGGTAACCTTCGTCCCTTTGAATGCATGGAAAATGGAGTCCGGCACAGGACAAAGCGAACAAGGAGATTTGTGCAGCCGCTCCAGGTGGATCCGCGTCGGAAGAGCTACGTGAAGTCCAGGTAACTTATTTTTCAAAAGAGGGAGGTATTAGAAGAATAGCTATTAGACATTCAATTCTTGTGAACAAGCTTAATAGCCATTCTTTATCATTCCTATTTTCTACCTCTAGGGTGTTGTTTAAACGCCCTACTGGGTTAGCCCGATTGGTCCACACAAGTAATTGTTAATGCACGCTTATCACCGTGTCCTTTTCAGCAGTGTTAGTTGCAAAAACATATTCCATTGAATTTGCTCCTCATCACTGTTCTACTTGGTTATGTTAAAGGAATATTTAATTGTCACACGTTTATTGTACTACGTTCCAATTTCTGGGACTGCATTTATTATACTCCTTTGTTTCGTGACGTGTTTAAACATTACATTTCGTTATTCTGATTGTCCAGTGCCCGTAACTGTAAATTGACGTTCGCTTTACACTTGGAGTCCCATGATGCTATTTTTAATGACATATGCGATTCGATCTTGATTACACGGTTGCTTATTCACCCGTTGCATTAACCTTTCTCCTTCTGTTGGTTGGCTCAAGTGCAATTTAGTGGCTTCGCTAAATTTTGCCACCAAGTATATAAACAACTGCGATTTCATGTATACAATTCTCTTTCTGGCTCGTCTTTGGACTTCTTCTTTCGAACGGGGAGTGAAGGCGTCAGCGGCGACACAACACTGGGTAACGAATTACCGCGCCAGTGCACTCAAATACAGTGGACAAACATCGCACAGAGACGCTTTCCATTAGACATGCGATGCATTCGTTCGGCTTCAATGACGACATCTTGTCTGGCAATGGACGCGTTTGCGAACTCACATCTGCGTATCTATCAGTTCCTCTCACTCTTGGAAAAAGCTGACATGACGTGCGCAGTAAATTCCTATCCACGTCGATATCCCATACTGTGATATATCTGACAATTACTTCACCCGACAAGCTCATTTGGTCTTACAATGCGCTTTCCAAATATCTTAGTTTTCCCAACAAAGAAACTGTATCTACGTTACCTCAGGCTGATCATGAAAGAGTACGGCGCAGCGAATACCGGCAAGAAAAGGACCATAAATTGAACATATCACTCGGGCATGGCTCACTGGAAGCCGATCTCATGTCACTTCTTTGCGCTAAACATCAGATATCGCTTCAAGCCCCGGAGGAACACACAAACGTACGTATGTGCATACATATTTTGAGAACATTGTGAATACTCACACGTCCCTACGCGCTGCCAGTAACGTGCTATACAACCAGATACGTAAAACATAGGCCAGCAACATGATCAAAACATCACATTTTTTCTAGACAATTAAGAAAATGTACACGCATTGGCCGAATAGCATTACGACATCCCACAACGCTGATACCCTTGGTGGCTGCTCCGGTAATGAGTTCAAGAAACTGCAGCCTCCATTTCATCTGCGTCATGAGTTTCTGGGAATCCCCGGCCAGAAGTTCCTCGTAGTGCACTCCCATCTCCTTCTCCAATCTGGCCTTCACCACCTGCCAAACATTCTCGATCGGATTGAGGAATGGAGAGTATGGGCACAATCTCAGGATGGTTACTTCCTGATATCCATCTACTGACGACAATTCTTGCAGTCTTGTGTAACATGGTGCATTATCACATACCACGACAACATGCTGGAGCTCCATCTCCCGTTTCAGTTTCTCTAAATAGGTTCGCAGCCATTTGAGAAATAGGAGACCTGTGAATGAGCCCCTCCGGATGGTCATCGGCACTTTCCCTTCCATTGTGAATGCACCGATCAAATGCAAATTGAGGCCTCTACTGTTGGCAATTTTGCAACTGGCCCTTACTCCTCTGGGCGCCCGACCACGAGTACATTTACAGTAAACGTGGAAGTTCGCTTCGTCAATTCAAATAAAGAACTTGTCATCGCTCTCAATTTGCAGAAACTGCTGAACGAATTCCCTGCGTATCACTTTGGTTCGCTCATTGTTCATTCCCTCGGGAACCTGATAGACGTTCTTCATAGTTATCAAGCGACCATCCAGTTGTCGTGCGATTGTCGACTTCGAAATGTCCTTGTCCATTTCTGCTCGTACTCGTACTCGCATTTCCCCATAGCGTAAGAGTTGAGTTCTTGCTATCTTATCCAGGATGTCACCTACGTCTTCCTCCGACAGAATCCGTTTACGACCGCGTGCCTGCGTAGTACTCGACTCCTGATCAAGAGAACAACGAATCCAGGAGTAGGCTGTTTGATATGTAACGTTGTTCACAGTTGCCACCCACTGCCAGTCATCACCGTTGACGAAGGTGCCCAAAACTCGGTCACGAATGTTTGATGAGATACTCTGCCGAACGCGAGAACGCATACCGACGACGTTAGTATCACGGACATGGTTTCGGTCGTGCGCTTATGTTCTAGCTGTTCATTGCACTCAGATCAATTGTGATCTACCGTTTCGCACGTGAGTGGGGCGCATACAAGCCAGTTACACCACCGAAGTGCATGCCACTAAGGTTCATTCACAAGTCTCACCCAGGCAACGAGCAGCGCACTCACCTGCCCAGACTAACGCACCGAATCTTGGCATCCGGCCAATGAGAACACACTCAAGGTCAGAGTATTCGCTCTGAGCGGCTGGCGAATCGCGCAGGATTGGCAGCACTTGTTACTTTCATTGCAACTTTTAGTCTTTCTTTGCGAAATTTGGACGTTCTTTATCTTTTGCGGGAATTGCTAAATACCATGGGATACTACCCGTAAGGTCCACGGTACTTTTTTGGCGACATTTTGATGCTGGTTTGCGGACTTTCTTCGTTAAAGTTAATTTGTGTTCAGAGTGCGGAGCTCTTTACTGGACCTCCAAATGGTCTTCTTTGTGCAGCAAGGCCCAGTTTTATTTCCACGACTGTTTTTGGTGTTTATTAATGTCCTTACCCAGGGAATTGCTTCAAAGATCTGAATTTGCCGATGATACCAAGATGTTTCGCAGAATACAGGCGAACACCGACCAGCATCTGCATCAAAGAGAACTAGGTATGGTATAGCAATGGTCAACCTGAAATTTAATGCGTTTCAACTTGCGAAAATGCAGGGTACTTTTCATCCGACATCAGAGCAACTACTCATACTTGCTCGAAACGAATGTATTGCAAACATAAACTGTCGAATGTGACTTATGTGCCCTGCTTTAAGATTATTTGGGTTGCTCCAGGCAATCCGAAAGACCTCGAAGACTGGAAACCAACATGTCTGGCGGCGGCGACGGGCGTTTGAACAAGTAACCAGCGTCATATTTGTGTGTTCGGATATATGTCAAATACGCAATTCAAGCCTGGCATCCATGGCCGAAACACGACTTGAATGTATTGGAGCAGCCACAACGTCGGGCATCAAAGAACGTATTTGGTGTGCGCAATCTTGCATACCAGGAGCGGCTGCAAGGATTGCGGTTATACAGCGGTATCTATTCCAGACTACGAGAAAACCTGATTTTGGGTTACTAGATCCTGGGATGTGAGCACCATTACAACCTTGAGCGGACACTCATGGAAACTCGCAACATCGTGTAGCTGTCTGGAGTGCCGCAGAAGTTCTTTTTCCTTCCACATCTGTCATCCGTGGAATGCCCTCCCAGAAGCGGTCGTTTCTGCACTGAAAATAACAGTATATAAAAGACGGTTGGATGCTACGCCCATACACTTACACTTTGTCACTTAGCTCTACCTTTGTATCCTTCACCTGGAGTTTACCATGGATTTATTTGATGTTAACTGTAGGTACTGTGAATCTAAGCGGACTGCAGGATAACAAGGGAGCAGACATTAAGTCCTTATTTCATATTTAAACTACTAAAGGTTTTACTATTGTTATTAATATTATCACTGTTATTTCGATGTCCCCAGCAAATCTTCAAATAGACTTGTAAACCAATGCTTCTTAACCCGAATAGATTCATTGTTCCTTGTTTATTGAGTGTGGGGTAGATTGTTCTTTTAGTCATTAACCCATTGGTAAGAGACCAGACATATAATCGCCCCTCTTCAGAGGATGAGGGATTCCTTTACTGTTCTCCTTTCATTCTTTATGTTGTCACAAATCATGATGGCGGCCTGTGCCTGGACATGGTGTTGTGTCTTACGTACCTTCGTAATCCCTCTGACTACACGTGAAAACGAGTTTTAAATGCTCGCAGGGTCGCTCATACCATCCAGGTCGGTAATCAGACAAACTCAATCACAGCAGTCTGTTCTCTGAAAGATCTAGCCATGCTTGGCACAAAACAAGGGCTTCACAAGCTGCACCTGAATAAGGGGAGACGGCGCTACGTAAGCAGATTTAAACAGATGTCCAGTTAAAGTAATACGGCCACTCTTGGAATCATTCCCAGGGGACCTGCTTCCATGCAAGATATTCCCTCGAAAGGTTTCGCTCGCAATTCCATGCAATAGCTGGCCGTGTGCCGGTGTGGCGTAGTAGCATATGAGCCATCACCAGTTTACCATATGCTCTGTTCCTTTTAGAGCTGCTTTTGTACATGTATTATGGGCCATGTAGGCTCTTATGGATTATTTTTGAATTATGCTCAAATGCAGTGCGAGAACGGAGGAACACTAAAGTTTTTAACAACAGGCCGGTTTTTGAATTATCGAAAAACCTGTTGGACTTCACCCATTTTCTCGACCACATATGTTGATAGGATGCATTAAACCACTTGCGTTTAACGTAAATATTTTCCTTTATAGCACCGAAGTGCAGTGCGTCCAATTACAATGTCTCACATAGATAGGATAATAATGAGATGAAATGCAAATTGAACGTAAACGAAATAGAATCAATAAGCCACTTTAAACTAATCAGGATGGAATAAAAATCAACAGTTAGCTGCAAGAAATCGAGTTCAAGATACTCACCTATTGCACGACTGCGCCATGTCTGTAATGGTTCCAACCATGGTTGGGAAAAATCCCGTGGCCCCCATCCAAATAGACTTCAAGCACAAGCCTGGCCAGATAGCAGTCAATTCCTTCTTACCAGAGTGCAACTTACTCAACTGGCTGTAAGCGGCAAAAGTTATTGGAAACTTCAAGTGACGCATTTTTATCATGATCAAAGGAACAACAGGTCGGCAACTGGATAACGGTTTTATTTACAAATGAAAAATGACCGTGTACAATAACTACCAAGCTCAGAAGAGCTACAATTAAAATCCTTTCCATCCCCATCATGAAGTCTAGTTTCAGAGTAACTAGTGTACGAAGTCACGGCCCTAAGGTGCACAGTGTGTTCATGGGACAGGTAAAGCAACGGGATTGATGGATCACGCAAATGGAATGCTGGCTGGATAAGCATCAAATGTGTATGCATTTGGCCTGTTTGGAGTTTTCACCAATAAGTCACGGATGCACATGCACACTAAAAGGCGTGGTCAGACGGCCATAATCGGTGAGGGCAAAAGGTCAACAGACAGGCATAGTTGGTGGAAAGTGAAGGTCACTAACCAGGCCGGATCGCATCGAACGCTGATATTTTAGGATCAAGTTGGAATAATGTGAATGCGACGTAAGAAACTTTTAGTGAGCGTAAGACGGAACGAATAAAAGAGACTAGGATTCACGAAGAAATGGCGAGGTATAGTAAAGGAATTATAATGGCGACGTCTGAAGGTTCGCAACGCTGGCCACCTGGCAGTTTCGACCAGATTGACGCAAATAGGGTGTATACTGCAGTCAAGTAATACGGTCAACTGACATACGTTGGATAAGGTTTAGCCGTTGTGATCAGTGAAAATTCAGTAAAAGCTCGAATGAAAAAATAGAAAATTCTTGCCACAATTTAGCTGTCGAGAAATAACAGTGCTCTCTTGTTGTTCCAATTAGATGTTCTCTGTATTTCGCAAGCACTGGAAGTAAAACACTGGTAAGCGTTTAATATCTTCACTGCAAAATTTATCAGGTATCTAGTACATTTTGTAACACCGGACTTATCGCAGCGTTAAACACCCTTCTTTTTCACGGATATTCCGCCGTTTGCGTTTATAGTAGAACCCCTGAGAATCCATACGAGTCTAGCTGATACACGAAGTACTCTCCTTAGCGAGGTGACCAATGTTGGTGAAATAGCTTCCAAATTACCTGACCCTATCCACTACATCCAATGGCTGTACGCTCGTAGCCAGTACCACAGATGTGTCGGTCAAGACTTGTAACAGTGCTTTTCATCGCAAGGAAGCTGTACCTTACCGTGGTGCGATGGTTTGTGTGCCTCAGCGATCAATTGAGCTATGCTGGGTGGTGCTATTGCACATTCAGAGGCACTCATACCAGATTGGTCAATGGTTAGAGGCCAGAAAACTTAGCCTCCCGTTCCTCCAGGTTGGGGGTAGGAATGGCTTTGGCACCTTATTCCTTAAAACGGGCTCTTCCTAGCCCAGCGCCAAACCCGCTGCCTTGCAGTAAGGTTTTTGAACCAGAGGCTTTGGTTGAGAACTCCAATCGTTCTCTCTTATAGGTCTGGATAACCTGACAGTATTCTGCCCATGTAATACAACGAATCTTTCCTCAAACAATTTCTTGATGCTCTGGCCACCGCAGAGGATAATCAACGGTGCATTATCTGCTGCATCGGGCAGGGTAGATAGGGGTTTGGAGGCTACTGCTCAAGCCTTCCCGTCTTCTTATCCCCATGTTACGCTTTTTCACTCTTGTCCACCCGTTCGAAATTCCCTTTTATCCCTCCAGTTTTCAACACTCCGATTCTTGACCCTCGCTCAACACGTTTTGCTAGGCATTTACCTTCTAATTTCAACTCACATGTGAACGCGGAGCGTCAGTCCTCTCCTGTCGACAAGCCCATGTCCAACCAAGCTGTCCATTCCAGTTCATCGGCTTCCATTTGGAGCTCTTGATCCTCCTTCAGATTGGCATGCATCAACATTCGCACATTACTACAGATTCGTCAACAGGCAGCGCTTTCCTAAAAATTGGAGACCCTATCGTTTGATATCTGCTGTTTATCGGTGACCCACCTGCAAGACTCGAGCTCTGTGCTCACTCTGCCATCCCCTTCAGGTGACGCAAGCAGTGTTTTCTCATTGCGTCTATCCGGTGACGATGCAGCTTCGAGCACCGGTCAAGCTGGTGTTGGCATTGCCCTGAGTCCCCGGGCTGAAGCTGCTCTGGTTGATTGGATTCCAATCAGTAGCCGGATGTGTGCGGTCCGATTGGCTTTCTCGTTCAAAGCTTCGAAGTCGCGCGGGACTACTAGGTGTCTATACATCATCGCTGCCTACGCACACACAAACTGTAGAGATGATTCGGTAAAGAACAACTTTTACCGCCAACTGACCCAGCAACTTCGCCATAGATGAAACACGGACACTGTTGTGCTGGCTGGGGATTTGAACGCGCAAGTTGGAAAGTTGTCCACTGATGAAATGCATTTGGGCAGTCAGCACGGTGTAGGCTCCTGGAATGATAACGGTGAGCGGGTACTTCATTTCTGTGAAGATGCTCGTTTATTTCTTGCAAACACTAACTTCCGACACAGCACCCGCCGGAGGGTGACTTGGCGCCCACCAGCCTCGAAACAGCCTTGGACGCAAAACGATCACATTGCGATAAGTTACCGATGAAGAGGCTGCGTCCAGAACTGTCGCTCGATTTGGAGCACATGTGTGGACACCGATTATGCGTTGTGTGTGCTGATCTGCGGATGCGCTTTGGCGGACGCCCACGACGACGCTGTGAGCGCATTGACACCAGCCAATTGGCAAAGCCAGCTGTTCTGAATGCCTAGCAAACACCCTGTCTTGCGAGTTGGATAAACGCTCACCGGGTGCAATTGAAGGTCACTGGTCTCATATGCAACAGACCTTACTAGCAGCAGGAAAATCCTCATTTGGTATGTCTAATCGCCAACATGGGCATTGGTTTCTTCGCAGTCTCTGGAGCTTATCGATGCTCGCCGGCATATTCCGGCTGGAAGCGAACAAAATGAAACTCGCAAAGAGCTCCGGGCAAAACTCCGTGAGAGCCTGAAGAGAGACCGCGAAACTTGGTGGTCTTATCGTGCATTAGAGATGGAAGTGGCCGCTGCCATTTGTAACCATCCTAATTTATTCGGGCTGGTTCGGGAATCGGGCAGCAGGAGACCTGGTGTTAATGAAATAATTCGTAACGAGAGGGGATAGCCTATCCACAAACTTTCAAAACGCTTAGAGCGTTAAGCTGAGCACTTTGAACGGTAATTTAATCGGCCGAAATTATTAGATTTCTCGCCGGCCCCTGATCGCCCCGCTCCATGGGCTGTCCCTTCAGATTCACCCTCTCGATCAGAAGTCGAACGTGAAATCTGACTGTTGAAGTTGAACAAAGCCGCGGGACCAGATGCTCATCCTCCAGCCCTCTTCAAATTCAAGGGACCTACTCTTGTTGATGCTTTACATGAATTACTAGGGAAACTGTGGGAGCAGGAGACTGTTCCAACCGACTGGAGCCGCTCCGTTATTGTTCCCATCTTCAAAGGAAGCTCGGGTTTGGAATGCGGCAACCATAGAAGAATCAATCTGATCCTTATCGCCCCCAAATTCTTTGCCTCTGTCATTCTTCACAGACTGAACGGCGCTCGTGAAAGTCAGATTCGTAAAGAGCACGCCGGGTTCGGTCGACCACATCTTCACCTTGCGTCAGTTGTTGGAGAACCGTCACATGTAATGGCGACCCACCGTAGTCGTGTTCCTCGACATCAAAGATGCCTTCGAGTAGGTTGATCGATGTGCCCTTTGAAATTGCCTACTCAGGAAAGAAGTGCTCGTGAAATATGCAAATATTGTCCGAGCATTATACGCGCGTAACTCGGGGCAGAGTGACGGCTTACGGCAAGCTGTCGTAGCCCTTTAATATCTCCAGCGGTGTGAGACAAGGACGCACGCTGTCACCTTTCCTTTTCAACTTGTCTTTTGACGAAGTCATGGAGATTGTATTTACAGGACATGACTTGGAAAGTATGGAGCTACTCTCAGGAGAACGACTTATGGACTTGGAGTGTGAAGACATTGCCCTCATCTTTGACAGCTCCCAGACTTGCCAAACCGCGCTGGGCAGATTAGCACGGGCTATGAGCTGCTTCGGGCTTTGCTTTGCGCCATCGAAATGCAAAGCGTTCCTCCAGGATTAGCAGGGGTCGCCTCATGCACTGACGCTTGGTGGGGATCAGCAAGAAGTCATTCGGAAATTCAAATACCTGGGAAGTTGTATCAGCGCCTTTGTGATTAGAGATGAGACCACCAACCGTATTCTAAAGGTCCAAGTGATTTTGTTAACATTCGCCTCTTAGGGCGCCGGCGCGACAAAAATCTCGTCCTGGAGGGTAGTGTGTACAATGCAACGGTACGTTCGACACTACTGTACGGTTGCAAAGCATGGCACTTAAGAACGACGAACATGAAGAGGCTAGTTACGTTCGACCATCTGTGCCTTCGCAGTTTGGCTCACATCTGGTGGGAACACCGCGTGAGTAACGAGCTTGTTCGACGCCTTGTTTACGGCACAGGAAAAGGAACTGAACCGCTCGGCACCGTTATTTCACGCACCAGGCTCCGATGGCTGGGCGACGTGTTGCGCATGCCAGCCCATCGACTTCCATGACGTGCGTTGTTTGCGCGCTGAATGTGTGGATGGAAGGAGAGGTGAGGTGGCAGAGCGATGACTTGATCAAGAGGAATGAAGGCCTCCACTTCTGTGCTGGCCTCGGTTGGAGCGTCACGGCTCCCTGGTTGGGGTCCAAAAGACGGTGAAAACGTTTGGCTGGATACACTCGTTGACATAGCAAGGAGCCGACCTCAGTGGCGTTCGTGTTGTGAGCCTCTTTGTCCCTCCCCATCCCTTTTAGTCTCCCCTCCACCTACGGTCTCATTTCTTAGAGTAAAACAAAATAATTTTTTCTTTTTGCCTAGTAGCCGGCTGGTAGCTTACCGGAACGATGCTTATCCGTTGCTGGTAGCTCAGCTGGCATGCAACTTTTGTATTTATTTTCCATTTTCATTTATGTATTGCGGCACAGTAGCTGAGGTGTTTCCCACCTCTAGCTGACGTGTATAATGATGATGATGACTTAACAGTGCTTTGCTCTTTGCAAGTGCGAAACACATGCCGAAGCGTACAGCGCTACATTTCAGTCTATCCAGATGGGTTTACATAGCCATTGCGTCAGACTCAGGAAAGAATTGTTGTTCACAATCTCAAGGTTTGTCAGTAAGTATCCTTGGAGACGTTCCACCCCAGTAAAGTCTGAAGATTCGATTCATGCATGATCATTTGTATTACAAAGTTCGAGTAGAGATAATCTACAGGACAAACCTAGCGAAGTCCATATTTCGCGGGGAACTTAGCAGGCATCTTTCCATTGAATCTTACACGGCATCGGGCATGTATAATGGAAAGGTGCTTAGCTGACACGCACTTTATGGATAGGCAGTGCCACCGGCTGCTTTCAAGTAAAAGAAACCACCATAAAGGTCGCCTCTATATGTGTCGCTGCTCCGAAACATGGAAATGAGTGGATATGTGGTCAGTGTAAACACGACCGGGTCGGAAGCCAGCATGGCTTTCTGTGATTCGATACATACGTGGACTAGCAGTTCTTGGGTAAATGAGAGCCGTTAGAAGTTTTACAGCAATGAAAATAAGACTAATGCAGCGAAGACTTTCGCACAACGTAGACTGAATGTTCTTAAAATTGGGCGTAACAGTCGTTAGTCTGCAAGCCCTACACCAATGTCCCAACGCGTATCAAACCGAGAAGCGAGTCCACTCAACAAGGGGACGCAACCATTTACCCGCAAAACTGGAGTAACTTCGTCATGCACAGGAACTTTTTCGTTTCAACACCTTGAGGTTAGATCAAATCTCTCTCTCCTAATTGGGTGCTGTGGCATCAACGTTCTTCAGCGGAGCAGGTGATTTAGCAAGTGGCAGTGTTGGCGTAGGCCTTCTGAATTGCTATTCAGTATGTTCCGCTCAGTAGGTCGATCCACGATACTGTGAATGTACCAATTGTTCATCTTACGCAGTTATGTTATCACTATATAAGAGCTTTCTTGAACGCCCTTTCCGGATAAGCTACAATTTCATTCGAATCGAAGACTGTTTTCCAGCTATCAATTCAGGGAGTTACGGACACTCTGAGCTCCACTACTCATTGGCATCTAAATGCATGTTTCAGTCAGTGTGATCGAAGCCTCGAAGATCCAAACACAGTTAGAACATCTCAGGTTGCATGTAAGCAGACGTCCAAATCTTTCTTTAAATCACACTTGAGACGATCCCAGTTAGATTCGACTATTTAGTCTCATTCATCACCTACAGTCGATGGGCCAGTTAATGATGATATTTTTAAGCTGCAGTATAGAAGTCAACGATAAAGGCACGAATTGTAGAAGGCGCATTTTTTAAGCTGGAAAGTAAGCGTCAGACGCGCTTACTGGGAGGTCATCAGAATAAAGGTGTGTGTTCCAAATTGATCGAAGGAATGGATTGACTTAGGTTGATTGAGGTATGTTGAAATAACTACAATTATTCCTTGTTTGTGCGTCAACTCCGACGCAACATCGTAAGCTGAGGTGAGACTCATAACGTTCACGGTCGATGGATTTGGCGGGTTGCGGATAGATGTAAGTAAACCTAGGCTTATACGACGGAGGACCAAAGAGAATCAGGGACATATGTCAGCAGTGGATTTTCAAACCGTTCAGTGTACATACGTGATGGAGTTGCACAAACCATCCTCCGTGTTTTATTTTACAGAGATCTTTATGAAAAAGGTATTATAAGGGTGTGGTAATTAGGTTACAGTCTAATATATTAGCAGGGTACCACGTTTCGGTACCGAGAATTGTTTGCAGCTAGTGTAAATGTTCGAGCATGCTTAGGAACTACCGTTTGTTGATAATCCACCTGACGTCAATCAAAAGTAATGAGAACATACCATAAATGGTGGAATCAGCATTCGCGTCACTGTTGTATGATTCATCTTTCTCGTACATTATTTGAGCGGTAAATATGTGTGAGAGCATTGGGGACGAGTCCATTGCTAATAACCTTGCGGGTAGGGTTAGTTTGCTGTCCGCGAACGCCGGTATACCTTATGAAAGGAGAGGGTTGATGTACCAAGATTACATCACGGCTGCTTTGGCGCTGAGCTTATCTGGCAATGTGCAGAAATTGCATCAATAACGAGTGCATGTATTTGGCACCTGCAGCTTATGTATTGAGTTTGAATAGCCGCGCCTTTATTGATATATATATATATATATATATATATATATATATAAAATATCTACCGCATCGATTCCCTGTACAACTGCATAATATCAGCCACACCGGCGCGTTACAGCATCTTGTCTCATAATATCGTTGTAGTCGTCTACATGAAGTGTGAAACCGAGGACATGAATAATGTGCTTCGATAAACCTGTTGCTCCCATACCCTGGATGTTTGTTCATTCTCGTTGCATTCCGGATGAACTGAAACGAATCAGAATAAAAGTGACTTCTTACGATCACATGGCTAGCACTGCAGTTATCGCGTACTTCTTCAATTCATGGACGCTGTGACTGTGGCGAAATTTGTTAAAATTCGTGACAAATTGTAAAGAGTAACACCTTCAATTCCTTGCGCATCGTGATAAACCAACCGCCCGTTGAAAGGGATGTCTGACGGAGCAGTGTGTTTTTGTCCTCTAATGGAAAACAAATAACAACTTATGAATTGGACATAGGTACTCTAGTCCAATGATCTACAGCAGTCTGGAAGTCACAAGCAGCTCACAAAATGGGACCGTTAAATGATTATGTATACTGATAGAACCGCTCCGTTATATTTAGTAACTTGACTGTAAGCCACAAAGATTCTTAAATCGTATTACTAGACAGCAGAACACATCACTTTGTAGCAAAAATGGCGGTATTGATAAGTGACACATCATCACCGAAAGCTGCACGGCAGGACCAATAATTATTGGCGGTGCAAGAAGTTCACTCGGGTTATTCAGGCAAATTGGAAATCCAGCCAAACGCTGCTCTCTCATTTACCGATGTCCATGCAGTTTGTTGTGAAAACTTTACCGCGGGATCCGCGCACGATAACCCAGACATAGACAGTTATTACAGGCAGCCACGCAAGCAGGCATTTTTGCACGCAGTGACATACTTTGCCGACGACGTGCAAGCTACGCGGATAGAGGTTGTCGTCGAAAAAGAGCAGAATTCTGAAGCCGTTATACAGTGACATTGGCACCACACCGAATGCTTACAGTGAATTTACAGTGCTTGCAACATCACAATACGCAGGCAGCGCCTATAGTGAAGCGCTTGCGTCTGTCATGTCCAGAGTGGATTTAAATAACAACTTCTAAGCTTGGTTCCAAACTACATACTCAGCAGCGTACTACCTTTGTTATCGATTGACGGCGGCGATATCAGAATCTTCTGCCATTTCAGTCTCCTTCGAATGGCATTGTTAAGTACACTTTGTTCGTAGAGACGTCGGGCACTCATTCTTTCCCGGTTTTCGCGTTGCCGTTTGCGTGTTTTGCTAGGATCTCCTCCTGACGTCCTTTTTCACTTACTGTAGGGTACACGCGTTGCAGCTCACATGTAACAGCCTTCTCTGAGGATATCTGACTAGCTTTTGCACAGGTAGTACGAACCGGAGCTCGTTTGTAATTCACAAAACACTAAATGTCAAGCATGGGGTAGTGTACCATTTATGTTCCTTTTAAGCGGACACCTAAATTCGGAAGGGGTTGTAAGATTCGTTTTCAGCTGTAAATTTGATTGTGGGGTAACAGTTGTTCTGCCAGCTCGGCATTGTGCACAACGACGTGGTGTTTCTTACAATGTATTGGTCTGTATGAAAGATATATACTCAGCTAAGTATGTGCAAACTGCTGACAAAAATATGCCGAAGAGCTGAATTCAACTTATCCTGTCGAAAGTTTGTTCGTTCTTGCTTTTCTAACATTCTTGGATGTTCGATGTGTAGTTCAGCCTACGTGCTCTGAATACGTAAAGTCTTAATCGAGACTTCAATCACTCTCTTCGCTTTCAACGGACCAAAGAGATAGGAAACAAAGAGGTGGCCACTGAACGCCAAACAGGATACAACTTGTAATCTCTTACGCGCGCAAAGTAAACAATGCGTGATCTCGAAACTATTTGGCGGAAGAAAACTGCTTGGCAAGCAGTGTTACAGAATTACCCAAAACGAAATGTCAGATAACAGGAAGCTGCTTGACGTAGTATTAAAATGGGAAAATCAGCATTCCGTGTTATTAAAATAAATAAAGATACCAAGAAATATCTCGCTAAGAATCCTTTACAATGCATCTTGTTTTGTAATCAACCTCTTAATTGTCTCAAATATAATTTCCTTGCATATGGTTATGGTTGAACTTGGTAGTGTGAAGTCACTGCTGATGTTGTATGCGCAGTCTTCGTAACTTTATTAGAACCAACGTCTTGCATCCGTGTCTGCCAGTTCGTGGAAGGGTGAAATAATTGTGCCCGGTTCAGAACTACTTCCGTTTGCCTTCGCCTAATTCACTATGATTCGTTACGTAAGCCGGATCACGTAGTAGGATAGTTGTGGGTGACACCGGTAGTGAATGAAATCTGTTTCACTGCACAAAGAAAACAACATTAGCGGACAGCCATGGACGCAAATGACAGACGGAACTGTTCAAAGCTTGGCTGGTTTCCCCAAGTAGGCCAGCTTAGTACACAGTGTCCACCAAGGCATGTGTTGTGGTAAAGGCAGAGTGTTGCTGTGCCGGGGCTTGAGAACCAGACACTCAAATTTATCGCGCAGCTGCAGCGAGTAAGTGAAAGGGTTGTCAGGAGCTCAGAACAGACAAGTGGTTTGAGATGCGGCAATTGACTGGATTGTTAGCGAGGTAACCTTGAAACATGTGATGTCTGAGAGCTGGGGTTGTCTAAGTTTTACTGTGTACTTGTTCGCACCCAATACGTTAAGTGAATCAGAAGACTTCGCTGTGCAACCGCTGTGAATGTGTGCATTTTTTGCCTATTTATTTCTGCTTTATGTACACTGGTTGCATCTGATTTCCTGAATAACGGAGTAACCCTACAACATGTGACTCTCTGAGTGCTGGGGGTTTATGAGTGCTACTGATTGCGTGTTCGTCCTCAATATGCGCAAATCACTCAAGATGCTTTGCCATGCATCTACTGTTTGCGTGAATTCAGCGTCCTTTTGCTTTCTGCTTTCTGCACCCTGGCTGCATCTGAATACCCCAATAACAAACATTGAAAATGGTTATATGTCTTCAACTACTTGCAGTTGATTGTCAGCTGCATGCTATTAGTACGGTACACTAAGCATACTGCATAAAACAAATAATAACAATGGCTAGCCGGTGGGTAATCAAACAGTTATGCCGTTAAACGTCATGTCATCTAACGTAGTGAGTAAGATTTATTGTTGCCTTACGTCCATTTAGCCATATCGCAGAAATGACTGGTGAATATTCGCATCACCGCTGAGATGATGGCATTATTTTATATATAAGGTGACATAGCTGCGGAATGGGAATTGCAGCAGGTTCCTTCCATTAGGATAAAAATGCAGGTCTATGCAGCATTTGCTGTGTAATTCTGCAAACAAGCCTCTCGCATGACACGGAACATCAAAATATCGACAGGTTTGTCAATGCCCCCCAAAGCACTCATAAATTGACCGCGCTGTATCAACTTCACGAGCAGGGTTGCGGATTTCGTACATGCTCAGTACCAACCGATTGCAGCCGCTCCGTCATAGTTCCAATTTTCAAAGGAGGCTCACGATCGGAATGCGGCAGCCATAGAGGAATCAGTCTGATCTCCATCGCCTCCAAATTGCTTGCCTTTGTCATCCTTCACAGACTGACTGGCACTCGTGAAAGCCAGATTCGTGAAGAGCAAGCTGGATTTCGTTGAGGTCATGGCTGCATTGACCATATCTACACCTTGCGTCAGTTGTTGAAGAACCGTCACATATATTGGCGGCCCACCATTGTCGTGTTCCTCGACATCAAAGGTGCATTCGATTCGGTGGATAGACATGCACTTTGGGACTGTCTACTCAGGAGAGGTGTGCCCGAGAAATATGCAAATATTATCCGAGCATTATATGCTTGTAGCTCGGGCAGAGTGACGGCTTACGGCAAGTTGTCGTCGCCCTTTATTATCTCCAGCGGCATGAGACAAGAATGCCCGCTGTCACCTTTCCTCCTCAACTTCGCTGTTGACGAAGTCATGGAAATCGCATTTACAGGACACTACTTGGAAGGTTTGGAGCTAGTCCCAGGAGAACGACTTCTTCACTTAGATTATGCTGATGATATTTCCCTAATCTGTGACAGCTCACAAATGTGCCAAGCGGCACTGGACAGATTAGCACTAGCTGTCCGTCACTTCGGGCTTTGCTTCGCACCCTCGAAGTGCAAAGCTTTCCTCCAAGATTGGACTGGACCGCCCCCTACGCTGACCGTTGGTGGGAATAAGCTAGAAGTCGTTCAAAAATTCAACTACCTGGGAAGTTGTATCAGCGCTCGTTGGATTGAAGATGAAATCACGAACCGTATAGCAAAAGCTCGGGGCGCTTTTGCTAACCTTTGCCACTTATGGCGTCGGCGCGACATCACCCTTGCCCTGAAGGGTAGAGTGTGCAATGCAGCGGTAGGTTCGACCCTACTGTACGGTTGCGAAGCATGGCCGCTTAAAGCAGCGGACCTGAAGAGGCTAGTTACGTTCGACCACCGGTGCCTTCGTAATTTAGCTCACATCTGGTGGGAACACCGCTTGAGTAACGAGAGTGTCCGACGCCTTGTTTAGGGCACAGGAAAAGGAAATGAACCACTCAGCACCGTTATTTCACGCACCAGGCTGCGGTGGCTCGGCCGTGTTACGCATGCCAACCCACCGACTCCCGCGACGTGCGTTGTTCGCGCGCCGGGAGTGTGGATGGAAGAAGAGGAGGGGTGGGCAAGCGATGACTTTGTCGAGAAGAATGATGGCCCTCACTTCTGAGTTGGCTTCGGTTGTATTGTCTCGGCTCCCTGGTTGGTGTCCGAAAGACGATGAACACGTTTGATTGGACACACTTGCTGATATGGCTAGGAGCCGACCTCAGTGGTGTTCGTGCTGTGAGTTTCTTTGTCCCACCCCATCCCTCTTAGCCTCCCCGTACAACCACGATCTCATTATTTTACCTTATATAATTTTGCATAGTAATTCTTTTGATGCATAGTAGACGGCAGATAGCTTACCGGAACGATGCCCATCCGTTACCGGTAGCTCAGCCGGCTTGCCCCAGTTGAATTCTTTTTTTCGCTTCTTTTTCTGTGTATTGTGGCACAGTTGCTGAGGTCTTCCCCACCTCTAGCTAACGTGTATGATGATAGCATGCTCAGTAGAAAATCACATTTCTGATGAACACAAAACTCTTTTTTATGTGCGTACAAACCATCGCAGTTTCTGCAGCAACCTAAATAGATGAATAAGTCCATGAACAAACTATTAGCGCAGCGCTGCGAAATATCGGCTTTGAATCTAATTGTCTGTTATACTAGCTTCGCAGATGGAAATTCTGTGAATGCCGATTGTATATTTCAATGTTACTCACGTTCATCTGCAATTGATGCCCTGCACGCGACATCCAGTTCTTTAAAATCGTGTTCGCCCACCGAACTTCCGTTGGCACGTGGACCACTTGAGTAGATGCGATTTACCGGAATTTGCTCACTCTGTGCATCTACCTTGCACCGACAGTAAAATGCGGCGGACAACTGATAGTCCCCTGTCTTGTGGCACAGTATTTTGTAAGTGGTGTCTGCTAACCGCTGTATATCACCTCTTGACCGCTGTACAAATCAAACTTACCTAACCTGCACAGACGTAATGCCGTTTGAGAACCTTACACGGACTTAAAAAGCACCCTATACAACACAGTTTTTTCTTCCGATCTGCCACTATAAACAAAAAAGTTCATGTTTTCTTCCAAAATCGACAGCGGCAAAAACCGCAGCTAATGTCTGCGACTATTTAACGACCCATAAAGCTCTGTACCCGCCATGCAGAACAGTTCACGCATCAGGACCTCTTCTATCTGTCGGGCAAAATTGCCAATTATTTTACAATAAAATAGAGGAAAGTTTCGGTCACTGCAGAAATCTTGGGCTAAAACCTTATTTACCTCGGAAGAAGTCAGTCGACCCGTCTAGTTACCGTCATAAGAACTCTTCAGCCTGTTCGACCAAAGCACATGGTATTTACCACTACATCTACTTTGAAATGATACTGCGATGCAACGATATAATATCAATATAGCAGTATGGATTGGTCAACATCAATTATGTACGGCGAGTTGTATGTTATTGGGAAAGTGCAAATGAGATGGTTTACTTAGTGCAGCGGAGTATAGCGCTGATGGAAAAATTACTCTGAGATATGCCCTGTACAATCACGTACACCATACGTATCATTTCGCTGCATGAACATCCTTCCTAACAACGTTTATCGGAAGAATTTATCCTTAGGAAACAATAATTGTAATTTGTTCGTCCCAGCTGCTGACATGCTACATTGTTCAGCCTAGTCCGGAAACTAACCAGACACGCTTCGCTCGATTGGGGATCGCCAGTACTGGGGATTGAACTCATGACTGCTAGAGGCGGATGCCGACTAGCCAGCAGCTTAAGCTACTGAGACGTGGGCTGGGCTACAAAACGATGACTGACACATGCTTGAAAACTGCAAATCGTATAACTCGGTTTATTATTCACGTTGTAATTTATAGTCTTTAAAAGCAATTATTATGTGTTTTAGGTTTACCACTGAGTAGTAGGTATTTGGTATGATTACAGGTAATCACAGTCGACGCTCAGTCAGTCATGACATAGAAGCTATACTGTTAGATGTTTTATTTTTAATGAGCAGCGGGGCTTCGGTATGATTCTAGTTAGTATATAACGGTCAACGCGCAGTCATCAGGCTTTAGATAGTTTGGAAAAGGCTCGCAAAAACGTCTATCGTGATGAACTGTCAATAATCATAACAAATCTCTAATACTCAGTAATAGTATCTAATCTATCCGCTTAGCTTTTTAGTCCTTGCGTTGTACCAAGGCGCTCCGCCGAAATTTCGAACTCTTGGGATTAGATGTTCTCCTCTGCACAGTTCCTAATTGGCATGGCAGTGGATAATGATGAGGGCAATACCATAGACAAACGTCTGTCACGCAGGTACGCGGCTGTCACCCATGGCGAAGTGGCACTATCTGCTGGCATTCGGTAGTCATTGGAGTGGAACCCGGCAGGGTTCCACTGGAAGGCACACCAGTGTTTCGACCCAGCAGGTCGAAACAACAATATCTGGTGTTTTCCAGACTAGTCAAAGTTTGCTTGTTGAGCGCTGAACGTGCTTAAATAATGCCACTTAAAGCTTTATCTGAAAAATTCACTTTGCATGGTCGAGTTGATCGCACTTAGTTAATAAAACTATTTTGTAATACTGATAGACAGGTATTACGTCCGTCAATTACTTTGATTTGTTTAGCTGACGCGCACCGCGTTCTTAGTGCTTTGTCTCCCAATGTCCAATCAATATTTTCATGCGTAATGGCTTCAGAGGTGTGTCAGTTAATTCAGGTGCGAGAGTTTCGGCCAAATACACGCTGTATCGTACCGACGTATTTTCCTACCTGACTACGGTCTATGGGTGTGCTATGTTTGACTTAGCTCTTACGTACCAACCGAGTTGGTTGTTAATCATTTAAGTAGTTTGTCCAGCTTACTTAAATGATTTTCTACGTTTCGCCACCACACCGCGTGGCATTGTCAGTTCGGTTATATGCCCTCAGCCATCTCGTCTACCTAATCTTCTTCCTCGGTCGAGAGGCAGGTGAATTTTAAAAGTGGTACCTTCGACCTGCATGCTCTGAACTATGCCTAATTTCCCAGGTCTTTTCCTCCAGGTTGCAGTTGTTTTGTCTGCAACCATGATATGGCTTTGTTTGAACAACAAAACTGTCATCTCAGATATCTTCTACATATACGGAAACAAACGATCGTTTTGCTTGCTCGAATGCAAGAACATGAAAGTGCCTGCATATATATAGGATGCATTTTCACTGGTCTCACCGCATTTGGGTTAGGAAAGACAATATTTGGAACAAATATATGCATTTTCATCCAACTATTATAACAACAGCTAAGAAACAAATCTCCTCTGCGGATAGAAAGGCAATGTTCTACTTGAACGACCGTTTCAGCCGCCGAGCAAAATAGGCAAATATCACATGAGGCAAGTCGAAAAGGTTGCATACAAAAATCCACTGACTGTCGATCACAGAAAGACGATTAACTAACTAAATAAATAAATAAATAAACATTTTACTCCTCAGCAGTGCAAGGCTCAGACCAATTGGGTGGTCTCATCAACATGTTCAACGTGGTCGCATAATATAATTAATTATTCGTTTATTGATCAATGTTTCCCATATGGGTTTTTGAATTGCTTAGCAGTTTATAAAAGGTAGCTAGATAAAGAAACTGGGAAAAATAATAAATGTAGCTTTCACGGAAAGTTCAAGTAAAATAATACGGTCATCCATGGAACTGTCCCCAGGGGACTTGCTTCCATGCAGGGTATTTCCGCGATGAGTTTCACCCGCACTTCCATGCTCCACTTGGCTGTGTGCCTGTGTGGCAAGATAGTAAATAGGCCATAAGAACTAGGCATCAAATGTCTTTTTTAGGGCTGTTTTATGATACATTATATACGATGAAGCCTCAGATTGTTCTGTCATGCGGATCAATCAAGTATGGCACTATGTTGTTTTAAGTCAACGAGTCAGTAATAATCTGATTTGCATGGGTATACTTTTTATTTTGGAAGCTGTAATCCGTCACCACAAGAGATCAGCCAAGTCATGATCAACGGTGAAATAAAGAAGAAGATAAAGTATGAGGAATTATAAAACATAATGATGAATACAAACGCTTGCCGATAGGCCAGTCACAATTTGATGGAAAATCTTGGCGAGTGACGAAGATGGTACAAAGATATCAGCTTGAAACACGTAGTGCATCTACGAACCAGTGCGTCAAAGGAGAAAACATAATGGGTTAGACGGACTGATAGGAGTAAGATCGTTCTCAAATATATACTTAAGAATGCAACTATATGTAGGTAATCTTATATTATTGAAAAGAATAGAGGATATAGTGGCTTTCATATGTATCCAGGACCTTTCTCATACAAATCAACTAGAGTCACCGTTTGGCTTAGTGTTGACCAGAGGGTTGCAACAGTCAGGTGAATATTAATCATGCGTCTGAATTGTGCATAGGTAGTGCAGTTTCTAACACTCGATGGAAGTTTGTTCCATATTAACGCATATTTTACGGAGAAAAATTTGAGCTGAGCTTTGTGCGAGACTTTGGTCTTTTCACTGTGCGCTCGCATAGCGCATACGAGTCTGAAACTCGAGTTGTGACTGAGCAGTGAAGCTTAACCCGAATAGTGAGCGGTATAGAAGGCACAGATTAAGTTTGAGTCTGCGTAGCCATAACGGCTCCAGATTTAGCACCTCGCAACGCTCACGGTGTGACATAGTATTAGGCATGTTCAAAAACCTTTTTCTGAATGATCGTTGAATGTTTTCTAGTACTGTAATATCCACTTTTTTCAGATTAATATGCACTATCGTAGAGTACTCAAGCTTTGGCCTAACACATATTTTAAAGGCTTGAAGCCTGGAATCCCACGAAATAATAGTTCGACTTATAAAGCGATCACTTTTCTGGCAGAAGCCTGCAAACATATAACATACTCTAAAAAAGTAAACGAGGCAGAATATTTTAGACCAAGGTCTCGGACTGCGCCACACACAGGAATAGGGGTATCGTTTAATGTAAGGATGTTCAGAGAAGGGCCACAGCCGTGGTACAATAGATTACTCTTGTCAGTGGCAAAGTGCAACTTCCAGGAGTTACTTCAGAGCTCCAATGTGGACAAGTCAGACTGAATATAGGCTAAGATAGGACTACATTGCCCAGGGGCGGAAAAATACACAACGTTTAAATCATCAGCGAAAAGGAACGGCTTCCCATACGAGATTTCATCAAAGACATCGTTGAAATAGATTAAGATAAAAGCGGGCCTAGCACGCTACCTTGAATCATTCCACTAAAGATTGTAGTGGCATCAGATGTATAATTACCGATTTTGACTACTTGCTTTCTATCCTCGAGGTAGGAAGACCACCAATCTAGAAGCGAATTTGTGATACCATAGGACATAAGCTTCCGCAACAATAAATTGTGTGGGACACGGTCAAAAGCCTTTTGGATGTCAAGAAATATTACGATGATGGCATTTCCGGCGTCTGTTGCTCTAGTCACATGATCAAGGTAATCTAAGCGACAGGTAGTGCACGAACTACCTTTCAAATACCGTGCTGATGTTTGCTGTGAAGGCTCATATAACTCAAATATTCTATTATGCGTTCTTTAACTATCCTCTCCATGAATCTGGAAATAATAGATGTGTGGTGGATTGGGTGGTAATTTTTTACATTTGCATAGATCCGCTTTTGTGTCTTGGTATTATAGTTGATTGTTTCCAGTGTATAGGATACTCCCCATTGAGCATGGAAAGTGAAAATACATTAAGCAAAAACAGGGAATGTCTGGACCTCAGTGATTTACCAGTATTGGAGAGATGTTGTCAGGGCCTGGTGAGCATGATGGCCGAAATAATCTGAGTTGGCGGCATATGTCACTAAGTGTAAATTCAACAGTTTGGAGTGTATTTCTGCCTCTGTGTATCAGGTTTAGCTGATGATCTTTATTCGCATTAGTGCTATAAGTAGACATGAAGTAGTCATTGAAGATCGAACAAATGATTGCACGGTCGGTTACGGCAGTTCCATCAGAGTTTACAATGGTGTTTCTACAACTTGATTTGCTATTATGCCTACGGTCCAAACGTTTTGAGATGTAGCCTACTACTTTGGCGCCCTTCAGTGCCATTACTTCCTCAGAGCATAGCATTTGGTGTTGGTCTTGGTATAACGCTGCAAGCAATCTGGTGTGAGGCATCAGCAGGGTAAAATCGTTTGTTTTCCTGAAATGTTTCTTTATTTTATGAAGTTTAGTGGCTACCTTTTGAGATGCCTGCAAGTGCTACAGTCCTTTTCAACTTCTTGGTACGTTCTGGAGCCACAGCATCAACACAAAGCTCAACGCGATGGTAGAATTCATTATAAGCAATTTGTACATTCTGTGCTAAGAAGAATGGATCCCAATATGAAGGCCTTATAAGATCCGAGAAAATTGACCAACTCACAGAAGAGAATGGACGGTAATTGGTCACTGATTCTATCGGTTTAGAAAGAATTTGGAAAGAACAACCAACGATATTATGATCACTACCCGTCAACTTGTCACTGATGTATGTGGACACATGCGAACATCCCATAGTAAATAGTAGATCAAGTTTGTTACCAAGCCGTGTAGGTTCTGTGACGTGCTGTACCCATCCCAGTCGACCAAGAGTAGACATAAAAGGATTGTGCTTTTGTGGTTTATTGTTAAGGGACCTAGGGATTTCGGGCATATTGAAATCCCCAGCCACTATTTTATTAGTGTATGAGATGTCAGCAATAAAAGAAATGTGTCCAACAAGTCATCGTTCACGGTGAGTGTTGATGATGGGATTGTGTAAATACAACCTACTAAGATATTTGTTGGATTAATAGAAATTGTAATCCACACCAAATCAGAAAGTTTCCGTAGGAGTGGTTCATTCAGAGGCAGAACCAAGTATTTGTCTTTGACGTAGATTATACAGCCACCATCTACCATAAAGGCCGTCATTATGAAAGATGTTATAACCCAGTATCCTGAACAATGTGTCAGACTTCTCTGCTAAACACCATGTTTCTGTAATTAGTACTCTATCAGGAGAAGAAAGGTGAAGAATATTACGCAGGAAGTGCATTTTATTTAACAGTGAAAGGTAATTAATTAAAGGTAAGTGCATTGACTTGTTATCGGTTGGGTTGTCTACAGGAATCCAGGCAAAGGACCCCAACGAGGTGGTATTTGGAGAGAATGGAGTGGGGGTGGTGGATACGGAGGACATATAATTTGCGGAATTAGTATCATTTGGGGGTGGGGCGGGTAAAACGCCACTGGACCCTCACAAAATTGTCGGAAGGGTGAAATACTGGGAAAATGTCGACCCAATGGGAGATTATAGTTTGCTGGCTGCTGCACATAACCTACGTGCCAGTTAAGATTATTTACATGTTGAGGTAGTTTGAGAGGATTTTGCCCAGCGCACACTACCGCACTGTAGATGCCAACTTTGTGGTGGCCAAAAGAATGTAAATTACTCAAGCTCGGTGAACCAACATACAGACAGATCGGTGAGTTTGAAGTAACTTGAGGCAACAGTAGTCATTTGGTGCGTTCGTAACGTAGGTCCAGCTTGTTCCCAGTCTTCATTATTTGTATTGTGAGAGGACTTACCTTACATTTTTACCACCCCTAAATTATGCTATTTTGCCCGTAAATAAGAAAAGCGCCACATGTTTCGGTCGTTAAGGTATTCCATTACATTTGAACAACATTTGAGTTGATCATATTTGACACTTACAAAAATTCAGTGATACTCTCGATGCACACAAAAGGCAATACACCTCTTAGAAACGCGTCTTTTATTTGACCATGTAAGATGAAGTCAGCGTATTCCTTACCGTGTGCTTAATCTTCAAACAGTGGCCAACAGCGATAAAGCATTCTACAGAAGGCGCTGGAAAAAATGATTTACCTAACTTCCCACGGATGCTCAACGCCTACGGCATTTCCAACTTAACACACTATTCAGATTTGGCATCTGGAGTTCTCGCAATTTCCGATTTACCAATTGACCAAGCAGCACTGTCTTTGGTAACCAGCTGCAAATAAAAGCGACATTGACTAGAAGTGACCCTTTTTTATTTCCTAGTTATACTAAACGCTGGGTTATTCTTAGCATGTCGAAGTGTAGCAGTGTTACAAACTTGAAATGTGATCTCATAAATAATGCTCACAAATACAATCCTCTAGGTTATCGACAGCTAAACATTTTCATTCGAATCCTTAAATTACTTTCTCTGACATTATTTATTCATCATACAGCCATTGTTATCAACGAACTGAATCGGTGGGGCGTTCAACACAGTGGTTGAGTTGTATTCTCCTTGTAGTACTGTTTGTTACGAAATCTACTTCAGATATCGCCATTGGTTGTGCAGTTATCAGAATTTTGTTCGTAAAACGATTCAAAAGTTCTCAGTGATATCCTACTCCCTCGATTTTACAATCAGATTAGAAGCACTGCGCAATGCACAACTTATGCTGAATGCAGTAGAAGGACCAGAAAATCCTTTAAACTAATATTCTAGAAACATTTCAGCAAATGAGTATACCCTGCACTGGTTGGCAATTTGGCCTCAGGTACTCCCCTGTATATGGAGAGCAAAGCCCACTGAATCTTTCCAACAACTTAAGTTCTCTCCTAAGTAAAACCGCTGATCTTACTGCCACTATGATGCGTAAGATATGATGTTTCATGAAATTTTTCTCATTCTTGAATTGAGGCAGAGGTTATAAAAATTTAGTGACTAACATGTCATAAGGACAAGTATACATTGAAAGCCGAAAACTCGTGGAAGCGTCATAAACCAACGCTTATGCAATTCGGCATCTTTGTTGTGTTCATAAACAACTTTAAATGGCATATTTCATTTAATTGAACGCAAGTCCATTTTTGAACGGATTTCTGTCCGTAGTCATTGGAAATGTTTATACAGCACTTGGCACACCACGGCGTAATACTATTGTGCCGAGTACGTTTTCCTAATGTTACTGCCTGAATTTGAGAGCTTCTTCTGTATCGTTGTTGATGTTTTCAACTAAAGTGACACGACATCCATCAAATCTCAAATTATGGTGCAAATATGGTGCATATATATATATATGTGGTGCAATTTAAAATCCGACAGAACGCACAGTCAGATCCTTAAGAGAAAATAACACTCAGCTGTTTACCCCATTAAACGGAGCTCCTTTCGGTAAATCAGGACATTGCATTTTGAAGGTGTTCCCAATCATATATAGAAGAGTCAAATTTGTCTCTCTGACAGAAACCCAATTAATAGCGTCAGACATGGGGAATGCTCGACAGAGTTTATCACGAAACTCCAAGCAAATTTGGCTTCAACTGAGTTGTCGTTTTTCAAGAACCGATACCACTTTTAGCCTGAGACCGTTTAACTGAACACATTACAGTGTGCATCTAATTGTATTAACTTATTGAGACGGTTTATCTAGAAATGGATATATATCGTTCACTGCTACTGGATTAATTAAGGAGAAACCAGGAACAAGCGAACAAGTGCAAATTGGGAACGCAAATTAAAGGATTCTCTTTGGCAGTAAAAATCTGAAATAAAATTTGCACTGTTTATATATCAAGACTATGATTGGAAAGCTTAATCAGAATAGCAGTCCTTGGAAAATTTTGAAGCAGTACCCGTAAGCGTATTTGTAACTAGATTTGAACAAACTCAACGCTGAGTTCTGCTCTTTCCAACCGGGTATAATTTCTTTACTCCTCTACACTAGCAAGCTCCGGTAGTCACCTGAGTGAGATATAATTTTTTGAAGAAAATCATAACATTTAATTATGCAGTACTATTGGATTCGTTGCATTATCTTCTCTTGTTTTAAAACACCGGACAGTTTATCTTGCGGAAGCTCTAAGCAATTTTTACCCGATATCTTATGGAGAGCACCCGCCTAACATGTTAGAAATATAAGGGGATAATATCTGTGCCCAAGAAGGACTCCTCAAGGTGTAGTCCTTAACAAGAACATCATTGATATTGAGGGTCTTCGAGGAACTACTTGCTCCTCAGCTTTTTACCTGCACCAATATTGCCGATGTATGCTATTTCGCTTAAATTCCTGGCCGCTTAACGCTAGATGATGTGTCATACATTATGCTTTCTTCTGCAACTGCATGAGATGAAAACAGTTGGGCAATACGACTTCTGCTTTTCGATCACACAGAAGCTTTCGATAGCGCTGTACATCTCTCCTGCTCACACACTTTTCAGCAAATAGGTTTCCAGCGTGCTTAAATACCACATCGTCAGCCGCGCTCAATTCACTCAGAATAATGGAGCGAAGTATTCTGCGTTGCTTTCTGTTCGGAGAGTATTACAGGAAGCCTTGCTATCACCCGCACTATTTTCATTTTACATTGAACAGCTCAATATATCATCTACCTTTATTAGATGCACCTATACTGACCATATCAACTTGGGATGTGTTGATGTGAGCCGTAGGACGTCTTCTAATTTTCAACAAGAAGCCCATAAGCCTTTACTTTGGTCCTCATCCGGCCATTGCATTTGAAATCTTTAAATGTCGTGACTTCGCATAACCATTTATCTAACCTGACAAGTTAGAAATAGTTTTATAGGCCACTTTTCCATTGACACTAAGCGACTAGAGCAAGCGTCAAAAATGCTTGGGAATCAAAGCAACTTGTGTCCCTCCGGGAAATCAACAAACCTAAAACAGGAACCGAGATAACTGTGCTACCTAACAAAGTTTTCATGAGAATACAGGCGATACCTTAACGATTCCTAAACTCAAATGCTTCAAAAGATCTTTCAATACAATGCAATCTCTGGGTCAAGCCTGAGGCGGACAAGTGAACCAAAATACAACAAATGATCACGCACCGTCATAGGGAAACATGCAAAGGTATATAGACAGGTAGTGCAAGCTGACAAATAAGAATATGTGGTTACCGAACAATGAAGCTCAACTCGGATCAATGCAAGTTGGCATCGCCTGCTAGAAGCGCCACACACCAGTGTGTGCGTGATGTCAAGGTCATTGGATGTGAAGCATGAATGAACAGGTGTGGGTGCATAGAGAGAGGGCAGAAAGACAGATGGTGCAGAACGCAGTTCAAACATGGGATGTTACTAAGAGGAATGAAGCGTAATTCGGATGTAGGTGAAACAAGTGTAGTGAAAAGCCAACTGGTCAATGTCGGTAACGAACATAGTTCATGCAAGGGTCGAGCAAGGTTAAATGTTTGGGAAAACGGGAAAATCAGATTACGATTTCATACCTAGCTCGTCAGGTATTAAATACGCATCGGTCTTTCCCAAACTTGTATTGGTCTATTCATGTTGCCGAAAATCATGTAATATTATATGGTTATGATGTTTCTTTTTTCTGTTTAAATTAATTTCGGTACTCCATGCTTAGGTTGTTAGGATTGTAAGTGCATGCATACTGCAACATTAGCAATACCGGTCCCTTATAATCTTCCCTTTGGTTTCACAGTAATCAACAAACCGGAACCGAGACAACTCTGTTATTGAACGTCTTCTTAGGAAAACAGGCAGAATCTAAAAGATTCCTAAACTCAAATGCACAAGAGGTCCTTCAAGATAATGCGATCTTTGGGTCAAATCCTGAAGCGGACATGTGAACCGAAATACAACCACTAATCGCACACAGGCATAGGGAAACACGTTAAGGTAAACCGACAAGTGGTGGAAGCTGACACATAAGAATATGTGATCACCAAACAATGATGGTCAACTCGGATCAATGCAAGATCGCATCGTCGTCTAAATTTCCCTTGTGTAGTTTATTTTTGACAGGCAGCTGGGCACTTGCAGCAGCTTTTCCTCAAAATATCTGAACAACCGCTTCATGTACTACATGAGCAGTCAAAAACACTATCTAGTTCTTCTACATGCTCCAAAGTTTAGGTATTAATTTCTTGGAAAGTAATATTTACCTCCCTAATGTTTAACATAACTATCCCGCCTACTTTTCGACCACATTTCAAGCTACCAAGATAATACGGATGTATTCCCTTAAGTGGTGTTGGTAGCTGCATTATAGAAGTTTTTTGATTTAACGGTAACGCAATATACTTCACCATTCGTAATTATAGTGCAACATGCTGACGATACGCATACCCGGGTGCATGAAACTTTATTTGACTTGAATTAACAGAAATCTACACTTTGTTACGTGCATATGACTGATTTAATTGAAATATGGGCAACGCTTACGGAAGCTCGATTGTTTTATTTACTTTCAATCAGAATATGCCTCGCTATTTTGCGCCCAAAATTGTGCTACCACCAAGCTTTACTCTATTCGAGCCTTATTTCGTTTCGAACACTGAAAGGCATACGGGTCTTTAATTGCACTATTGTGTAATACTTAATATGTAGCAAGAGCAGAATCTCAACTGTTTGTTGAAAACAAGATGTCGTGTTATGTGTTTTAATTTAATTTCTCTTGTCATCAGTCATGATATACAAGTTTCTAGAAAAACACCGCTGCTCTGCCCTTTACGACATTCTCGCATGAATCACGCCACTTTTGGGAATAAGAACCTAAAGTATGCTGTTACATGCTGAAACGACTAACGCCGTTGCGAGAGTACTGTCTCTTCTGATAAAACGCATTTACGACCGCTTTTACTCTTGCTTATTATTTTCTGTTCATCTTTTAACTACTTCACTTGACTAGGCTTTGGTCTTATGATTCATTATTTAATATTTGGTTGTACCTTAGAAAGGTTTGTTTGCAAGGTTCTTATTTACGATAAACCAAAACGCAGTGACAATTTCTACTTGCGTTAGGTTCTAATTCGGGTGGAAATGGCGTGATTAGATTGTTTTATTTTGTACAATAGGAAGTTAAGCGAATCAATTTTAATTTACTAACCAGCACGATACACGCATGTTTAGAGGTGTACCGATTTCGTTGAACACTGTCGGTGACATTTGAGCTATAGAAAGTGGCAGGTGTCTGAAAAAATGGCAGAGCTTTCCTGTACAAGAGCCAAAAATAGAGTATGATAAAACTGGTGATTAAAATTTGTACTTTACAATAATTTTAAACAGGAAGCAAAAGTGAAGCCTGTGAATGTAGAAAAATATCTATCATCCCAGTGGTTTCCTGTGTAAAACCATTCAAAAGGCTGTTCTGCAAATTGTGTAAAATAATAATTTTAACCAAAAGAACAAAGTTTGATACAAGCAGACGTATTTTATAAGGGGAAATACCGAACGTTTCGAACTATTTTTAGCAATACCTATTGTCGATCATCAAATACATTATCGAACGACCACACTATATATATATGTACATATAGTAAAAGATAAAAACAGAAAAAAGCAGAATATACAAGTAAATGAATAAATAAAGCTTAAATTAATAGCAAGCAAAATTCAACGTATGAGCGATTAATCATGTTATTAACACACCTAAGATATTAAGCATTTGTATTATTACAGTACCTCAGTAACACTTACTGACTGTCGTGTATTAGAGATGCCTTTACTACATGTCAAATTTAGTACGTAACAAAAGCAGTTAAAACACACAAGGGCGAAAAATTATGTTACGAAAATGAACGAAACAAGGGACTGCTTAGGGACACTATTGCCGTTTGTGTCACAGCGTCAACATTTTATTAATAATTTTATGGTTGATATAAGTACTCATCTGAAAGATGAGTAAATAACTTCTTTTAACTAACAAGTGTAACACGTCCACTGAGAGTGTGCCCGAATTCTTTCTTGATATTTCCTTTCAATGTGATTTCTGCAGTTAGACCCACACATATTACACCGATGTTCTTGCGCAAAATCAAATTTTATGGTATTCCATTGCATATTTTCCAGGAGAATAATTCCTCAGCCGACACATTTTGCGAATAACATTTGCAGCAAGTTGTCTTAAAGGATAAACATAGCTTTATTTAAGCTGAGTATTGCATCTTGCTATTAACTGAATCTCTGTGTGTAGAGCGCTTGTAAACGTTGTTTATGACTTCATGCGCTTAGCATACAAGCTGAATCTTGGGATCAAAACAATGATATTTGGAAACCACATTTTATCGTTGAAATACTAAATCGCATCGACGGTTAATATTGCTTGTATTTAGGTGCGTTGTATTGCCTTTGATAAAAATTTTATTAAATTATCAACCATAGTAAAGATAAAAATTATAAGTAATGCGTTTTCTGTTGTTTTCAACCTGCTGTAAAGTATATACGAATTCATCAATACAGTTACTCAGAATTTACAAGGCCCAGATTGAATAATTTAGTGGGTAACGAATTGGATTCCTGAACTTTATCGAAATTACTGCCTCCTGTTTGCGGCCTAGCAAACTGCGAATAATTTATTCTGTTCGCACAGTAATCGAAAAATAAGATTACTGTTGAACAACCTATCAAACTAGCTCTGTACTTACAAGTTGTTCATCTCGACGTTGACCAGGACAACTTGACTGGCCTACTTAAAATGAACTATCCAATTATCTACGTGGAAATCGGTTCGTAGATCAGAAAGAACGTATATTCCAGCTCAAATCTGCCATTACAAAAGTGGTAACCAAATAACGATCAGCTCTTACAAATATAACATCGTGAGCAGATCGTTAACAGCACAAACTTACCAAACGTTTACAACCACTATTTAAACACAGTAAAATAACTAAAGTTTGTGTGGAAAGTGGTTTTCAATAGGTCTAGTATTCCTTGTTTAAATGACTGAAAAAACCTTGCCCTCGTTTATTCAGGAAAGGTAACTAATATATCTAATAGAAAACCACTTTGACACACTTTAGAATATATGGACAAAAACGAGAATATAAAAACTAGGGATAAGCTAAAACGCAACGCTTTGGTTATATATGCAGAAGCAACGAATAATTTGACTTCTTTTTTATGTATTTTATTTTGTGGTCAGAATGTGGGAAGTAAAATGCGCTTCAAAACTAATTTTTATCAGTTTTCGGTTGCTAGGTATTTCGCAATTATTTCCCAATAACTTTCCCTTGCTGACTTTTAGACTTAATCTGAAATCTAGATACGCTTGTTATAGTTCACGCTTATATGTTGCAAACTATACTGGGTGGCTCTAAAATTTATACTCGCTTTAAGTGTTTATCAACGAAATGTGCACTTAATCGTTTACGGTTTCAACGTGAAAAACATTTACAAATATCAGTTATATATATATTTGTATGCACTTAATAGAACCTACGTTCTAATCCTGGTATAACTTACATTGCGAAGCAATCAAAAAACACGGCAAGAGCAAAGTATCCTTAAGCGCATTCACGTTTAATGCTTTCTTTCAAATTAGCGGCTGATGCTTGTTTTACTGAATTGACAAAACCATTTAATGAAATTTGTAAATGATTTTTCATGTTTATCAATTATAAAGTTATGTAAAACAGCTAGTTTACAAGTAGTCAAAGTGCGTAGAAACCTTTCGTGAAAACCTGTTCCTGTCAGAGATGGCGATTGCTCACTCCAGTATACATTATTTTGCAAAGAAAATCAATTTTTAAAAATATTAATGAGATGTAACAAACTAGTTCATTGACATAGAAACATAACGTTGTTCCTGGGACGCATTTTTGTAGCATAATATGACGCACAGCTTAGTGGTAATGCGCAAAAGGAACGCTGGCTTTATGTGCCTTTTTGTGAGGTAATGATTCGTGACTGAAAAAGTGACAAACGCAAACGTCTGTCACCAGAAATTCCCATTGTTTTGTGAGAAGCTGGGTTTCGTTCAACCATTTAACAATATGTACTTAGCAATTTGTGATATTTAGTGCATTCAGAACACCAGTTTGCTATTTTGAGTGGTACATTTAGTAGATTATTTTAAACTCAGAGGTCCAACTTTACGAACAAGTAAAACATTTACTAAATATTTGAGGAAGTTAAATGTATTTATCTTGTTTATGAGGAAATGGTTCGTGGCTAGTACAAGGCAAACGTAAACGACTGCCACTGGGAATTTCAGTGGTTTGGTGTGAACGCGGGAATCATATACTGAACTGCCATTTTTGCGTGGTTATCATAGTTATAGACAAATACTGGGCAAAATAACTGTTATCCGAGTATTTCCTATGTATTTCGGTATATAAAAATTCTGAGGAGTTTCTAGTCACAAATTTTGAAAGAGTTGTTAATTCGGATAATGCAATTGGTTGGCGCGATGAAAAGGCACGTGGCTGCACGTTATAAACAACGTGTAAGTGATAATTCACGGTCAATATGCCCCGAGCATTTTAATCAACAAGAACAATTGAATTACTCTGTGAGGTTGAAACTCGCGAGACAGCGCCTGAGTTAATATTCCCTAGGCTACGGGGCACAATGTATTGAATTACAAAATAAAAGTTTTCCTCCGAATACCTTGAGTTGCCTGGCAATTTTTCGGAAGACAAGCTGTTTTTTACTGCAAGATTCTCCAGGTCTTTCACTGCAAGTTGTGATTGAAAAGTATGCTCCACCAGAGAGAACATATTTGTAAATGTTTTAAAGCCTTGTAGACAGTGTATTATATTTAATCATGGCCGCCCATATGGAGCAGTTTGATTGGGCAGCGCAAGCACTTTGATGAAATAACTCAACACGTATATATTTAGTAACATTGTATAAGTATGCGAAATCATATTACGTCACGAGCATATAACTTTTATCGCTACTCGGAGTCATAAAATTTGATGATACAGTCCGGACTGCTAACGGTTGAGACGAAAGTAGATGTAGTGACCATGGTTCTATTTGTTAGAAAAATTTACTATGGGAACTGCTGACTTTCTTGTAACATGTGGCTAGCGGATAAAAAGGGTATGGTAACACTAATAATTTTAGCAAACTGAAGGAGCGTGACCTTGAGAAAGGTGCATGAAACTGTAATGAATATAAAACAATATTCGTTTGAGCAATTAATTTTCTAATGTGCGGAATCTGTGTTATTAACTCGAAAGATCAAAGAAGTGGAATTAGGAGGATTAAGTCATCATGTGACGCAGAAATTCACAGACCCTTTTGACTTTATTTTGCCTTTTATTTTTCAGAAACACAACTGGTTCATGTGCATTGATCAGAGTTTTGCGGTTTTGCTTCTGGGTCAGCAGAACGCTTACAAAGTTTCCATTCGAGATATAACAAGTTAGATAGTCGATTTTATTAAAAGCCTTTGGCATCGAATAGATAGCGAAGGAGCAAAATTTTAAATGTTAACACTTCCATGTTTGGACCTGCTCTAGCTTTTAGCAGAAGAAAATACATGGGCCGCATGAAATATTTTGTTTTATAAGCAGTATATGTGAGCTCTGTGTACTGATGATTGTACAGCAATCATGTGTAGCAGTTTTAGTTTATGTAGAACTGGTTACCAACATCTAATCAGCATTTTACAATATTGAATGCATTATGAATGTCAATGTGCTTTACTTTACTGGCCTATTTGATAGACTCTCAGGTAAATTGTTGCAGTTTCGCAAAGAAGTGGAACGAATTTTTCCGTACTTGCGGGCAATGAAAGAACAATCCCCACCTAGATGGCACAAACAATTGGCTGCGGATTATTGTTAGAGCAGCAAACTTGAATGTCCTATGATTATATTTTGAAGTAAGAGCTGAAAGCGCGAATTCCTTAATAAATAAATAAATAATTTGTATATTCCGCGACGATGCAAAAAGCTGTTCCCTAAAAGGAACAGATCAAAGAATGGTACAACCTTTTTATGACATTTTATTAATATATCTTCAGAAATAAACGTGGGCAAAATTATAAATTAGGCGGCATAGGTTAATCAGAATCGTACTGCTATTCGTTGCCATTGAATCAGGATTCTTCACAATCACATGACAGACGCTTGGGTCGAGAAAATAATGTAATGAAACTGGCTTTCGCCCGAAATGTTTTGTATATGTGTTTCGGAATTTCATCCAGACAACATGGATATTGTTTTCAAATGCTTTATCTAGGAAGTGTGATGTCACGAACATCCTAATAATGTTAAGTGCTTACTAATCACAAGCTTAAAATTGTAAAGCATTTTTGGATATCACACGGAAGTTTGTTCAAAAATGTTTGAGTATTTGGTTAGAAAGAAACGTTCTCTGATTCTCGTAGTAAATTTTGGAATCCTGATAATTACCTCAATGTTAACTATTGGATAGCTGCTGTTTAAAGATATGTAAACAATGTTTTAAAGACTGCAAATTTGACAATTTATGATTCTGTAAAGAAAACATAGGTTCATCTTCACTATTCGAAGTCAGAGGCCTGCTATATATTTACATGTGCACTCATGTCGAGCACTAAAACCAAGTGTGGACCATATAATATTGCATCAACTAATTTATAGGGTAGATAGGATGAATATGAAACTTTTGGTATTATAATTTTACATTGAAGTTGCAAACTTTCTTGTTACATGGAACTTACCCAAAAAATCTCCCAAACAATTACAAATTAGTAGTATTGGCCTTAGTGGCTTACATGCCACATCAATTACTGGCGGGTTGCAATAATACTTGTGGCACGGAGGACCACCTCCATTTCCTGCACGTTCACGACAAGCATGATATTATGGGATGAGTTGCGCTAAATCACTCATGGCTCAGCGTTTTCAGTCGCCGGCTCGTAAGAGTATGGTCATGGGTTCGCATCCGGTGCCATCCGGCAATTATTACACATCCTGGAACTGCCCTGCATTAGATTTATATGTATTTCGGCAATAGACTCTCTGCAGTACTTGGCACATGCAAAACGACATATTACATTTGTCCACAAAAGTAGATGTGTGCCACAGATGACAACAGAAATCAAAAGCTTATAGACCATCCTAAATGTAGTCAAAGTCCTCTCGGTTAGTTGCAATATTATGCGAGTAGGATGACTTTAACCTTAACCGCAAAAATGATGGCAGCGCCATACTTAATCGGTGGGGAAGAATTACATATTCTTAATAGACAAGAGCAAGTGGTGGTCCAATAAAACTTCTGTAAGTTAATCACCTGTTAATTCTTTCTGTTTTAGGAATCACTCACTGAATCGCACCACCGGCTCTCTACCAAAAAATTAATAACTATCAATAACACTGGCTCTCAATAGATACCTGTTTCCATGTTGCAGTAATCTGGTAAGAAACTGTCACACTTACATTCTCCTATCCAGGAAACCAGCTACGACACTTTTCGATGTTTATGGCAATCACTGGGCTGTTTAGGAATCTATCTGACATGCTGCTTACGACAAATGATGATGTAATAATGTTTTAATCAAGAAAACAATAGTACATTTTTAATTACTCTATTTCGGATGTTATAAAAATGCGTAAAATGAGAAAACTCTGTTTGCGTCATGATTTACACCATTTTTGTCCCACGAAATAAACATATTAGTCTTCTACTGAGTAGGAGAACCTAACTTGTTAAACAAGGGCATAACGATTTTTGTACAAAGCAGATGCACGAAGAGTAGATAACTTCAGTAAACAGGGATCTACTACATCAGGTCCAGTGTAATTCGAATCCACCTAAGTAAAATACTAGGCTAGCAATACTGATATATATATATATATTATCCCTGCGCATGTTATCTCAGCGAACTGCGCCGTACCAAGCTTTAATGTGACAGAAATGCTAAAATCAAATAGGGTCGGAAAGAAAAGGAAGCATTTATCACCAATGTTACAGTGCACACTGAAGTAGGCTTTATCAGACTGGTGACAAAATCAAAAGAATTAATGTGACGGGATCGGCAGTCCCAAGTGTTGGGTAAGTTCAGTAATTTTATCATGATAGTTCATTTTAGCTGAATAATGGGTCTCCATGCACATCGCATAATCTCTTTGGTCGCTTGCATACATTGAGTGAAAATAACAGTTTTTTCCAAATAGGTACGACGGGCTCTCACAAAAGTGTTGCGAAATCAGCAAGCGCTTACATTTCAAACAACAGTAGCTGTTTTAAATATACATTGACTTGTCCAGTTCGGTTTGCGGTATATTTGTTACGAGCGAGTCAACGGATCAATCCTCCAAAGCTGCATTCAATAACAGGAAATTTACTGATATTTCACTTTACACGTTAAACATAGCTTAATTCTGAAGATATGAAATGTTTAAAGAATGCTTTCCTTATGCCGAACTTGCTGTACTACCACACCGATACTATCTATGTAACTGGTGTGTAGTTGGGTTGCATTTATGAACTGACAGAATATCATTGTATTCTATATTTGCCACGAATGTGTCGGAATTTATAAAACTCGCAGAATCAGATTTCTTTTAATACAAAAGTTAAGACCTTGTTAAAACTTTAATTTAAGTCGGTGTGTTGGAGACCCAGGCTTCCAGCGCAAATACCCAACTTTTCAGGAGTTCTTCCAGAAGACAATTAGAAGCAGTAAATGTACGTCAAAGATCACCATTCGCTTACCATTTGCCATACATTATGATTGTAAAACTACTTTTTCAATCATGGACCACATCTAGTGAAACTCCGTAATGCGTGTAGACGTGATACGGAGTTCACCAGCAGGTTATTAAAGGTGGGATTTTCACAAATGCAACGCAAATGCTCAATATCACAGGATACCATTTCACGCTCATCACACGCGTTTGTTTCAGGAACGCAATGGACAAGGTTTATTCCGGCTAGGGTTTAATTTCGTTAGTCTTCTAAGCTGCCGTTACCATGATAAAGCTCACCTTATGAGAAATCTAGAAAGACGCATAGGGAAGTGTTTATGTCTGAGTCGTTTATTGGATAGAAGAAGAGATTCTAGCTTGATGATAGAACTCAGTATAATACGTAGCAGTCGTAGCTGCAGATAATGTACATGTTTTGGTAGCTCATGGACTACAATTAATATACCGTTCTAGCCAACGTAACCAATGGTTTTTTGATGATATCTCAATAGTTTAGCTCATGTAATTACCTACCTCTAATTGATGTCCACTTTTATTCAGGAACGTTAAATCTCAGTTAACTCAGAACAACTTGTTATTTGCTAGTATCTTTCGAGATGTCATTAGTAGTGATTGACATAACCGGTGATGCATCAAAAGAAGCCGATGGTGTTTACACCGGGAGGAAACTACATCACCAGTTAGTTCCGATCCAATAGCGGATGCTGATGACAACTAATGTCAGCCCTTTCTAGGCAGCAACAGTAGCTTAACGTTCATTTGTACAGGTTTGCATTAACGCTACGCACTCGGTATGGAGTTTGAGCGAAGCTATGAGTGTAATTACTACGATCAAACTAAGAACCGTATGGCTAGAACTTCCGTCGATGGGTTGGTATTTTTGACTACTAGTGTGCTTTCGCTGAAGGTGCCACAAACCGCCATTTTCAAGCTCAAAGCGCCGCTTACTGGGGTGACCTAGGCTGCGCAATCCGCTAAGCTTATTCAAATATAATGTCTTTGTTTTCATCATATCCTGAACATAGCCTGTTACTTGGTCATAAATATGATAATATGAGCACACATATTATCAGTGGGATAAAGTTGCATTCTACACAGAACCACCGAATCTGTTTTGCTATGATTGAATCTCGGCTAGCTGATTTTCGGCCTGCTGCATTTTTCACGGAACATTTTTCTACAGCTGTATCACAAACTACCTGTTTCTGTAAGTTTGGCGGATGAGCTATATATGTCTGACCCAAGACATGCGATTGTTGAGCAAATGCTGTGACATATTCTTCTGGCTCACCGTTAATGACCAGCAGCTTTTCACGTGTTGAGGGCAAGGTCAACCGGTTTATGCTGTGCAACGTACTTTCTGTGCGTTTCTCTGGCGGGCCGGTCGGTTGCTTTAGTGTGCCCATGAAATCGATTACACGTGGTTTGAGTTTCGCAGCCGGACCTGTGGATCGCAACACCCTTTGTCTACTTCACACCATATTGGACTGTAACGAGTGCAATGTTGGTCGAACGCTATTGGAATGCTTTACGGAATGAGATCAATACTTGGGTTTGACAGTTGGAATAACACAATGTTGGGTGCGTGGATAGGTATTACAAGGTGCCCGGATTTTCCATTACCGGATGATTATGCGATGCATTGGTAGTATCCTCGAAGTAATGAGTTACAGCGATGGTTTTTTCTAATTCAAGACGAATAACTGGAAAATCCGGTGAGGTGCGACCAAATGCGACGAAGCTGCTGCAAAACGTTGGAAGTGTGCATAAGCGTGCTACCAGTAGGTTAACTGCCTAATGCGTCGCCTCTGGTACATGCAGAAACAAAGGATACATGAACAAAACATATATCAAAACCATTCGCGTCAATCATTGTGTCAGCTAGCAGTTGTTTTTGACAATGTGAAAAAGGATAAGTTTGCAGTGTTCTAAGATTCGATTGCTTTGAATCTCAACTGGCATATCAACCATCCTGGATTTGATGAAGGTTGACCGGCTACGCACAGTCATAATGCTAGTAAAAAGGCACTTGATGAATCTAATTATCCGCTTAATAAAGCGCTATTCGTTTCCATCTCTAACCGCAATCATTGCTGTCTAATTTGCTGGCGGTTGGGATGTGATTCCTTGTAACTACTGAAGATCAGTTTTGCCATCGGCAAACTACCTTATATCACAGTCCGTTGCGTAAGTAATTTGGGCAAACCATATGAAGTTTCTTTTATTTTGCAGATATTGTTGACCCGCCACGTGTTAATAGGTATCGCCCACCATGGTACGTTGTGCAACATATGTCTGCTTCCGGTGAGGAGCAGTAAACAGTTGCCAAGTTATGTTGAAATTTATTATGGGTCTTTTAAACTGGATTTCGCCAGCAGTATTTCAAGAATGATTTTATCAGGTTTATTCGATGCCATTGACAGATTAAGATTTACTTATTCCTTTAGCTGTTACTATCACTACACAGGTAGTTCCCCAAAAGTGCATGCGTTTGTTTTGTTTTATATTTGTACAACTCAGGTATAGGTTAAGCAAAGTGTGCCACACAATTGTTGAGAAAGACTGTAGGTAAGTTGTCATCTCAGTTGACTTAAATGAAGGTGGCAATTTTAGTTTCGTATGTAATTTTGCTATATCGATAGCATGTGACGACACTGTAGACGACTGAAAAATGCATGTACTTAGCGAAAGAAGCATTGGTATATCAACAGTAGTTGCTGTTTAATGCCCCTATGTGCATGTTAGAATTTGTAGGTTGGCTAGGAACAACACATTACTATGGTTCGTTCTTAATTTTCGTGGCAAATATTAGTTCACAAACTTGTCGAGGAGTCTATCAATTAGGCCCTGTAAAAACTCGACATCGTGATGGTAGCGCACTTAGGGTAGTGGATCACTGGACTTCGGTGTGTGAAAGATCACGAGATTATAACGCCTCTGGTAGGACGAGATTGGCTTTGCTGGGCGAAGTATACTACCAGTCTCAAGTGGTTTGGCTAACTGTTGACTTACAGAACGTAAACGCTCAACGTTCCTTCGTAATTTCGTCCTCTGTTCTTTCCACTGGTCTTCAGCACTCAGCCTTTCACCTGCTGGGACATCAGTGTCCGGTGGACACAACAAAGGTAAACAATTTAGGCCAGGTGCAACTGGGCTTCTCACAACGGTTGGACTTGGTGTCGGTGAGTTTGCACAGGTAGAGGAGGACGACTGAGTCGAAATCTGCAGGCTCTTCGCTCTAGGTTGTTGGGCCAAACACATGGAGCTGTTCGCAACGAAACGCTGAGGCCTACACGTCGGCTTTACTCTTTCTGGCTGTATCTTATTTTGGCAATTTTCACATATAGTTTGGATGAAATCGTGTTGGATCTCGCGAAGACGATGAAAATGCTCAACTGATAATCCAACACATGAAATGTGGTGTTTAACTTGGCACAAAATACACGTGAGGGCATTTGCACGGTATCCGGCTAGTTTGGGGCAAGTACCACAGAATGACTGCTTCGGCATTGTGAATAATCCGAAAACAAGATGGCGGCCAATTGACGAAGAAAATGGCGATAGCAAGATGGCCGAAACCAAGCGATGAAAACACAAGTATTTCTGGTCGGAAATTTCAGAATCGGAAATGAAACTGAATTGTAGCTCAATTTCCACGAAATACTTCCAATGAACGCAGAAGGTTAACACAAAGTGATCTTGTCAACAGCCAAAAATAACCGACCGGAGGACGCTATCCGCAGTAAACAGAGAGGATCGGTGCTGCCAATGGGTGCTTAATTGCAACCTGGAAGTATTTCGGATTATAAGCAAACTGCATGACATCTTTTCGCTTGAACTATGTGGACTGAGCGCAGTTTGTATTTCTTTTTTAGATTAGCGTTTGCTTCATAAAAATAGAACGGCTTATCCGTTGTATTAAATAAGGTTATTTATGCAGACACGCATTAAGTGAAAATATGTCAGGTGTAACTTCAAATTGTTCGCCTTATATGTTTTTAAATATCATATTTGAATAAGGTGATCAACTTTGATTAATACGATGAGTCAATTATTTCACAGTTTCCGGGTGATCCATATAGGTTTACAAATAATATGGTACCAGAATTTGACCTCTTAGAAATACTCGGGAATGCACATTATTATATTACTCGTAGTGGACCGCATATCAAATACAAACGAATCGTAAACATAAGACTCAAAAATCAACTTTGAGAATCAGTGACTTATTGGAGTAAAGTCGGTGTCCTCAGCTACAAATTGACATATTGATGCTTGCGCATTGATCTTAGCAAAACAACGCTATTGTATTAGCTACTTAGGAAAGTATTGTGACTTTTGATTGTAATATTTGTAATCACGTATATTGGTCTTAAGATATGATTTTTAATGGAAACAAAAGCCGCTTGAACGGACACACGTTCCCAACGGAAAGTAGGTATATTTATCCGGATGAATAATATTCAGATGTTTTGGTGGCGATGAACTCGTCCAGTAGGGTTTTAAATTATTGTTCGCAGAAGAATTCATGTAAGTTTTTATAGGTGGAACATGGTGGGTGAAAAGTCAGGAGCTTATAGTGGTTGAGGCAAGTTTCGGAGCCCATATGTTACAGCATTCGCATGGTTGGTTTCGCGATACGTAGGCAATTGTTTTCGGGGAGATAAATTGGCCAGTTTAAGTTGACCAGTGCCTGATACATGTGATGAAGTTTCCGGTGCATTTCGGCACTTGGTTAACCATATTATACGCCGTAATGGCCACGCATGTATTTAGAAAGCTGTGATAGATCAGACTAGTTGCAGACAACTAAGCATTTACCATAACCATTTGCGCGTGCGATTTCAGATTTGGAAAATGCTGTGGAACTTGATTGCAGTCCAGTCGTGAAGCATTCCGACGTCAATTCCCCGAAAGGATCAATATTTTATCAAACGTCATAATCCAGTAAAGAAAGGTTGATTTGATTGCTCAGCAGAATTATCGACAGCACTTAGAAACGCTGATTTATTGTACTGCAGTCAGCTCGTACGGCACCCACTTATCCTGTTTTTACTACATTCCGAACTCCCGTGAATGACCAAAACCAAGCACATGCAAAACTGTTGTGAGACTGAAGAGTTAGAACGGTATTACGCAGATCGGCGTCGTTGGTTTTTAACAGAATTCCTGCCAGGATTAATCGGATATTTAGGTTTTCAGTTACTCAACTGCGTCTAAAGTAAACGAAGAAGGCGAAACTTTAATTCAACAGTGGTTACCGGTTGTACGCAGACCAGCTGAGCGGTTGACAACAATCTGAGCCATACGTAGGGTACCTCCAGTAATCTGCATCAAGATTTCAGTGTCAGTATCAGTTTACGTGCTTTTCCGGAATAGGTCGTGCTATGTACATTGTGAGTAGCTGGAACAAACGCCTTGCAATTACAATAAAAATCCTACTACACATTAGTAATATAACTTCTGCTTTATTTGTTGTTCCCAGTTTCTTAATCTCTCAACTAAATACAAACGCAATCAATGCACAAACCCACTTGGGAGCCATTGTATCAAACGTGAACCATTATTTTATAACGGCTCGCCGTGCAAATTGATCAGATCACTCATTTAGACTGTGCCTCGCACCGTCGAGTAATATACCTTACATTTTATTTAATTATTTATAGTTACCACCCACACAGGAACCGAGTAAAGGAACCAGGGGTTATGAACATATACTCATTATTATGCCGCCCACAACTAAGGTAGGGTGGCCATTTGATAGTATGAACCAGACTATATCCTATATTATGATGAACCTACTGACAGCATCTAACGGTCGCGTTCTCCTCATAGGGGAATTCATCCGGTTCATAGATACCACGGCCAATCGCGTGAGCAATTCAAGTCGGAAATGCAAGTACAAAAAGCCAGTTAACCGCAGCGCATTCATGTCTCTTATCCTACGCGTTCCAAGAGAGGAAACAAACTGGCCACCTTAGACCTCCTTTGTACCAACGAGGAACTCATGATTGCTATATTTACAACGCGCAAAGGATTAGGTCGCATTGACCTTGAGACGCTGGAGCTCCGTTACATTATATTGAAAGTGTCGAGGAATCTCACGTCATAACCAAATGTGATGACTTGTTTCTATCTAATGAGTAGAAAAAGCTAGTCTTTTCTTACCGAAGAAAATGTCAACAAGTTCAAAAGGCTAGTGGTAAACAAATCCGAAAGCAAAAGCTACCGTACAAAATAATTAAATCGCTCCTGAGGAGCCCAACTGTGAACTCTGTGGCATTGAGTGACTAGGCATGGTTTGTACACAGAGCCTCTCCTAGCGAGGATAAATAGGGTGTCTATAGAACGCAAGGTATTTACTGCCGCAAGCTCGTCCTGTAGGATAGTGCAATGTTCCAAAATGACCTTGGAATAAGAGTTTGATTAAAACACAAGCGCTATACCGACAGGTAAACAAACTTCGGCTGGTTATGCGCGGTATTCTTGCTCCACTCACAGCATGCTGCTAAGCGTAAAAGCTACAAGGAACGGCCATCAATCGTGGACAACTGTTTAACCGTTCATTCCAAAGCATGCAATCATCTCACGTTCTGCCTCCGCAGATCACGTCACCATCAACCTTCAGCACATAGCATTTACAACCACAGCTATACTAAATCACCTGATGTGCTTGCGGAAGATTACTTCAATGGAGCAGACTACATTGGTGTAAAATGGTTTAATGTCGCTGTCATGAGTTTAGCCGAACCGTTAGCGACAATATTTAAAAGTAAACTTATCGGGATGTGTTCCTTTCAATGTAAATTTATGAGGCCATCTCTTCAAATTACAAATATGGTAGCTGTGCAAAAGGAGCAAATTAGAGCCTGACAACCCTAATTCCTGTGGTCTTAAACATCATGTAGTCCCTTGTAACCGAAAGGCTCATAGGGTGCGGGGTGAGTAGTAAAATACACATTCAGGAGCAGCAAGCATTTTGCCTATACCTATATTGTGCTACTTCCCAACATATAACTGGTACATACTCCACGGAACTGCGGGTGCAGATCAATGAGTGCACGTCGCCTGTCTGAACTTTTCAAACCATGAATGCGATTGTGGCGTGATCGTCGTAGATTGAACTATCAGTAATAAAGCAAATCAGCATTCCTGTTTTATTCGTAGTGCGTTCGGAATTTTGACACCCCTGTCTTTCCAAAAATATTTGGCGCCTACATGAGGGCGCAAGCGGAATACGCTCTACATCCGTGACAAAGCTGACATGAGCACCAGCTTACTGCTTTTAATGCTGCACAACACAGGGTGAAGAATAACGTCAAAGTCCTTTCCAAAATTCCCTACCAATTCCGGTTAGAATTTCGAAATTGCACAGCGGAAGTTATTGGCGTCGACAAGCTATCTAATAATGGTGTATCGGATCCTAATACCCCAACCATATTTGAGTTATTTTTGAAACAGCCAAAATTCTTTTCCTAATAGCCATCAATGCAAGTTAATCCGGCAGTACAGTCAATTTGAACGTCATATAACCATTGCTCCTCTAAGTTTCACAGCACTTGAGTGCCAACGCAATGCACGTAATTAATTTCCTAACTTGCGTTGCGGATCACGATCCACCTTAAAATTGCGCGTCGCCATCTAATCACTAAAGGTCTGTCGCATAAGGATGCTATAACCAATTGTTTGCTTGTTTGGCTTATAACAAAAGCACACAATCCGATTTTATCCTTTAGATGATTGTGATTCTTTAAGCAAATTAAGCATGATTAAGTTTGTCATCATCATTTAAATGGCTAACGTTTGGTGGTAATGCATCCATTGATTTTGAGAGTGATTTCTTTAGCCATGGAAGGAAAACGATGTAATAAAACACTAGGGGCCTTACCAGGTTCCTATACAAAGCCATATCTCAAATACAATTTGTTACGACTTTTCGTAAATTGGTGAGCGATTGTGTGGTTTACAGAATTTAGCCCGCTTTACTTGCATTTGTCAAAAAATCGAAACTTTGGCATACTTCTTATGATTCGAATGTTTGAGAGTAATTTTTTGCATGGTATCAACTTGCTGATATAACATATTGAAGACCCATTCAGGGTCATTTGCTCAATATGTGCTTATATGTATATTATACTTGATCAGAAAAACTGTGTCTTTAGTGGTCAGATACGTATTTTCAAGGGTGACCATGCCATCACATTGTAATTTGCAACGCTTAATTTGGAAATCTGGGCGTTCAGACGTGTATGGCGCCTCTTGCCTAGAAATGTTTTCTCTGTGCATATAGTCATAATTATATGCATGTCAAGACTACGTAAGAGTTTGACAATACATGTAACGGGACTTCCACATGTGAATACCGGCGCATTTCAAAAGTAGGTATATTCGAACAGGAAGAAAGTAGATTTCTTGCTTATAATAGCTCGTGCTAGAACAAGCAAATGAGAGTAAAACTATCCCTTTGCAGCCAATATAGATCTCTATTCATTAAATATGCGATTAATTGTGAATAAGTAGACTGAAATTCCACAGGCATAATACAGTTTATAGATATTAAGCTTACAGTTAGCTCACTGAGCTTACAGCATCTTTCCGCCTAGAAAGATAAACGGACCTTATCATTACATTTCTATTTTTGATCATGTATATCATGAACCAGCCAGTTTTACTTCCAAAAGGAACCCAAATGTTATCCGAAAATCATCAATATTTAAGTTTGTAGCAGAATTTAACTATCTCTCCTTGCGTATATAAAAGGAAACAAACTTGACTAGACGCTGTATATTATCCCGAAATCGTGATTTCGGTTGATATAAAACATATTGTTCAGGGTGGCACGAGAAAAATCTATAGAGTTGTGCCAAACGGTATGGCTGTTTTCGTCCCATTCTTGCTCAGTGCTTATAGCAGCTTCGTGTTTTGGCACTAACGATGACCACTGCTGTCTGGTATTTGGAATTGTGTCAATGTGCAGATATTGTCGCGCTTATGTCAGTTAAGGGTAAGCCCACATTTGCTGCATAGCTCGATATTCATAGTTTATTTGGTTACTTTGGTTTAGTGAAAATGGTAACATTGTACCAAACATGACATCGCGTAAGAAGGTGAAAGGATTGTACTACGAAGAGCACCCGTGCCTTGTCAACAAACGTCTTTGCGAGATGTAACACAGAACACAACAGATAAATTTGACATATTATCCGTCTTGGTAGTACTCCGAATAATTTTGTTAAACAAACCGGTTCCGAAAATTGTCGAATGTGACCTTCTATAAGTAGCCGAATGCAGTTAAGCATAAGTTGAATCTATGCTTGAGATCTCTAAAAAACTTTGACTTCAAAAAGTATCTACACAATCTAGGAAAGACGACAACTGTGTGGCAAACAGTACATGTCTCGGCTATTTGAATATATAGCGCATTCAAATTCCATCATAGAAACTCATGTTCCATCAAATATATTTCAAATTGGTGCATAACACTTTGCAGTTGGATCCAAAGGTGGCAAACACTCCTGAAACCTACACTGATTGATCAATCTCAAGTAAGCAGATATTACAACAGATGAGCAAAAAGTGGGCTGATATTGACTGATTTGGATTTGGTCACTCCATGGGGCAAAGCATTTAAGGTCGTTCGTGCATTCTGAATTCAACTTGAACTCCTTATGGAATATGTTTCAAAACTATGTAGGAACCTGATTTGCTGAGGCAGGAAATTGAAAGTGTTATGTATTCAGTTAGCTGAGAAAAGGCAAATATTATAAACCTTCGAACTTTTCTATCAACCGAGCTGCATCAATTAGTGAGACCAAATTCAGAGATGGATGGTTTGAACCTCTTAGAAGCTGGCAAACGTGTAAATAATCCGGCGGTATATACCTTATACCTTATATACCTTATACCATTGTAGTTTTAGTGTCTTAATTTGTTCATGTTTCATCAGTCAGGATAAGCCATTGCCTTTCTATGTAGGGCGACTCTTGCTGGCTTTGTAGATGCATCCCCAGATGATTTGGTTCAGGTAAATGTAAAACCCGCCTAGTTATATATCTCGACACTTACAATACTTTTCTGGCGTTTTTCTACTCACTGTGTTGACGGCTATCTAGTTGGGCGCTATTGTCTAAGAAAAAGCTTAGGGTTTGTCGCAAGCTTTTAACATACGTATGATAAATTTCTAAGTTGGTTCAAAAAATAACCAAATGAACAATGGAACAATGGTAATATACATGTAAAACGCCAAGGATTAACAATTTCCGTGGGATGGGCAGTGGAAAACGTTCTTTTTTAACTTTTTGCACAAAATTGAAATACACATCAGTGGACTTACCATATTATCCACTTAGACACGAAGGCATATCCGTCTACCTTGATTTCTTGTGTTTGGTGTGTGCAATGTTGCTTGCGCCACGTCCTCACTCAAAGAATAGAAATCAGATCAAGTTATATAGGTGAGGTAAACCATCGCGGAATCGTATTTTGGTAATGTTTAGCTTTGGCGCAGGAATGACAAAAGTCAGAAGAGCTTTCCAGGTTAACAAACTCAAAGGGAAAAATAATTCCGGCAGCCTTTCAGCCGAATGTATTAGGTGGCAAGTATCAACTTATGACCACGCAATTCTATGTTGCGATTAAGCTTCAGAAGCTAGCGGCGGGCGAGTCCGGGGTTTTTGAAGATCTGTAACCCCGGAATGAGACGATCTTGTAGACAGCGATATCTGCCGCCGCACACTCCAAAGGCTCTCAGTCGCCTCTGGTATTGCAAGTGGGACAAGCCCTTCACATTTTCGTTGCCCTTTGCTGGGCGGTCCGCAGCGCAGCCAGATGGGATTTTAACCAGGATTGCCAAGCCTGGATCGCGCACTCTACATCAGGCCTCACATATGCATTGAGCATTTGGGAGAAGATGGAGAGATTGAACAGCCCAAACGCCCTCCTTAACAGACTAACTTGTTTTTCGCGGTTCTGGAAGACTGCGTCGAACTGCCGACATTATCTTGCATCAGTACCCCAAAGTCTCGCTCATGTGAGTCGGTTTTTAGCATGCCGTCACTAAACGTGTATGCGTACGTGAGGTTGTGGCGGACATGCACAGTTTTGCACTAGCCCGTGTTAAACGGAGGTGGATTTGCATTTAACCATTCAAAGGCGCGATATACATCTTGTTGCAGCATATCGTGATCTTCCTGATAGCCGATTGCCCACCACATCATTGTGTCGTCGGCCAAAAGCATGAAATTTGACTTTATGACAAACAACATCATTAGTAATCAATACGAATGACCGCGGCAAACGCAAGCATAATCGCGTTGACGTCCATGAACATGATCCGCCAACTGTAAAGTGAAGAGATGCTGCTGTTTCAAATAAACCTGCGGTTCCAACTGTCCAACGCTCCAGATATTTGTAACACTCCAAATGGCTCAAATCAAATTACTGAAGTCGCTGAAAGTCCTATTAGCTGGTTTAATATTTAAAGGAAAACATTTAGTGCAATACTATGTGCTGTATTTCGGCATTTGGTCTATATTCCTTTCCAGACTGTTCATTAGTGCCTTTAGTAAGATAACTCTTAGTCGGCAGTCATTATGATAGAGTAAGGATCTGCAAAGCTACACCATTATACTCATTTCGTTATCTGGATAACTTATTCGCAACCCTCGTCCACACCCCAGAATTTATCACCGGTTCGCTACAACAATTATTCGCATATATTATTGCATGACCAACGTATAGCTGCTCTATTTAAGGTGGCGTACTCCTAATCTGCCCACACACCACTGGCTTCCGGAACGTATCATTAGATTCCTCTTTCTGAACATTCACCGTACTCAGTATACCAAGTTGTCTTACTGCATTCAAGGACAGCATGTTTCATGGAAACTGGGTGAAATGCAGACACGTCACACTGACCTAATTTTCCGTTTATGATAAACGGAATTTGTGTTTCATTTCGAAGATACCTAGAGAAATAACTAAAGCTAAACGCGTATTCTTCCGTTGATAATAAGCCGATATTTGATTTCGCGTCGCAATACTGATCTATTCCATATATAAATTAAACATCATGTCAATTTAGACTAATAACTATTTATTCACTATTAAGCTAAGCTCACTGACTTGAGATGACTTTTTATATTACTTGCTTCTGGATAATTTCAAATTCAAAACGCAGTAACATTTTGCTCATTGGTAATCAAGTGCTAGTTTCTTCTTCTTCAAACCAACCGGATGTGTCTTGATGGAAGTTGAAGTTAACCAACGAAGATAAGCTTTGTTTTGTCACTGTCAGCTAAAATATGTCATTTTGCATAAAAAAGAAAACTTTCAGTGTCAAAACAAATCCACTAAACTTTTTAAATGATTAAGGCTTACCTAACAGCTTTACCTTTATCCAACTTTACAATACCCATGCTACAAATGTAGTTAACCTTAGTCATTCTGTAAAATTTTCACCAAATGGAAAATAAAGTAGGTGATGAATCGATGCATCTAATAAAAAATTTCCAAAACACTTGAATGCATGTAGAGGTAAACTACTTTATTATCAGGATCACGCATTTTGATTTGTTTATGCGTATCTGTTCCACTGAGGATTATTATCAGAATGAGGTACACTTGACAACAAAGTAAAGATGAACCTTACTATAAGTTTGAGGATATTTCGTAGAGTACGAATACCCTTAATTTTAGAGATTGTTAAATGCGGTCCATTGCGGCTGAGTAGTGTGATTCTGAACAATAGGTGAACAACCTTTTCAAACTCTGAACTGTCGACTTTTATCTCTCATCTCACGGAATGCAATTCTTCTCCCGTCCATTATAGTATATTCATAAATTTAATCCAATCATATCTTTTATTCATTTCAAGAGTGATGCTATTGATTAAGCTGTTGGTTATAGATAAAGTAACAGAGAAGAGAATATCGACGCTTCCAGATATAAGTATTATAACAAACCCAGTTAACTAGCAAACAGATCTTAGTAAATGGACATGATGAGCCAACATGAAATAACAAAGAATTGATAGAATAAAGTGCGATAAATCAGGCACATTCTGTTTCACTTCATATTTTGTACCTTTATAAACAACGTTAGCGAAACAAAAATAGTTGCAGCCGATGTGTTCTTATTAACATTAATCCTAAATTGAGCAACTTCAGTGCACTAACCAAATGTTACTTTTTGAGAAATCCATCATGAGCCACCGGTTTTCTGTTTTGACAACCAACGAAGGTTGACTGGCAGAAATGTACTCTGTCGAAATAATATAAAACAATTCTGAACTTCACTAGGGAAAAATTACACTGCTGTGTTACATATTCTTTCATTGTTCCCTTTTTCGCTAGTTAGATACATGTAACAGTTCTCAATCACAAGACTTTGAGTAGCTTAGGCGTTTATCCACATATTTAATTCTCTTCTTTTCCGTGTGTTATTGAACATCTGTTTGTAGCGCTTGCGGGGATGAAAATGCTCTGGATTCGGCTGACGTTTGTTTGACAATTAAAGAATATATCGTGGATTGTTTATGTACCTTTAAAGATTCTTCCGACAATTTTTGAAATTCAATTTAAATCTCCGCTTCTGATCCCACCGACTATCTAGCTGGCAAGGAACACGTGTGAAATGGCTACGTTTCATTTCCTGCTCCGTATAACGGATTCCATTATCAAAAACATCAAGTGAAACTTGCTAGATATTGCTTTGTTTGATACGCAAGAATAGTTAATGTTTGTATGTGATCGGTCTACATTGCTGGCCACCAGCTAGTTTGCGGTAACTTGTATAGCCACAAGGTTGCAGTGAGGCGATGCATTCCAAAATATCTATCGAAATATGTCCTCAAACGGTCAGCTAGTATATTTTCTGATATTATAGTTTTTACCTCGGCCATCCTGTGGGACTTACAGATAACATGGTTTTTTCGCGATATAAATCAATTTCAATGAACAGGCTCCGTTGCTTAATTTGGCTGGTTATCCAAAAAATTAATGACAAATAATGCAGTTGGTAGTTTTACTGTCAAAAGAATGGACTTACTTAGTATTACCGTAGCCCTGCACTCCAAGTTTGTCCATAGCTTCAATAGGCGAAATAATATAAATCCAAGGTACTTCGCGGGAGTAGGACGGAGCTTTGAGCCAAGTAACAAAATATAAGTGGCGGAGTGCGTCATCCAACCGACTTTGAAATGAGGCTAGCCTAAGTGTAAAAAAACGATTCGGAAATAGCCGTTCATGTTTGACATGCATGAATGGAAAAGAAATTTCCACGGCAAGCCAGACGACTGTTTTGTTCTGCTGAGGGTGGCGTCTCAGCTTGGTGTAACCGCTGAGTTGCATTAAAGAGCAGCATACATAGGTTGGATTGCGTAAAATCACGTACGCCATAATCTTGTTGTCTCGTAGACGACGATACCGCCCTTTGGATACTCCCAAAACTTTCGGCCACTGCTCTTATGGAAGGTGGCGCATTCCAATGACTTATTTACAAGCCCGACGTTGAGTTTGGTCCAATAGAGTAAGGTCGTGCTTCAGCCATGTCTATTACGCTTGGATTGTATATTTGACATTGGGGCGAACATGCACATTCAATATCTGTCTGAAAATAGTGGTGTCTAATTGTCCGAACGCCCGTCGTAGCAAGCTGACGTGCTGGTTACCAGTTTATGGTGCCTTTGCGGATTGCTTAGAATAACCCAAGTTATCCTGAACAAGACCGCCAAATATGCGTTCGTCGGATGGTCTCTGCAATACTTGAGTTTTTAGCTTGTAGGAGTAGGTATTCTGGTTTCGTGTAGAAAGTATCTTGCTTTTGTCCACATCGAACGGTAACAGATTTCGGGTTGCCTAATCATATGTCATTCCCAGTTAATACTGGATTAAATTCTTATCGGTATGCCTCTGAATCCGACGCCATGTATTGATATTGTCAGCTTACAACAGTAAATTTGAAGCCATTTTCCTTTCCAGGTCATTGGTGGATAATAAAACCAGTCGTGGACCTACAACTGAGCACTGCGTCCCACCAGACTCAACTGGTTTGGCCTCAGGTAAGAAATTAGAACTCTTGCCACGAATTTTCATTGCATGAATAAGTTGGCGATCCAGCTCAAGAGGTCACCGGTCTTGTAATAGTGGATTTTGGAAAGGGAAACCCGATGATTTAAACCATCGAATGCCTTCGATAAATCCTAGTAGATCAAAGCAACGGCCACTCCAACATCAGCTGACTAGGTCCAGCTAAATGGATTGCCTGACTTTAGATAACACAAGGAAAAGAAGCACTGAGCGATAGTTTGAGGACTTAGTCTTACTTCGACCTTTGTAAATAGGAGCTATTATTCCAAAATTCCATGTTGCAGTAATCTGGTTCTGTTTTAAACAGCGCTGAAGTATGAGCTGCACGTTTTGCATTTGTCTTGCTGCTGCTCCCAGTTTTGTGGGGGCAAAGTACATCGACTCCCTAGGAGCTGTGTTTGCGTAAACACGCCAGACACTGCAATACAGTTGGAAAAGTAAAATAAATGTGGGTGAGTCCTGGAGGCAGAAAAACAATGGTTGGAAGATGGCCCGATGGCAGGATCCTCTGAAATGTGTGGGCATATTGTATTCGCAATGCATTTGTTGCTTCCTTGGCTATTCTGTTTGGACTATCAGGCTTCCGAAATACAGGGATTCCCTGCCTTCTCTTACGACAGCCATTGACATATGTACACAACAGTTTGTGTTGAGCGCTGAACTATTTGCTATATTCCGCTGATATGCGACATGGTAATATCTGTGCAGTTATTACGACGGGCTAAGTACTTGTCCCAGTTATCTAGCGTGGGTGATGATCTGTACTCTGGCACGACTGTGTTAACTGCTCAGTATGATTTAAGAATTATCATCCTATCGCCTCTGAGTAGTAAAAACCTCTTTAAACTCGACGGTAATTATGAAAACAGTTCAATAAGAATCCATGACTTGTGGCTAGCGGCTATAGAAGTATGTGCAATGTAAAGAGTTTAAGTACAAAATACCTCGAACCTAATTCCCATGTGAATTTACTTTTGGTGATTTTAGTCAGGAATACACAGCCTCATGCCTTAGCCAGACAGAATAATTCGTGGCTAATAACTAATACATTGTATTTACAGAAACCGCTTTCCAATTGCATAATTTGAAATCCTTTTGATGAAAACAGTCTGATAAATATGGTTCAGAATAGGTTAAGATACCTAGTTACTGTTTTTTCCAGCGCATCTGAAATAGTGGTGACAAAATTAGGTCACTTTACTCACTGTTAGCACCAAGTGGACAAAGTACAGCTCACCTTTATTCCACGTCAGTGGGAATGTGATTATGCAAGGCATAATCCAAAGAATGTTACAATATAAAACGATTAGAACCAGAACACTGTGCAGTTAGGAAATAGTCAGTCTAAATTGTTTGCAATCCGCTCAGAGAGCGTGTTCCTTTTAACTTTATCTAATTGGCTAAATTCTCGAATAAACGACCGCTATCCGTTTGTAAGCAGTACTGATTTCTTCACATATTTTTAACGAATACAGATAAAAAGATAGACAACGGATCCACTCCGTTCGTGAAGAGTCAATAATGTGAAGTAATTTGCGTTTGACCAAGACAGCTAATTTTTTAAATTTACTTATACTTTGTTAAATCTGCATGAGAAACTGAGAGATTACGAGTTATTAGTTTCTCGATACATGCTTCAGCAGTTAAATAAAATTATGTTACTGGATAAACCAGCTAACCACTGCCTAGTTAGAATTAGTAATAATGTATAAATAAGCGAGGATTTACAACCCGCCTGTGAATGTTCTTTATACATGCAGGCATACTACTTGCCATCCAGTCTCAAATATCATCAAATGACATGTAATTTTAGAAGCCGTTGTATTTGAATAAAGGAGCAGAAAGAGTACCTAAATGGCTTAGATGGCATCTTTATCCAGTTGCATCCTAAAATTCCAATATTTTGCAAATTTTCCGCTAGTAGGTTGTAAAGTCAATTTCTGTTTCCTTATCTTATTGACAACATATGAAAAAACCTTGGTTGCGACAATACATCAAGTATTATATGTCCACTTTACTGCTAATTTCTGATATTTTACAAATTATCCATCGTCGGAAGCATGGTTGTTATTAACTCACAATTTAGCCTACAAGGGATAACTGGATTTCGCTGGTTCTCGGCCCTAATAGGATTTGTGAATGAGAATTGGAGTTGATGTTTGGATGTAATCTGCTCAACAAAGCTGTCCGTTGCTGGGAATCAACGATGCTGGTAGCTATTTAACAAAATTTGGCTTTTCTTAGCATGCAAAGGTGACCCTTTAGCATTATGTATTGTGCGCTGCAAGTGCACAGACAATTAAATATTTTGTAGATTATACCCATGGAAATGCAAGAACACAATGTTGCGGAGAGTACTATTTCGATAAATCTCCTCAGACATTTACAATTATAAAATGGAAAGGCACAAAGCAAATGGCTGATGAAGCCAAAGTGATGGGAATAGTGGAATCACGACAAACAGAAACTCAAAAGTATTGATCAATAAAATCCATCAACAACACATGTGACAAAGCATGTGTTAGTTGATCGGAGGAATGCCAAGTGCATCATCCGACCACTGTGGGCGTCCGGAGTGGTGAAAATTAGTGAGCTAACTAGGGCCAGGGTAGAAGAAGCCCTTGCAGCAAATCTTTCTGTTTGCACAATTCCGGTTGAAATATCCTAATCGCCATTGCTTCGGCCGTCCGTAAAATTTGCTTTCTAAGACCTTTAGTGTAACGTGGTTGTACTACATAAAGTACTTGGAAGGCATCAGCGGTCCTAATTCGGTGTCCGCTTTCCACCAGATGTTCCAGGATGGAACTGTTGGGGTGACTGACGATGCCTTTCCGCAAAGCCGTTGGGCAGTGCTCCGCAATGCGTTTAGACAGACGCCTGGTTGTGTGTCCCACGTACCTCGCACCACATGCGCAGGTAAACTGATATAAGATGTAAGCTTGGGACTGAGCCGGAAGTCTAACTTTAATGCGTTGGGCTATAAAGGGAGCTGTTTCCGCAAGGACGTGTGGGTATGCGGTAGGGAAGGTTCTAGCCACTGCAGTGGAAATTCTTCTGGTCAACAGATCGAAGGCAACATCGCCTTTAAAGGGAACTGATAGAAACACGTCCTTCTTAGGGACAGTAGTAATCACTTCAGGGCTATCGCGGATCACTGCATACTTTTTGATGAATGGGGTCGGATAACCGTTATCTTGCAGCGTTTTGAGAATACGGATCTTCTCGGCCTCTAGCGTCTCTTGGTTGCAAATTTTCGTAGCACGAAAATACAAGCAGCGAACAAGATTACGTTTGTACATCAAGGGTACAAAGCTCAGAAAATGTGTATATTGGCCTACCCAAGTGGCCTTCCGGAATACACTTCTTTCCAATGAACCATCATTTCTTCGGCTTAGCAACACGTCCAAGAAGGCTAGCTAACCATCTCTTTCGGTTTCCATAGTAAACTTCAACGATGGATGAACACGGTTTAACTGGTTTAACAGGTTGGAAATATTGGTGTTTAATCGCAGATTATAAACGTATCATCCATATAACGACAATAGAAATCAAACGAAACGATGATGGGCCGTATAGCTTCAAGCTCAATCATATCGAGGAAAATATCACCAAGGTGTGGTCCTAGGGGGGATCCCATCGCGACACCGTCAACCTGTCTGTAGTAGACTCCATGATATAAAATTGTCTGTTGAAGGTACAACGTAAAATTAATTCCTTTAGTTTCCTCACCGGAATACCCACATCTATGTTCTTCTCATTCATGTAATCACACACAAAATTGACAGTTTCCATCAATAGAACATTCGTAAAAAATTACTCAACGTCCAGAGGGAGCATCAATTTGTCATTTATTTTCATGCATTATACTTGTTTCACAAATTCAAATATGTCTTTCACGGTGTATGTGCATAACTCCTTGCGTACTGATTCGAGCAAACCTGCAAGACATTTCGCAACCGAGTGAGTAGCTGAGGCCGACATGTCGATTATCGGAAGCGGAGGGACTTGAGGTTTATGCACTTTAGGTAGTCCATAAAGACGTGGTGGATGTGAACTCACTGGCGTTAGCTGTTCCAGTAGCACACCAACTGTTTGGTTCATACGCTTCAGCTCCTTCGACACTTGAGTGATTTTAAACTTATCCTGCGCGGTTTTATCCTTTTGTACCGTTTCACAAAAGAACTTACTCTTATCTTGCAAAATGGATTGCATATTGGAAAGGTAGTCGCATCTATCCGGAGCCTTTGTCGGGTCTAGAGATAATTAAATCAGGATTTGATCTTAATTCCTTGCTGGCCTCCCTGTGTTTCTATAACAGGACGCTAGATGGTTTGGTTTTGTAACTCATATCCTGCTGCAAAAGATGAATCAAAGTGGTTCTGAAACTATCTTTAGCAAGTGACGACGTAGGTGTTAGCTCATTTAGTTGTCTCATCAAGTTTACAAACTGGATCTCCAGATGAATTTGTCCATACTTAGGCTGAGAGAAACAAAATCTTGGTCCAAGTGCTAGTGCTTGAAGTTGCAGCTGACTCAGCTTCAGGCTGGATAGATTATGGACATATTTTTCTGGATGTGGTGGTAACTTATGTCCTCGTGGAATTGACTCTAAACATTTAATCAGTTTCGCGTACTTTTTCTCTTCCAACTTAGCACACACTTCTTGGCCATATTGCCTGAAAGCTTCACACTGGACTGCATTGACCTCTTCTACGCTTGAAGCATAAAGTGAACATAGTCGTTCCAACTCTGGGTCGTGACTCAACACTTTCCAGGATACTGCATGCATGCCGCTTGAGAGACGGTGGCAGGCGAAACGTGACACCGTTTAAGTGCTTTCCAATACTCCTTAGGATATTGGTTACGATGTAAACATTCTCGTATGAATCTAATATCCGTCCTCACATCAGTAAGCCTGGTGTTAAACTTCAGACATTTGTTGAAGTCACTGAGCGCATTGGGTTCCTTGCTCTTTTTCAATTCGTAGATTATAATTCAGAACACGTTTATGATGGAGCAGCTTTTTAATGATGCGGCGGCGTCACGGGTCAAATTGCTCTCAACACAGGTTGTTAAAGATATTGTAGTAATCTGACTGCACTTTGATTACCGCGACGCGAATGAACCATATTTCGTGATTTGTCTTGCGTCATCTAGGAAGACATAATCATGTTCTCCTTTATTCACTCTAAATATATATGTAGCAAGCCAATATGTTTTATATACCTGAGAGAGCAAATTCTCAGCATCTCACAATATCTGCAGCGGATGATTTAGAATATCATAAATGAAAAGGTTTTAACTGACTATAATGGCTTTAAGAGTGCAAGCGTCATCCAAATAAACGGATCCGAATGCGAATTATTTTGAATTTAAATCACGGAAGATTAGTTTATGGGTTAAGACGAGTGTTTCCTAAGTGATAAAGGCGATTGGACGAATTCGTGGGTTACGCGTAGTACCACAAAGTCCATTTTAAAATTCATCGGATGACAGCCTTAGTGTCATTTTAACGGGAATAGGAAAATACAATTCAAGCATCTGAGTGAAAATTGATAAAGCCGCAGCAAAGATAGTAAGTGCAAGACTCCAGTGAAAAGACAAGGACAAGCTTAAATGCACCATACTACCTCACTGGACATATGATAAAATTGCTGCGCAACATCGTATAAGAGAAAAGGAAATCAAACCGCCGTCAGCGATGTAACTTTTTTATAAAATTAAGTATGAAACCTGTATTTAATTGTATCTTAGATTACACTTAGCAATAATCGGGAATATATGCAGCTCAAGAACTAGCTGCTGCATGTCCAACTCTCTGAGATTGACTTGCAAGTATATTTGTGGAACACAACATTCTACCTAATGGGGGATCGTTATGGCGTTTACAAAGCTGTATTTTTCTTGTTCGATATGAAGCAGAACCCTTCATGAAAGCTATACAGCAAGCAAAACTTATCCACCTGCAATCACTTCAGGTATTAATGGCGATTAAATAAAACCCCTTAAATAGTTCATGTTAGATGCCTAGTTGCACATCAATGGAATGAGGACAACCAAAAGAAAAATGTAAATGATTCTTTGTTTTTATCTAAAAGCGGATGAATGTTGGAATAGTTTTTCAAAGTAAACTTAGGTTAATTATTAGCCAAACATAAATTGACTATTTCTGATAGATCGAACGTCTATTAGTAACACACCACCTTACCATGCTATATTAGTTTGTCAAGACTTAAAATGATCGCAATACAAATAGAATGTAATACTTAATTGATTGTGATAAGCCTGTGCCAGCTTTTGTTTTTATTTGTGCGGTCCACCTACACAATTATATTGCACAGGAAGCTAACGCAATCATTCGTTTTTCCACAGGACATCAAACCAATGTACAGACATATACATTAGCAGCTCCTGTAGCCATCTTGTAATCGGTGCGTTAAATTAAGCAAAAATTTATAGCATCACTGAAAAATTAACAGCTTTAAACCTTATTTATTATTACCAATTCTCGGCACGTTACGCTATGATCCGTGCGCGCCGCTGGAACAGAAACCGGAAAGTACTGTTATTTGTCCAACTTCTAGGCCGGTTACATTCTGAACATAAAACACACTTGGTTTTTTGTAGTACTGCTGTTTTCGACACTAGAAAATCAAGTCTTTGGTGACCTTGACTCGGGGTGACCAAATAAGATTTTGCGACTATTTTGCAGAACATACATTACTATCTTACTGCTCACCATGGAGCCTGCACTCATTCCACTCGGATTTAATAGCTCCACAAGCTGGATTTAAAACTGTCGGAGTAATGGCAACGCTGCACTAGATTATCCATTATCGGCAACTTAGAGAGACTTGTTATGGGAATTCAAGCGCGAAACGTGTTCACATTCAAGTGCCCGTTGGACATGTTACTCTCATTCGAAAGAGTTTTTCCAGGCTATAAGATTCGCTTAAACTCGCGTTTATCCAACTCCAAATTATGCCGATAGGTCACACATTACAGCCATTGGCTTACTGCTGTCAATCCAACCTACCAAGCGGTTTGTCGCAGCCGCTGTCGATCGGTAACCGCCGCTTCGTCGATTCACGCTTCGTTCTGTTAGTGTTCTCCAGCTAGCCTGAAAGCTCCAGAGAATAAGTTGCTTGACCCGTGCGCGCTTGCGTTCACATATGTGTGTTTGTTTGCACAACTGCCCCCACCATCTCCAGGCAACACGGCAGGAATATCTCGACCTGGAATTGTGGTTATTATGGACGAACGTCGCCGCGGAATATAACGCACCGATCGAACTCCAACTGCGCGAAATCACACAAGGTAGAACTTCATCACATCTATACTCACACAGACAGCAGTATGTAGCTTCTGCTTTTTCGTCTGCAAAATTGTTGAAAATTTTAGCTGGCGTATTCGAGGGCCTTCAAATTTCAACTCTTGTGTGTGCTAAAGAATTTGTCTCAAAGATGAATTCCAAAGATATGAACGCGTGGCAGTCATTTGTGGTGGTTATGCGAAAGAATTCTTTAGAACAAAAAATCAGAAAATTATGAGGTGCTGGTTAAAATAATGTTGTTGGCATTTCGCGTTCTTGGATGCAACATAAGCATCAAACTGCATTTCTTGATCAGCCGTCATGATTATTTCCTCGTAAGCCTTGGGGCTTTAAGTACTAAACAAAGGGAACGTTTTCTTCAAGATATGCTGACGATGGAAGAAGGTTATCATGGACGGTGGGACAAACACATGGGAGAATCAAACGTGGTTGCCCTGAAATCAATTGGATGCAACAGCTATAACCGCAAATTTTTACCCGATTACTGCGCGTTATGACACTAGTTTTGTGTTCACGTCATGCCTAATCAAGATGTTGCGTTCAGGATATATGTATGCAGCAACTTTTATCTAAGATACATAGAGGCATAGACCAGAATTGTGAAAAAATTCGTCTGTTGAGTAATTAGTTAACAGTGAACTTGGTAGCTTACAGAGAAATACTAATGTCATATTTGTATGTAACACGCTCAAATTATCTAGAGCCCCTGGTGATTTCTTTGCAGCCCTATGCTTTTCCGCAGTGTGATGAATGGAAATGTGGCCGAAAGGAGCGAAAAGTGAAAATATTGCCTGATTTTTGAAATTTACTGTGACGTACACCGGAGAACTATGTCACATTTGTTTTCTACGTGCTCAAATACTAGGAAAAGTACTGACTTTTTCCATGCATCAACGTCGTTGTTGCTCTGTGTATTTACACTATCTTCATTGCCAAACCGTTTGAAATGGCTAGGGTATTAATTGGGAGCAGATTGTCTTGTCTCGGTTTGGGGTAGTTATTTGGTATACCAGAACCTCCTGACCACAGAGAAGGATTTTCATTTAGTGCCTTCCGTTTAAAAAACTTAATCATTCACCTGCTTTCGCCCAATCTCATAATGAGTAAAATATATGAAAAATGAAGTTGTTAAATGGAAATTCCAGTAGTGACTTGCATAGAATGGATGTTTAACGTATGAGGGAAAATATGTAGTGTCTCAACGCATGTTTGTCAAAATGTTAAAGGACTCAGCTCTAGTTTCCTTGTTGCAAAACGTCTCCATTGTGCTATCTTGCTACAATTTCCCGGTCCTCTTATGAGCTGTATCATTAGTAGCCAACATGTCCTCCGTACAAGGTGTGACTACTTTGAATGCATCTCCATTTGAATGCATTATCCATCATCAAGTACTGGATTTGTAGCACTTCCAGACGGGCGGCTACTTTAGCTGAAAGCGATTTACCAACTTGTTGCAATGTCTGTATGTCAAGGGTATCTGACTATTCATCCCCTTTCCGAAAGCTCTCTACTGATACCCCCAGGCTCAGGTAAGGTAAATTTTATCCTGATTTCAACACTGTTATCGTGGATACCCAGGACTGCCTTCTATTTCTTCCACAACAATGTAACTAAATATGCAGCGCGGGTTCCGTAGTATTATCCTTTTCCTGACTAAATAATTTGTCAGGCAGCAACCTGAGAAGCCGTGAGTATGCGGAAGGCATGTGTTGAATTTTATTCGGGCCGAGCAGCTTTCCAAGTAGCAGTACTGGCTAACATGTGGCGATTCAAACCTCCGCATGTTTTTCGCGGTTTTAAAGCGCAGAGTATTTTTGTACAGCCTTCCTATGCGTTACAGATAATATACGTCGATGAACTGTCACTTGGAGTTGTTCATTGCCACAATTACTTAGGTAGCTTTGTTAATTACCTTGCGTAAATTAGTGGGGTTACTTATTTTTCATAGGTCCATTGAGATGAACCTGAGAATGTAGTGGGATCTTGTGGTGTATAACAAAGCGATATGGTAGTGATGACAGCGAAATAGCAAGGATGAAGTCCGCCAGTATGTGCTTAACAAGAGACACTCTGGTACCTTAATGCAGTGTCTTAAAAGTAACTGGAAATTTCTCCTTTAACCTTCAAGAACAATAGACCGAAAGTAAACCAATGTTTTTGAGGATTCATCCTCAGTCCCTTACAATCATATCGGTGAATTAGGAGTACGAACATACATCAAAGTGGGACAAAGTGTAGTTCAAGGATTACAGTTGCCCTCAGAAGGATCCGTTATGTCTGGCCAACCTAGCTTAACTGCTTCGATCAGCAGTTTTATGCACACAACAGCGATTGATATAGCCGAATGCTGATCGCCTCGACAATAGCAAGGCTATGGTGGTGCAGGGCTTTCGGCTGGGGTGCATGGTTCCCGTATAGTATCCGGAATGCAAGGATTGGGTCAACCTAATGCCCGTTGTCAACATGGTGAGCCATAACGTAGCAAGTTACAGTCGCAGTATCGCATCAACTCAACCAGCGTGATAGCTGCTTCTTAATGCGCTTCAACTATGTCATAATTGTTAAACGGATCACCTTGGTTAGGTCATGAAATCCGTAGACCCGCTGATAGATGTTGTTACCCGCAATATATGATAATATATATATATGGCGAAAATATGGTTTTTCCAAACCAAGAGGCAACCAGCCTATAACCTGGGATGGAGGAGTGAAGTGGATATGCGAATGTTCTCCCAGCTGGCTGAGTAGGCTGCAGACGTTCCATCGTCACGTTAGACGACATCAACAGCGTGATTTATGAAGGCCCCCTAACAGAGCCAAGTGATTATTGACCACTTACTGTTTCGAAATGCAGGGGTGGAATGATCTCAGTGAGCTGATCATGTAGTCAACTCTTGCGTACTGTTCGCAAGTGTCCGCCTCCATGACGTTCCTTTGCCCTGTTGATATCGGGCGGAGTATTGATTTGACCCTCAGCTCTGCAAAAGCAGTATCTTGACCTAAGTGTCTGTTGATTGATTTCTTTCTCGTGCACCAAGCCTCCATCAACTCGCGTGCTTTTCTACTTTTCTACTTGCCTATGATCCTGAGATTCCCAAATCAAACTGCTGATCATCGGCGTCCATATGTGTCGACATCAAGGAGTTCTGGTCATGTCGGCGGATGGCTGAGCTATGCCCGCATACATCTCACTGATGATGTTGTCTGGCCTGACGGTGGGATGTCTTCAGCCAAAACACACAGTTCGGAGAACAAACGTATACCTTCCTCCGCATCCCGAGCTTGAAAAACTTTAAGCATTTCTTGAGACATGTATAATTAGAGCTAGTGCCTTCAGACTTTCAAAACGGCGTTGTATGCATGTTAGCAAAAACACCACTTGGAAGTCGCCATTTCTGAGTGTAAAACGAATGAATAATATCTAACGATGAGAAGGCTGCTCTGTGTATTATATTTTTTATTGAGGCAGAAGGAGAGGTTCATGATATTGGGTTGATTTGCTGCAAAGCGCAACAGGCCACGGATTCTGACGTAGCACATCTTTTGGTGGCTGTGTCATCCTAGAAACTTTGAGTTACTTTTTGTATGACGATTAGTATGTGCTTCAAACCCCTTTGAATTTAACAATAAAATATTTTTTATTAAAATGCTGGTTATTTGTCTTGCAGAATTCAAAGTTTAGATAAATCTTCCATCCTGAAACCTTCTTATAAAAAAGATAAACTCTTGGTCCTTGGAAACGCGACAAGCGGTGTATTGTTTCTCATCTCGGATATACGCATGACAGACACGTGCTCAAAATAAGTGCAGAAAGTTACATTTAAATCCTATTACTATGATAACATGGCTGACCTCACGAAGGTAACCACTTAAGAGCCTCTGTTGAATACCCTGTCGACCACTCTAAGATTGGATATGCTTCAATCATCTGAACACCGACACTTCACAACACAAATCTAAAACCCAGATCGCTCATCACATACTGAGGGCCGATTTAAGCCAACCACCCTTGCGCTAACCTGCCGAGTGTGCGCTGATCAAACGTAAATAGTTTGAAGATCATGCAACAGAGAGCAACATTCCCGAATATTGAGTATGTTTTTGATAATCTTGCCTAATTTCAGACCCACAATCAGTAAACTTGAATGTGAAAGCACGCCTGCATTGTTCAATGATGCACAGGCGATCAGCTCCACTAAAACTCCAATGACTCCAAAGTGCCAAATGTTCGAATAGGCTACTGTACCAGAATTGCGGACGGTGTATCATACAGGAAAACAGAACATTTACAGCAAGATGTGCATGTCATTATTACATGGGGCATGTCCTTGAATCTATTCGCTTGTCACTTGGAGTAACCTGACTTTACACACCGATCACCTGTATCTGCAGCCCTCCGAGTAGATCTCAACTGAGCAATGTGCAGGAATCATGCGGAATGCTTACAATTAACAATCCAGAATTTCTAACTTTATGGCATAGGTCAGGGTGGCGACTAAAGTATTATTTTCAGCAGGTTTCGCAGGACTCATACGCTTACCTAATGGGGGTTCCAAGATAAATGCGCAGAGTTTGGCTGCATCTTGATTGAAATGTTAACGCCCATTTCTAAAAACTATGATGTCACTGAGGGTGGTAGATTGTGTGTAAAAGAAAGGTGCTTTGATGCTATGTTTTCTAGGCTAACCAAAGCGTAACGGAGTTAAATTTCTAATTAATTTAATTTGTACTGAAAATACGGGGCCAGGTTAACAATAATAAGCGTAAAAAGCGCTTCTGTACACACGGCTCAAGCTCAAGATTTCAGATGTATGTAGCCTCAACGAACTATGACCTTTTAGGGATACCTTGAAAAGTCGTCCAGTAATTAAATTGATACATTTGAACTCATTTTCAGTGCCTGCGTGACGGTGACATGAAGAAAATTTTAAAGAGACCTCGCCTCCCCCCTGTACAACCATTTCGGTATTCATTCGCGAATTCAAACAAATAGCGACTCATAGTAAAACCCAAGCATCGTGCACGATAGGAGCACATATTTTGATCAACGTATGCAATCCATGCTTCATATAGTTGGTGAGTAAAGATATTTTGTATGATACTGTGCGCAAGCAAGCATCTGAATAGGCCTACTCAAAGCAACGTTCAGTCGCTTGGACAGAAAATTAGTCACATTGTCGTCTTTAAATGGTGAATTCCCATCTTATGTTGATCTCACATGCGTTATTTTCGATGTCTGAGGATGAAGTAATCCGACAGATATTTGCTCTTAGTGTATATCTGGTCATCTGCAGTTCCACAGCAATTTGTTCGATGCTCGAAATAATCGCACTTAAATGACAAGAGTGCGTAATGCACCCAGTAAACCTGTTTTTCCTTACACATTACTGCAACACTATCCACTGGTGTTTCAGATAGTATATGCTTCCAGAAATGTTCATCGTATTCTGGACTCGCGCTCACGATTGAAATGTGGATTCGGATGAGCGTCTTTAGTCGCTATCAAAAGCTGCAAAATCTTTACGTTTGATTAGCAGATTATAAAGGCTTTATCCATATAATATATAGAAAATTCAACTTCGTTGTGCGATCTTAGAGGACATTGCAGCAAGTTCGTCAAGTACGCATGTGCCTGGAGAGGTCTTGACAGAGACTACGTGGAAATCTTATCCATCAGAAGATATCTATCCCAAAGGAAGGTTAATAAAGCATTTAAGATTGTTTCAAGTAAGTCCTCCCTCAGGAAATTTGCCAGGATGTTTAAAGGCCTGTTCTGTTGAAGTACTAGCTCACAAACCTACTCCACTGTTTCCAATAATGGAATGTTTGTAAGCAATGGCTGAGCAACTAGTGATGCAATCCACTTGCTGGTTTCCTTTTGAAGAGAATTATCATAAATATTCCTAACTCAGCACTATGTTTTAAGCTAAGGTCAGAGACATAAATGTCACCTTTGTCTTTTATGTTGCATCAGGGAATGTCACACAGAGGCTAAATGCCTGTTAATACAACTTACAACATATTCCCTAGTATACCAAACCATCGTCGTCCTAGCACGCAACTTCGACTAATTCTTTTAGAGTATTTGCTGGACATATTGTGTTGCCCGCCCAACTACGTCAAAGTATTGAACTTCTATTCACATTGTTGATCCACCATGTACAACTAGAGTTATTTTTCTCATATTTTAAATTAAAGCGATCAGAAAGTTTGGCTTTACAAAGAGTGTGAAACCCATAAAATAAAAATGGGACACTGCAGTTATTAATGAGATTTTATGGTCAGTATATATGTTTCCGCTCTACCAGTGTGTGCTCTTTTCTGTTGCAGTGCTATCATCAGATACATGGTATTAAAGGTTACTTGTACCACTGTGTGAACTTACTTCTCATGTCTCTAAAGAAGCACTCGAACATTACAGCAGTCAGTTACCAAGAAAACTAGATACCAAATTCAGAATGAATAATTACATCTCGGCGATCTTACAAATGCACGAATCTATAACTAGAGTCAAACTTGCACAGTTGCTGTGGCGAACAAATTAGCAAGGTATTTGCCCCACGAGTGAAATGCAGGGCGTACGAGTAGTTAACATACAATTTCGTCGAAATATGGGTCACTCATCTTTGATTGTTGAAACTTTTGAAGACGAGGACCACTTGTTTCATAAGCTATATTCAAGCTGTTTTAGTTACCAAAGTGCACTTCAATGCGCAGAGAGCTCCACACCATACTGCGCGCCGCAGTGCATTCACAAAACAAGTACTTCAAATATTACCTATTCATTCAGTTACTTCTTCGTTACTCCCATGAGTCACGAAGCTGAATATAAACGTGTATGCACAGAGATTGCGGTAACAAATAGAGTGGATGTTTCACAGTGGATGTTTTAGAGTGGAGGTTTCACTTAAGGTTTCCACTGAGTTATTAAGTCATTTAAGTCATTCTCCGAGCTGGGATCTGATGAAAATCCGTCATCCAATATCTAACTACGAAATCAATGAAAACATGGTATATAAATGGTAAAAAGGCTACAACTTAACTAGTACCGTGGGATTATTTTGTGAACTACAGAAGATCAATAAAGCTAGTTTCATAAAAGGGATACTCGCATTTGTGTTTTAATATTTTATTTTACCTAACGCACATGTATACCCGGCTACACCGATTTCTTTAGAGCTGGTGAGCTCAATGCTTTTCTGCCACTTGTCGCCACTCGGTGATCGTATGTTGATGATGCCATGAATGAACGATCTTCACCAAATATGTATTGAGTTGGAATCCAAGTTGACTGTATTGATTTCCAAGGTTCAAGTTTTGTCCCCTTGTCTTTGTGTTGTGACTAGGTTTCAGGTGACGGAAAATATTAAAAGAATTTTTCAAAAATTCTGACATCTGATTGAGGCCAACTCGTTGACGTTGTACACTGCTAAAGATTCCACACCCTGTTAGTACGGCGGGTAAAAGAAACACTTCATATTTTTGTAAGCATTCGCGATGTATTCTCCAGTTTACCCAAGTTGCTTTTTAGCCAGGGTAGCCAGATCTGAATCGCGCACTTCACATGGGAACACCTATCCGCATTAAACATTTGTGGAGATGGGTCGCACCGCCCGAAGGAATTCCTGAAATGACCAATATGTTGGGTCACAGTTTTGAACACCGCCCAGAGCTGCGCGGAACAGCCAGTCATCTTGAATTACCAAACTAAGTTCACTTGACTGTGAGGCGATCTCGAAATATAGTCTCCAAGTCTACGTGTCTAACGGAGCTTGTTGCGTACATGCGCGTTTTTGTACTTGTCTGCGTTATCCATGAAACGTTATTCTCCGATATCTGTCTGGATTAAAGCACCAACCACTTAAACCTCAATTCACATATTTCGAACCATAGCAATCCATGCAGCCTTGGTACTGTTTAACCCAAACATAGGAATCACAATAATGCATTGTTATCTAATGGCACCGTTAGGCGGATACGTAAAAAGATCGTCAAACCTAGCAGTATCATTAACCCCTTTGAGATCGGTGGTGGTTTTGCGGCAATGAAGCGTCGCTGCTGTGTACCGGCGTAGTGCTGAGGTCGTTGCTTTCAAGGGAAGAATCTAACGAACGTGGCATCACTGCTGCTGCAACGGAGCGGTGGTTTCCAGCTCATCATATCCTCTATGAACAATGAACATTGATATATTACAGGTAAAAAAGCGATTGCTTTACAAGTGTCGTAGGATGGTTGAAGTGAAACATAAGTGTAAATCGTCAGTTTAAGCATCTAGTGAATTCAAGTGACCCTTATTCATAGAAACGTCGTAGAATGTGTACTGAATTGTTATTGTAGAGTAATATGGGAAGTAATATGGGTAACGCATTATTAAGAACAAGAGAAACGACCAACGCTTATTCGTGCGCCGCCTTCTTGGACTGGGGTAAATTGATGAATGCAGTTGTAATATATCCGAAACTATATTACACAACACCAGTGTGTATATAGTGAAGCACAAAAGCTGAGAATGAGCACCGATTTTAGCGTTTGTTTGACGTGGACATCTCTGATTATATAGCGTAATGTAGGTGGATAAGCGAATCATCCAGACGTCTTTTGAATACCGATAGCGTGGGGGAAGAAACAACGTATGTGGGAAGAGCGTTCCAGTGTACGCGTACACGAAGGGAAAAGAAATTCTGGCGGCATTCCAACCGGCTGTAGTGTGTGGCCAGCTTTAGCTAGTGTACTCTGAGTGTTGTATTGCTATTCAGCTTTAGTAGGTGACGACAACAATGGTTTGGATTCCTCAGGATCATATAACTCATTATCAAGTCGCCAGACAGGCGTCGATATTGTCCACTGTAGACCCCTAGGGTTTTCAGCCTCAATCGGTGAGGGAGATGAAACAGGCCCTTTACGTTCTTCCTCGCCCTTCGTTGTGGCAGTTCATGAGCGATAAGATGTTGCTTTTGCCATGGCTGCCAAGCGTGGATGGCGTACTCAGAATGAGGCCGAATGTAGGCGTTGAGCATCTGAGAAAAGATGGAAGGACCGAAGCGCCCGAATGCTCTCCGCAAAAGGCCAAGGTTTTGGTTAGTTTGTTGGAGTCTCTCTCGGCCTGACGGGAGCAGCCCAGATCTTCCTGCACTACCACTCCTAGATCGCATTCCGTTGTAGTGCGCTGCAATATTTGATCCCTCATTCTGTATTCGCAAGTGGCTTTATGGCGTATGCTCAGTACCTTGCACTTTGTAGCGTTGAGCTGAAGCAGGTTCTGAGCCGACCATTCGTAGACACTGTCAAGATCATCCTGAAGTGCTGCATTGTCGCTGGTTGTTCTAATGGCTCGCCATATCTTGAGATCTTTAGCGAAGAGTAAGGAGTTGGAGTTGATTACTGTCGCGAGATCGTTTATGTAAATCAGGAAAAGTCGTGGACCAAGTACTGAGCCATGGGGCACACCGCACTTAACGTTGATCGGGTCAGAGATGACGCCGCGAATTCTTACACTCAGATGTCGTTGAAGCAAGAAGTTAGCTATCCAACCGAGGATTGGGTCACCAATTTCACAACACTGCAGCTTGTGAAGTAGGATACGGATATTTAGACGGTCGAAAGCCTTTGAGAAGTCCAGACATACTGCGTCAACATCTACGCCGCTGTCAACGGTCTCAGTCCAACTGGATCTGGCAAGCAGCATGTTTGAAGTTCAAGATCGGTTCTTGCGAAACCCAAGTTGTTCTTGTGCAATGATATTGCGTTCTTCCAAGAAGTTCATCAGAGCTTCGGCGACAATCGCTTCCATGATTTTGGAGAGCACCGGAAGCATTGTTATCGGGCGATAGTTGGCCGGATCTGTACGACTTCCCCCTTTATAGATGGGAGTGCTGATGCCTTGCTTCCACATTGTTGGCACGAACAGCTCATCGAGGCATCGTTGGAAGAATTTGCAGAGGGGGTCCGCCAGGTTTACTGCAGCCATTTTCAACGCTTTTTGACGAATATTATCAACACCGGGAGAGGTATGCTCGTGCAGGGCAATTGACCTTTTCATAACATCCGCAGTCGTAAATGTGATGTGGCTGAGTCCTGGTGGTGGTACAACGATTGGGAACAATGTATGCGGCGATGTCGTGCTCTGGAAGTTCGGGGTGAATTGTTGACATAGGGCGTTGGCCACCTCGGTTGCGTTTTGTGCAAGTCCACACAATGTGTGTAAAACAGGAATTCCTCGCTGTACTTTGCGGAGCTTGTTAACGTGTCTGTACAGGAGCTTGGGGTTTGAAAGAAATTTCTCGGCTAGATTCTGTTGGTGCTGTATTTTATATTCGCCTACCGTTTACGCAGTGATTCCTTTGGATAGTGTAGGCTTCCCATGTTTCGGCACTCAATGACTCCTTGTATCTTCGCCGGAGTAAATTCCTCGCGACGATACACTTGCGTGTCCTGCTGCGTTTGAATGATTTTACTATCTTCGCTCGCTAAGTTCTTTTCCTAGAAGCACTAGTTACTAAGGTGTTGAACTGAAGATCAAATTCAGACCAGGCGACATCGGGCGATCGTTCTGCTAGAAATGCCAAGTTTGTAGCATTTATCAGTTTGAGTAGAGTGCCGTAATCCGTAATGAGCTGGCATTCCTCGGTGTTTTCTGAGGAATACTCTGCATAACAGATGTATTGAACATGAGGGTTGCATGGTCGCTACGGCCTAAAGGTCTCTCTATCGATACCGTTTCGATCATAAGCTCTTCATTGGTGAATACGAGATCCAGAACACCCGGTTTGTTTCCTGTCCTGAATCTTGTGGGAGATGTGATGTGATTGTAGAGTGGTAGCCCACTGATTATCTCCTGTACTTCCATTTTGAAGTGTTCGTTGATACAGGCTGGGGTTTCTATGGTATGAATATTGAAGTCGCCAACCAGGCGAATGTTGCTGTACGACTGCGAGGGATTGGTCTTCATTGTGGAGGCTAGGTGGTTGTCCATTTCCAAAGTAGCCGACGGAGGGCGATACACGGCACCCAACAAGCATGCGTCCCCACGGCTAAGTTGAAGACGACACCAAAGCGCATCGACAATCTGAACCTCTGGGTCATCGATGAGATCAATGTGTAGTTCACTGCGATAATAAAGTTCTCCTCCATCTCCTCTACTTGGTCGATCGTTGCGTAGAATAGACATCCCAGGTAGTGCGATTTCTGCATCAGTGATCGCTACATTCAACCCGGTCTCGGTTATCATAACGAGGTCGCTTGACATGGAGGTCTGACGCAGTCGAAGCTCGGTGCAAAACGATGTACCTAGCTACGAACTCTTTCCGATATTCTACAAAGTCGCGTTTTGCCACGCAGGATATTCTGTAAAACGCGGATGGAGCGCGGCCGGTTTCGGAGACGAGCTTTCAGTAATATACATTCTACTGCTTCATTGATAGACCTCAATAAGTTTCGAAGACACGGTATACCGTATTGCTTTGAATCCGAGTAACAGGTGAAATGCACCCACTTGGTGTGCTTGGCAGAATTACCTCGGATATAACATATGAATGTTGATTGTTTCACAGTAACGAGTTACCTTTATTGTAATGACTTCGAAGTCTTTAATGAAACTTTGACTAAAATCTCTGACGGTGCTCTAAGCGCTTCTTTACTGACCGCTTTGCAGCCTAAGTGGAGGTAGTTTGCCAGAATTATAAGCATAGGGTTTGAGGAAGCTCTGTATGCGCGGTTTCGCCTTGTCCATCTAATTCAACTTCAGTAGAAGGAATTTAAATCTTAAGTTTTTGTTTGACCTGCTTAAAACTGCTCTCCAAACAACACCCGTGTCTGCAACATTTTGATATATCAAAGCAGTCTGGAGAGTGGATGAGGCCCTTGTCATACTAATACTAGTTAGGGTGAAGATGGTCTTTACTGGTGTATTTGGCTAAGTGGTGGTAGTGGCACACTTTAGCAGTGTCAAAGCTACAGATGGGACATTGTCAACGTAATGCACAGCCTTTGTCATCAATTTTGAAGCACAGTCTATTAGAAAGAACTGAAGCCCACAGTCTGACACGCTTTATCCTTGGGATGCGATTTTGGTCCTCCTCAGTTTTCTGTCACATATCCAGTCTTTGGTATTTTTCAGATTATTAGTGGGCAATCTTGACCAGGTGGATGATTACACATATTACAGAGAACCACAGTGAAACTGATGTGTCACGGCATAGCTTCGGTACATTTGCATAATGTTTGGTAAACTTAGGAGGAGACTTACTAAGGCAACTGGAGAACTTGATTTCCTACTGTACCCTTTTCTGGTCAGAAGGAATGCGCTCAACTTATGCTTAAGTACATTCGAATGGTCGTTAAAACCCACCGACATTGTGTCTGTCGATAGACGACCCACAGATAATGAATGCGCAGTAGGCTGTAAATGAAGGTGAGCGTGCGTGGATACCAGTCTTTCTAATACGGTCCGAATGACAATGTCCGATGTCAACATGCCCGTAGCACGTTGGGATTGGTCATAGTGTTTTGAGAGACAGGTTTTAATATCTGTGTCATGCAACCAGAACTTGCTCTGGGGTATAAGCAAACCGACTGAAAAATAAAGCTTGCAAAATTGCTGAAACCTTCTTCATTAAACGATCGACAGCCGTGAATTAGTAGCTTCTCTAATTGACTTAAGAATCCGCCTTATTATGAGAGCGCAGCTGTTGCTGTGCGTTAAATAAAATAACCACATGGCAAAATACACTCGATAACGCATTTCATGTGTGACCCCGAAACAAATGAGCACTCATGGTTCTAAACCGCGGCTGTCGCATCAACCATCCATTCAAACATATAATAAAACGTTCTCTTGCTTCAGTATATTATCTGTACATATTGTCTATGCAAGAGCTTGGTTACTACTGTACACATTGGTCTACGTAGCTTTAGAGAAATTCTCGCAAACCATGAGGAATATGCGTTTTATTCGCATTATGAAACAAATGCACTAGAGAGCACATACTAATCCATTCCGTGTGGCTCTCTCAAGTGGGCCAAGCTATTAAAAATTCGGCAAATCAAAGCTACTCTGCACGTTTTGCGTGCTAACCTACTGCCTATCCAATGCAAATACATTTCAGAACATTTCAGACATGTTAGCAGTTTTGGGTAAAAGAGTATATTGGAACATCCCAACTGTCGTTACAGAGGAATGTTCACAAAGCAGCAGGGAACAGCTAACCCCGACGAAGGATATATGCGTCAGATTTCCGACTTAATCCCGCAGCTCCTTGAAGCTAAGATTAATATAAGTAATTTATTAACAGCTCATATAGAATTGTGCCTCATCGTCGTTCATCACTAAAAACATTAACGCAAGGTAAATTGGGAAAATATTTGTGGATCCTCCAGATAATTTAGCGCAGTACACTTCCGTGATTTAGATGAACTGCATGTTCCTGTGAATTTGCAGGTAATATCCCCGGTGATCCTTTAGTCTGTACCAATTAATTCATCTAACCAGCATGTTGCCAGTACCTCATCCGATGGAATCACTGCCAATCAGCGCAGCTCCCATTGTGTACACCAGTTAACGGGTAACTGAGGAACCAGTTACCTTAGCAGAATCGATAATTATCTTCCCGCGTGAAGGAGCACATACTGATTTGGCTCCTTCATGGGGTAAACGAAAAGCTTTATCCTCCACAAGCCCTCTCGTTGATTCAGCCGCCAGCATGTTTCTTCGGTAAACACCTATAATTACTGGTCAACGGATCCGGGTCGATAGCGCCTTCCAAAGTTTGCTGCGGAACTTTAATGGGCGATTACCTTGTTTCGCTGAGGCTATCGCGATTAGCCTAATGCAGCCTATGCAGTGCGTGCCCAAACATTTATTTATCAGCCGTAGGCTTCCGCTGACATATAGGCCGGATCATATGCGCCCACCTTTATGCCCAAGTTTGTTTCGTTGTTTGGTCACGTCCACCATATTCTACTGATTTTCATTGGTTATGATTATTGGCACTGAAGAAACAATATGAAATGCTTGGTTTTACTAATGGCAGTCATCCTTCTGTACTTTTCAAATTGCTGAAGGGAATTAATAGCAGTTATGCATTTCACTCAAACACGATGTAGAATCTGTCACTTACTGACTAGTATAGTTGCTAAGATGTATCATCACAGCCTAAGTAGTAGAGTTCATGTAGGATTGGCTCTGAATCATCGTCTAACAGTGTGCATGTGACAACTGAATAAATACGGTGGGTATTAAAACCAGGACCGAGATTAAACAACAGGTGTTTCTCATACTCTTCAACCACGTAGAAGATATTGAATTTCTATGGGGGCTGCAAAAGTAAGGGCCATACCCATTTCTTAGTGTACCGTATTTTTCGGACAATAAGGCGCACCTGGAATTCGTATATTTGTTAAAATATCGGCACTGCGCTATATATTCCGGTGCGATCTTGGTAGGATCCCAAAATGACACCTGTTAAAAGATCTGCACAAGAGGCGTATTTTAAACTCAAGGCCATCAATCATGCAATAAGTAATGTGGACAGAGCAGCTGCGAAACAATTTAGCATTAATGAATCGACGGTACGGAAATGGAAGAGGCGATAAAATAACTTGTGCGAATCTAGGAAGACAAAGAAGAGTTTCCTATGGAACAAAACAATATGGCCGCAGTTACAGAACAACATTAATCAGTGGATTTCTTAACATGAAGCAGTAGGTAGATGCGTCTCTACTATCTCCATTCGATTCAAGGCAATAGCGATGGCACGTGACAAGAAGATGGGCGACTTTCAATGAGGTCCATTTCGTTGTTTCCGTTTCATAAAAGGCTTCACTTCTCCATCTAAGCAAGAACTATAACCTCGTGGCAACAATCAAATGATTACGAAGAAAATGTGGCCACCTGCCGCACTTACTTCAAGAACAAGATCACCGAAAGAAAGATCCAGCCAGAGTACACCACAAACATTGACGAGGTGCGCCAATCGCACCGAAATTGTCAAACACCAAGTGAAGACAACTAATTCCGAGTTTGCCACCATACTGGGGGATTAATCAAAGAACTTCAACTTAGCGTTCAAAGTTAAATTGCGAGTAGCGTGGATGCATTGGATAAGAGAATGTGAGCACGTATTTACCAAGTCAGTGAGGCGACGCCAGACTACTTACGCAACTATCTGTCACTGGATCGTCGATACCTGGCACAAGGTATCGATTTCAACTGTCGTCCGAGCTTTCACAAAAGACAGCATTATCAATAAACAACCATGCAACATCAACGAGACTTACTCAGGTGATGATGAGAGGATCCGAGCTTGCTTGATGCCCCTATCGCATAACTGTTAAACTCAGACAATGAAGGTGAATAATTATACGGATTTATAGAAGAGGAATGGAGGAAAAATTAAGTGCATTTTTCGGTGTCATGTGTGTTAAAATTGAACAGTGTTGACAGTTATTGTTTAATGAGTTGAATTAAATTGGTCCTCTCCGACTGCTTTGTTCCGCTATATGCGCCTTATAACCCGGTGTGGCTTACATGTGAAATTAGATCCTTTCACCGATAATGGGTCTTTTAAGCTGGTGGGCCTTATCGTCTGAAACATGAAGTACAACATTTGTCTTTCATGTGTGGTGTATGTGGGAGTTTAATGTGCAATATTTCCATCTAATATAGGGCCAGTACAGTGTTCCACAAAACACAGTGTTTCGGGATATTCTATCCTCCACATACATTACATCGTTTTACATTGTGGTGATTATGCACCTTTTACACTCTGTCAGTAACGGAAGAAAACAATATAATGAGTTAAGGGAAAATGTACATCACCCATGAAAGACTACTAGCAAAAGTGTCTCGATTTTCTTGCTGATACACATATACGATGGCAATCGGAAAGTGAATACCTGATGTTCGTTATTTTATATAATTTGGTCATGGTTCTAGAATGATGGCTTTTACTGTAAGCAATCATAACTGTCCAAAAAAGAAACGGCCTTGTGCTTACCTCTCTCCAGAATGATCTAGCTACGTGGTCGAATGAACCGCTAGCACATGCTTGTAGCTAGATGGAAATATGCCTTTGACTCTGACAACCCTGCAGAAGCTATGACTCAGCTTTTACAAATATATCCACCGAATAGAGTAGCAAATAATATCCACGATGGTTTCCCTTATCATACAGGCATTCAACCATTGTCTTTATGATATGTTGAAATTACAATAATGTGTGAACATTTAAGGGAAAGCAGGCATATTTTCACGACCATTCGTTTTCTAGCGACGAAGGTGCTCAACAATTTTAGATAATGCCCACCAAGTCGTATGTCACTGCCTGTGATTTAGTCTTCAGAATTAAAGGGTGAAATAGTGGTAAAATTTGCTAGTAATGCTTTCACATGGCCAGAATTCATTGCCTACTAGTGAAAATACTTCTTTATTCTGACACAGAGAAAGTATGTATGGAAGCAGCAGCAATTAAGCGAATAATATGCCGGAACACGTTCATATTATTTTCAGTTAGTATTTAATTAATATTCAGTCAGTAGTTAAATATTTCTCTATGTAAATGAGGGTTTATTTACAAACATTAACCAGGCTAAGTTTATGCCCATCCATTTTATCCGGACAACTTTAAAGAGTGTTCTTTCGCTGGGTGCTTATCACTAGTAATAACAGTCATTCCTTTAGCGAGCAGCAAGCAACTTGTGCTGCTCCGAAAGATTAAAATCACATTTCGAAAAAGGTATCTCTAATTCTACGTCATGGCCGCATGGGAGATTAGCTAGGACATATCTTGACACAATCGGAATTACCATAATTAATCTTTTCAATTTGAAATGCAAAGATTTCGTGCTACTATCCACATCCCCTTACCAAGTAAAAGGAACCGAATTTACAGCTGTGTCACAATCGTTGCAATCATACTATTATACAGCAGTAGCTGATAACTGGGTCAATGGAATTGACGTTAGACTGACATAAAGAAAGACGAAACACCGCAGCAAACTGGACGCATAAAACCAAACTTAAATTTAGAACATAGCTGCCATAACGGCAGTGTGAGAACAAATTCTGTCTTGAAAACCGGCCCGAATGGCTACACACCCCGGTACGGTGGCTGCTCCTAATGATGATTAGCAACTAATGCAAAAATCCCGGCTGAATACATCATAATGTAAAGTGACAGACAGCATGCGCGTTTGTTTTTCCAACCCACATAACAGGGTGACAGGTGTGATGCATGTAAAAATAGTGCTGCATATAAGATCGCAACGTCTGGAATGTTACACACTATCGGAGCAAAAAACCGAACCAAACTTTTCTAGGAAAAAGCGAGCAAGCAACCAGCATAATTTTCAGATAGATTTATGCTGCAATTCGCCTTAATGCATCGAAGACAGATGGTAAGGAAAACTGTGACTTAATGCGTCAAATAAGCTTTGACCAGGCTAACCTGGCCAGTATGATGCACTAAGTAAATCTTTAAAACTTGAGAAACTGAGATAAAACAACATTACTTAAACTAGACTAGACAGAAACCCCTTGGAAGTTCTCAATGCTCGCCGACACTAACCGTTTGTCAAAACAGCAAGTGACTACAAAAGGTAGTTGGAAAAATTGCGTGAAATCTTGAAGAACAAGAGCAAGGTGTGGTGGTATCCACATGCGTCGAAGAAGGAATATGTTCCAAATTTTTACAGTGCTGTTGTCAAAATGTGCGGTTTTAGAGATACACAATTAGAAGGTAGCACACAGCATTGCGTTCGGACGAACTGAGTCTCATAATATGCCTCAACAGTTAGCGATGGCTAATGGCTGTATTCCGTTAAAAATAGACATGCGAAATAACATATTTAGAGGTAATTAGATCAGAGATTCAATGAAATCGCATACCAGCACCATGCCTTTTCTATGATGGTGAGAGGAAACAACCCGATTCTCAACATTTTGCTACCAACCGTACTAAAGCTAGGCCACCATAGATAGATTAGTGCAACAAAGTTAAATCTTATTTGCCACCGGCTTAGTCGAAAAATACATATGAATCGTTCTAAACGTCCAAAGGTTGTTTGTGACAGGCTTTAGGTAGTTCCCAACGGGCCTCTGCGTTCACACTTCCGAGCTGGAGGTTCCACTTGATGCATTGTCGGTCAGGCTATCGATACAAGCGATCAGAGTTGAGCCACTCAAGTTAACCCCACATACTCCGCTGACCTGTTGATTAGACTGGTCGGAAACATGCTAAAAATGGGGTACCTTGAAAATACCGCTTTCCCGGAATAAGCAGCCTCAGAACATCATCCACCTTTTCGAATCCGTCTACGATACGCCGCTTCTTCTTTGTTTTGTCTATATGTTTGCTATCAATGTTATTCCTATTCTTAAAATAAATAAGAGAATGCCACATATATTGCAGCTGCTCCGATCGACGCATGTAGCTTGTCCAACAAACTAAGAATGTCATTTCACCTTTTTTCTCATAACCTCTACACTCTGTGTCAGATCGCCCAACACGCTGCACTAACTCCAAATCTTCACTTTCTTGGCAGTCACTGCGGTGTGTCGCAGAGACACGCGTATGAGTTAACAGCTTTTTGACGGATTTTCGGTTCCTTGGTTCTGAATATGTTTTTAATGACCACACACTTCGCGTCTCTGGAGATATCGCATATATGCTTCAACTTAATGTCAGTGTCGGGAAGGCCTTCGACATACAAGCTGAATGCACTCTAATAGTCTTTTTAACAGCAACAGGCCGTGCGGTCAGACACGGAGACTCTATTAAGGTTAATATTTGCCGTATGAAGATAAGGTGCCTTTTCATCGCCTCAGTTCAGAGAGTGTTGACGACGATTGCTATAACCAACTGTCAATTTTTCTCTGCTTGGAGAAAAACTATAACATCATGATTGTGGATGGTGAGATGAATGTGGGTCGACTTTCAAACTGAACGGTAAGAGTCGATATACGCCGAACAGACATCGGTGAACGAATCCTATAATTAATTGCCGATCACACTCCTTATCTTATCGGCACTGCTTTCCGACACAGGCGAGCACAGCGAGTAACCTGGTGTCCACCGAATTCCTCCTTCCTCTGGACCCAAATTGCGTATCACCATCAGATAAAGATAGGGTAGGTGAGTCCATAACTGTGCTAAAAACTTATGTAAGTATTATTGTGAACTTACAGTCTGCGTTCCAATAATGTCATGGCTAACTGGCCCATCAGAAGTCAGTGACGAATGCGGTGGGTGAAGGGAACGGTGGCTGGGATTGTTCCCAAATGTGTCATACAAATGTGTTGACGTCTGATGTTTACCAAACTTAAGACGTTCTGATTGTGGATGGAGCTCTGTGGCATTGACCGGTTTGGTCGATGCACAAAACAATATTCCAAGGGTTGCCGAGTTCAAACCTGCCCGTAACGCCCTGAAATGGTGAGTGAGGTGAAATATTAGAAAAGATTATAGGTGCTGGTGGCACGTAAGTGCCCGTCTTATAGGGAAAACCAGTGCACTGGGAAATGTTGAGTGTTATTATAACTCATCAAGAACACAGGTCCGAGAAAGCCTTTAATTTGTGATAAAACAACTTCGTCGACTAGCTTGTTTGGTGGAATATTTTGAAGGACACTACAGCAAGTCTGCTGTAACACTGCCGTGGTGTGTAACATCTTAGCCGACTTAGGATTCTTACCATACCTCCCACTTCTGAAGAGATTCGACATGCGTTAGGCTTATCGAAATGAACCATCGGCAGGGTGGATTATGGTGGCTATTTGTTGACTGCGTTTGCTGCCATATTTGAACGCTGAAGTGGTGTCTGAGAATGTCAAATGTCCTGGCCACCATCAATTATGGTCAGGGTACTTGTGCGAAAATCATTAAGACATCGGCCACGTTTTTATTGCCTCTATACCTATCATCATTATTTGTTTGCGACGACTTACTCTTTTTCATGAGAGTTGTATCTTAGAGGGCGAAGCAGGCTTTTGCACTGCTGATGTTTGCATCGGCTACATATTTACTATTCTCCAAATGTTAGAAAAGAGACAAACCGGCGATGGACTGTGGTGGTTCGCCTTGATATACCACCTGCCTTAGACGATGCTGTTCTTGCCAAATTTGGCACTGCCAATTTGGAAAAGGTGCAAAAGCTTAACTAGCTTTCATTCCGCAGTCCGGCTACTGTGATTTCTTAGGCGAAATAAGTGTAGTATGGTAAAGCGGCATCCGTATCCGGATTTGCCTGTCACTGTGGCCTCTATGGGGACAGCAACAGGAAGCCTGCTCCTACTTATGGGACCATGGGTGGTTTGTGCTCTATCACCCAGAATTCTACCCACACACCACGTATCCGGGGTAAACCCGAGGAAATAAGACTGGTAAGCATGTAGATGGGAGTCACGTTTCATCAACGGAGCCGACCCACACTCATTCAACAAGCAGAACAGAAGCATTCTCGTCTAATTGGGAAATCATGCTCACCAGATGTACACATGACGGTGGCTGGACAATAGCCCGTTCCACACAGGATGGAACCACTGCCTGAGCCTAGCGCCGTTCTCGTAACGGTGACCCCGTCCACCCCAGCAATGATCAACTGTCTCTTGGAGCCAGCATTCGAGGTGGATGGTATCAGACAGGTACGTACCTTGACAACATTCACATCAGGCGCAGCGACACCGGAGAGCTCAAACAACTTCTATTTCTGAAATACAAGAATAATCATCAGGCAGACAAACGTACCACATAGGCTGCCTTATTGGCCTGGGTAAGTAAATCCAATAGGAGCGTACGTATCTTACTTCTATTCCGCGTTCAATTGTGCCTTCTCCGGCACCTGGGCAACCGCTCTTTTGATCAGTCCACGGGATTCGCATCGATCAACTTTGTTTTGGATTCGCAACACCTAAAAGCAACATGCGTTTTGTCATAAACTCACCTTCCACATGTTTTGGCAATGGTATTTCTGGTTTGCCCGAGTGCTGAACAGAAAATGAATGTGATGGATCTTTACTTATCTTGAGAGCTGTGTTTACTCTGGAGTTTACGTAATGCTGCGACTGCATAGTCTAACTTCTCTGTGCCAAATTCGGGTCGTACCTCATTGAAGACAACAGGACTTCTCCCTACTGGAAATAGTTGACAAATAAAATCGACGGATTACAGATGCTTTCGAAGCAAATGTTTATAATTGGCCTTAACATATTCCTCGCGTATGGCATTACGCAACGCAGCCTCGGAAATTTATGAAATAGCTCTAGCAGCTGAAATCTGGGACAAACACGTTGCCCAGTTAAATAGTGAACTCAAATGCTGGGAAAAAACTAGTATGTAAGCAGAACATAAAAAACCATAATCTTTTACGGCTAGCTGTTGTGCAAGCGAGCATACGGCGTTCGAAAGTTAAGGCACGAAAGCAACAAAAGATTTGCGGAGTTTAAAGGACTAATTTGAAATGAGGCTCCTAGTTTAATGCGCGAGCTGCTCGCGTCGATGGTATCACCTACAATAGCTGCGGTATTTTTCTGCTTCTTATAGGAATAGGAATAACATTGATAGCAAACATACAGATTAAACGAAGAAGAGGCGGCGTATCGTAGACGGGTTCGAAAAGGCGGAGCATGTTCTCTGGCTGCGTATTCCGGGAAAGCGGTATTTTCAAGGTACCCCATTTTTAGCATGTTTCCGACCAGTCTAATCAACAGGTCAGCGGAGTATGTGGGGTTAACTTGAGTGGCTCAACTCTGATCGCTTGTATCGATAGCCTGACCGACAATGCATCAAGTGGAACCTCCAGCTCGGAAGTGTGAATGCAGAGACCCGTTGGGAACTGTCTAAAGCCCGTCACGTGCAGCCTTTAAATGTTTAAAGCGATTCAAAGCCGTTTTCCTACTTAGCCAGTAGTAAATGATATTTGGCTTATTTGCACTAATCTGTATATGGTAGCTTGGCTTGAGTACAGTTAACTGCGAACTTTTGAGCAACGGGTGGTACTCTCCACCTTCATAGTAAATTAGTGACGCTAGTGTGCTACGGCAACTTAACTCTGATACATTACCCTGTGGACCTGTTTTTATACATGTCTATTTTTAACGGAAGTTGACTACCTAAATCCTTTTACCACTGAGGACGATTGGAAATTTAGCTCGGTTAACCGGACACCTATATACCGACCTGCCTGCTACGATGGTTCTGAGCGCATTAGGTAGTGCAATCCAGCGTCGCCCGATGAAGCGAAATAGCACACAAACCAAATTAATACTATGAGGTCCATTCTAGTCTTGACGACATGCTTACGATAAGATAATACAGTGAAAATCGCTTGATCAACTGTTTCAATAAATTAGTTTGAATGATTTGTGGTTTGGATCAAGTTGGATACACTAGTGAAACTATCCTTGGCGGCAGGATGCAAATACATTATATTCAAACAAGGCTGCATGCGAATGATAACTATAGGTCTGCAGAGTGAAAGCGATACCTTAACCTATTCACGCTGTTTCAAATGGCACCCCCTAAGTTATGCAATATTTTCACGACAACAGGTTAGAGTTCAACACAGCTCCCACTACGCTATCTTGTTTTCACTGAATGTTTGAACTCTCCGTTAGTCGAAAGCATATCCCCCTAGTCCAAAATTGTGACCAGTTAGCCGATTTATGTTGAATATATAATGAACGTTGAGATTCGATTTCAGGAAGCGAATATTTTCCAGGACAACATAGTGCACCCTAGAAAAAGCAGTGGTGCAAAATGTGCTTCGCCCGAACAAAGGTCGACACGGTCCCAACTACCGTTATTTCCTTTAAATTTAGATAAACGACAGTCGAAAACAGACCAGGGCTCTGATTTTCAAGTGGTTCTCGGGACCAGGAAAAGCAGGCGCCACCCGAAACGTGTGGTCAGTCGAATTCCGCTGGTCTGAAAAATGGGTCATTAACAAGGTTGGGACAGACAAACACAAGTCTTTAGCGTTTGCATCGCAAGGGTCTCCGGTTCAGTTCGAATCCTCTGCGAATTTAAGCACATAGACAGAAATGGCTGCAAACGCCCCTTTGAATGCTGCATTTGTTGTCTCTTCTGGTACAAACATGGCTAACGCAAACATATAGACAAATAACGGACCATATTTACTGGGCATAAAGCGAGAACTAACATTTACAGGAGTTTACCGCTAAGCAAAAATCGGCAACAGGAATAAGCTAATGACTGTCGCGTGAACAAATTTCCCCGAATCTACCATCACCAACTGGATGGTTGGTTGTCTGACAACCAAAACCAATGGAATTCACCGAGAAATTCGATGCTGATTAAATCCAAACCCGCAGTTTTAGTTCGAGTTTCTTGTCACTCAAACTTAGCACACTATGGAGAATTCAGTATAATTAGAGCGACACTGAAATCCGCTACCCATGCAGAAATGTTTTACTCTCTGTCAGTGCGCTGCAACAAGGACTCCATTGAGCACGCACCCATCCTGTGTTCCCTTGCAGCAGGTCGCTAAGAAAAAGCTTCGCAGAAGGTCACAACGAGCTGAATTGTGAAGCACAATCGTTATTCATGACAGCCAGATCTTCTTTCCAACGACATTCACGATTTGGAAAGGTTTTTGATCATTCGTGGAACACCTCCCTTAACAAATGATAGAGGATGCGGCTCAAGAAACCTAAAACTCAATGTTAAGGGTGAGTAAACAGAAACTGAAGTGTTGGAACGTTGGCTGAGACATCAGAATTGTCTTCCATCTGAATTTCTGTTAAAAGCTGCCGAAGCGTTGCAATGACCAGATATGAGCCTGTCTGAAAAAGCAAAACTACCAACGATCACAAAGGACTTTCACTTTATCGTTCGGGCATTCGATTCTGCAGTATGTTCAGACGAGGAATAAGAAGAACCATGGCCAAATCAAACTGCTAACGACGTATCATCTTCCAATCAATAAATAGAAAAGAGTCCGACTTTACATCCTTCGGCATTATTTCACACTGGACTCCTTTAGCTCCTTGTCAGCTTCTAGCGGCTGTAAAACTATCATGCTTTTATACCGATTCTCAAGACTTATTTAGTAAGCTCTCCGGACAGAAAGACTGCCAAATTTTGAAGCTGTGCGATATCATTGGTGTCACAGACATATGTGTGAGCACTAAAATGACGCATGCTGAAGTCCCGCAACCGCACATCTCACTTATGCCAAACGACAAGGTTATGAAAGGAGGTGGGTATTTCATTGTTACCGAAACGGGCTACACTGCGAGACCGTTCGGGATTCCGACTCACACTTCGCCGATTCTCTTTGGAGCAACAAGCAATTACTTGGCTGTGATACCTGCTTTATAACTTTAGTATGCCGTCCCAAATATTTACAAGTACTAGTATGTAAGAGTATTTCAGTAGCCTTTGTAAGGGGAAGCAAGGTGTTTCTCAACTCCGGACGTTCGATGGTTCAAGTAGAATAGCTGTTAAAGCAGCAAAAGTGTTGCGAATGCAGCATGTTCCACATTTCAGAGTGTCCTGCCATCAGGTTATCTTCCTCTTTTTCTTTGTCTGTATTCAGTACTCGTCTACATCTCTTTACTGCTGAAAATCTATTGCACAATCCGACGTCTCTGCGTAACCACAGCTCCCTAGGAGTTGACACAATTCCTCCAGAGGCACTGAGAGAAACAGCAAGGCAACCATCAGAACCTTTGGCCCAGTACTTTGGCAGCTGCTTAGAAGGGAACTAGGTTATACTGAGTTTGCAAGCTTAGAAAATTAACCGATACACAAAGGCAGAAGCAGCACTGGGCCCTCAAACTACCGCCTACAATCTCTTCTCCCTGTACTATCCAAGTTAATGGAATTCCTCGTTGTTTATGCGTTGATGTGTTTTCTAGAAAATTAAAATATTAACGCTTCCAAGTAAAACGGTTTTCGTTGATAGCGATCGATCAGAAGGAATTTATTAATCGCATGGTTTAGTTGGACCTATTAATTTGATGACGGGGTGGTTGTTGATGTGATCTACTTGGATTTATCTAAGGCATTCCATGGTTTAGCACTTCGGGTACTCTTCTCCAAGCTCCAATTTGAGGAGATAGATGACTCTCACTTGATCTGGATCGTTAACTTTCTCCTGCAACGAAAATTATTGGCCAGAGTTCTAAGTTCTTTATCTGACCCCATACCAGTCGAGTCCGGTTTGCCTGATGACACAATTCTAAGGACACGATTGTCTTGGTTATTTATTTATCTCGTGCATCGCCGCTACCGATTTCTTACTATTTGCTGACGACAGCTAAATATGTCGCCGGATTAAGACTGATGCGGATCAGTATTTACTTTCCTGTGACTTAGATTTGGTAAATACTTGGTCAACCTGAGTATATGCAGGCCAATCTCCACATGATAAAACAGTACCTACTCGTACAGGCTAGGAACGCAAGTACTGCAGCAATCATCCATCAACACTAATTTGGCTTGATGGTTTGAGATAACGGGTTGTTCCGGGTAATCCGAAAAAGCGTCGAAAAATTTTAACCAACACCTTGGCTTATTTCTATGTTAAGGCAGATGCTGATGGAATATGTTCGCCACCACGTCGATTAGGTAACTCAAACCTGGCAGATATGGCTGAAGCACGACTTCACTGCACTGGAACACCCTCAAACATCGAGCTTCCAAGTACTTCATTGAAATGCGAAGCCTACCATATGAATTAAAAGCCGTAACGTTTGGGAGTATCCAGCGGGTGGTATCGCTTGCTCCGAGGCGACTTGCTTAAGGCGCACTTGATACTACACAGTCCAAAAATACGTGCTGCTATTTACTGCAACTCAGCAGTAACAACAAACTGAGAAGCCACTCTTTGAAATTAGCAGAACGGTACAGCCGTCTGGAGTGTCGCAGTAATGTCACTTCCATTCGTGAGTGTCAGTCATGGAACACTCTCCACGAATCAGTTGTTTCAGCCATCAAGGTAGCCGTTTTTAAAAGTCAATTGAATGAGGTACTGCGCCACTTACATTTTATTACTTAATGCTACTCTCCATTCTACCCCTGGGCATTTCCTTAGATTCGCTTTTTCGAATACTGATGCTATGAAGGTGCTAGAAGGGCAGGTCTGAAGCATTAAATGCAATAGGCCTATTGAAGTAAAACTCTCAGTTGCATTTTCTTTTGGTTTTTCGACGACCCGCCAGACCATCGAACGAGCCCTGTAAAGCAGTCTTTCTTAACCCGTACGAAGTCATTGTTCATTTTTCAATTTATACATTCCCAGGTCCTTTGTCGAATAGCACACAGTATATTTTATCCCCGCACAATTATCAAGTGTTAACAAAGGTTACTAAAATAACGCAAAGTGGCTGTACGTTTACGAGTCCGCTGCCCTCCGGTCGTGAACCAATTAATGAGCAGCGTGACGCGAGTGGCAACCTTAGACTAATTCTGTCTTACTGATGCTTAATTTATACACATAGCGTGTTCTGGAATTGCAAATATCTAGAAACCAGTCGAATAGATATACTAAATACTCGCATAATACATAAAGCATTCACATCTCGAAAATTGCAAGGGACCTCACGCTTAGCACAGAAACGAATAAATCAGATTTCCTTTCCTCGTTTCCCAGCTTCTTAACCGATATTGTGAACAAATTGATAGCATGAACATGGCTGTATCAAATAGTTTATGCCAGTTACAGTAATAGGTACCCGTATGTTAGGTAATGTAGTCATTATTGGATCGGACCAAACTGTACATATATTTTCGTAAATCGATGCATTGCACTCCCGCCGTGAATCGGCGTAAATTTAACATTCTCTCCCTCAGTATTGGGGCAAAACGTACTGAGCTGGAGAAGGCGATGGCTGCACGCCTGTGTGGTGATGTGGACTGCATAGCCACAGTGGGCGACCTGTGGCACCACATTCGCGATCGGGTGACAGCTGCTGCTGAGGAGGCCATCGGGCTCGCAAAGTATAAGCGGCCTGATTGGTTTGATGACAACAATGCGACGATTGGCGCATTGGTGTGATGGAAGAATGCAGCATTTGCTGCACATGTTGCAGACCCCAGTGGCTTGGGGAAGAAGAGTCAGTTTCGCATACTTCGACGGCGACTAACCCGAGTGCTCCGTCGCATTAAAAATGCATGGTGGACGGAGAAGGCGAAGCACATGGAATGCTACGCCGAACGCCGCCAACCCAAGGAATTCTTTGACTCTTGACGGCGGCGTATGGACCGAGATTGGAGCCGCTGAGGACACTGATCGATGGTAGTTCAGGTGCTACCTGCACACAGACTGCAGACATAATGCAGGTCTGGCGGAAACACTTTGAATGTCTCTTGAACAACCGTTCAGAGATCGACTGGCCTACGTTGAACGGCCTCAAGCAGCACGATGTGAAGGCGGATCTGGCGGATACGCCGACAATGGATGAGAGCAGAGAGCACTTGCTCAGCTGCGAAACGGCAACTGTGCTGGGGCCGACGGGATCCCGTCTGAAGTATTGGAACACGGCGGACACGTGTTGTTGACTGCGCTACACCACTTGGTGCAATGTGTAAGGATTGAGGAGGAGGCGCCACCTGAGCTGAAGGATGCCCTTGTGCTACCACTGTACAAAGGCAAAGGTAGCAAGCAATGTTGCACGAATTATCGTGGCATCAACTTGCTGAGTTGTGTGAGCAAGGTGATTGCCCGAATCCTGCTCAACCGCCTCGTCATTCAGGTCGTGGAACCTAACGTGGCGGAAGAGCAATGCGAATTCCAGCACTATAGATATGGTGTTTGCGGCTCGTCAATTGCAAGAGAAGTGCAGAGAACGACATCAGCCCTTGTACTCGCTTTTTGTTGCTTTCCCCAAGGCATTTGATACGTTGAAGCGTGTGGCATTGTGGCTGGTGTTGGGTAAGTTTGGTTGCCCGCGTAACTTTGTAAGTTTAATGGGATGTCTGCACAGTGGTATGCGAGCGAGGGTGCTGCTGAGTGGAGAGACCTCGGATGACTTAGCAGTTGTCTCTGGTGTGAAGCAAGGCTGTGTCTTAGCTCCTGCCCTGTTTAATATCTATCTTCATGCAATGTTGTCTTGTGATTTTGATGCCGCTTGTGCTTACGGTGTTCGTGTGGAGCACTGTATTGATGGTGGGTTGCTGAACATCCGTCGTTTCGGTGCGAGAACTCTAGTCTGTGAGACAACTATCCGTATGTTGCTGTTTGCTGACGACTGTGCGTTGTTTGCACACAGCGCGGATGAGTTACAGCACATAACTAGTGCTCTGGCTTCGACAGCGGCCAAATCCAGGCTCACCATCAACACAAGTAAAACTGTCGGTCTCTTTCAGCCTTCAACGGAGGTGCAATCTTCAATATTGCCGCAAATCAGCATTGTTGCTGAATTATTGGAAACCACCTCCCGCTTTTGCTACCTTGGGAGTGTGATGTCGACTAATCAGCAGCTACACGTTGAGTTGCGTAATCGCGTGTCGAAGGCAGCAGCGGCATTCGGGAAGCTTGAGTACCGAGTGTGGAACAACCATCAGCTTAGCATTGGCACAAAGCGGATGGTGTACAAATCCATGGTACTGTCCGTTCTTCTATACGGCAGTGAAATGTGGACGATGTACCGTCGGGATGTGCGATATCTCGATCGGTTCCATCAGCAGTGTCTGCGACGAATTTTGCGGATCGGTTGGGGCGCCAGAGTCGCAGACACGGAAGTGTTGCGCCGAAATGGGATGTATGCAGTGGACTGCATGCATTTGGTTTGACACCTGAGATGGCTCGGTCATGTGAGCCGTATGGATTCGACGCGGATACCGAAACAACTTTTATACGGTCAGCTGAGTATTGGGAAGCGGCATGCTGGGAAACCAAATTTACGTTACCAGGACATGATTAAAGTGAGCCTCACACGTTCTAATCTTGATTGCAGATCATGGGAATCGATGGCGGTTGATCGTGGTGCATGGCGCGATCTAATCACGAAGGCAGTTGCTGAAGTGCGGGAGAAAGCCCTCATGCATGCAGAGAAGAAGCGGCAGTTGCGGAAAGGGGCAAGACCCAATAAATTGTACCCCTTCGAAATCAACCGATGGGTGCTGAAAAACATGGGGTGGCGATGCCCTAATCAAAGCGGGCCAAGTGACCCATAAAAAAGGTCACCGGGACCCACTCCCGAAGCGAGGACGGGCCCCGCATGAAAAGTAGGCACAACCGGGCAGCCTTTTTAAGGCAGGCTAAATGGATTTAACAAACCGCATGCTTGCATGCAAAGTTTTTTTATTTCAGGGGGTGGGTTTTCGGTTCTCTTCTAATGCCTTTCTTTCTCATATAAATGTCTAGCGGGCCATGAGCTATGCCATTAGGTGCCACTACAGAAGCGACGACGAGTCCTGCAGAGAAGTACGCTGAGCCGGCGCAGCGTTTGTAGGCACACTGAATTCGATTTACTAACCGCGTGCTTGCATGCTAAGTCTCTATTTCAGCTGGTGGGTTTACAGTTTTTACCTTTATGCTTTGCAATTTCCTATAAATACCTCCCTGTACTCTTATTCATTTACTTGCACACAATGCCTAAGGCAATTGTATTCGATTTCCATAACAATTTTGCGTTCGTTGCAATCCGTGAACTTAACTTTTGACCTCGTGCACTTAGCTAGGAATTGTTTGTAATCAACTTATTAAATGTGCTAATTAATTATTGTTTAATTCAACGTTTCCTTAAGGCATTATCGGTTTTCTTCTTTTCCTTCTCTCCTTCAAGTTTTTTGGTGGTGTTTGAATTTCCCCGTTTTGATGCCGCTTATGTTGCTGTTGACCAAGTGGCTAACTTTCTAATAACCACTACATTGTTCATACTTGCTTCAAGAAACAAGTGGTTGTTGGTTGAAGGGAAAAGGTGCACAATTCCTGTGTGCCTGTTAGGGAAAAAGAGTGGGTTCCCGTACAGAGTGTGGAGCGGACTACAGGCCAGACACCGCCCTGTGTGCGCTTGAGTTTCCCAAAATACAGTGTGTTTGTTTTCCCGTGAAAGGGTGTGGGGCCGCTCCCTTGTGATAACGTGGGTTCCCTACCCATATCTCCCAGTCTTTTATCCTCTGGGTTACACAGGATATAGGGGGTGTGTGTTGAGATGTGGGGGGGGTAGAGCAAACCATACCTGGGCACTCTGTAGGCGCACGGGTGCCGTGGCTTGCCACAGTAAAACGCAAAACCCAAAACCGATATCCCCAAACATAGTGTTTTTATTCACAATAAAATTTGCGATATCATAGAGAACAAGAAAACTGTAATTTGAGACGTTCCATTATGAAAATATAACCATGGAGTCTAATTCGCGCCAAATAAAATAGGATATGGGTCAAGGTGTTTTACATTCGATAAACGTAATAGCGTTTCGTGACAATGCCCCAGTATGAAATTTTGAAGCGAAAAAAATCTAGATTTGCGAATCCAAACCCAATATAAATCTAAGCTCTGACATATTTGACAAAACACATATCGAATAGTGTAACTTTACAGTGAATGAGAGGCGAAACGTTTACACCGTTTTATCTAAAAATGTACACAGCAGAGATAGTGTAAGATTTGAGGGGCAGCAGATTAATTTTAAACCCAGATTTCGCATACATAAAGATTTATATGCTGCACGGGATATTGTGAAAATTTCGCGTACCCGGGAAGTTTAAAAAATGGCAAAAGCATAAAGTGTTTTGTTTGTATATACCAGATTACTCACGAGTCGTAAACCCTCAGTTTAATCATATCTCCCTACAAAACGAATGTTCTGCAGAGGGGCAAGGAATGTCAAAATCACTTGAGACGTGAAAAAAAATGTGTATTGTTAACTAAAGTATCTCCCAAAGTCCAAATTTTGTGAATTTTCTGTATATATAAATAAATGTATATTATTTCCAAAATACAAACACTGCGAAATTTCAAAACCCTTTTGGCTATACTGAGATGTGGGGAGAATATGCTGAGAAAATGTAAAATGTTAGGGTTTTTTACAATAGAGAATTGTGAGAAACCCTTTCCCCGAAACCCCAACAGACCCGTGCCCCTATCCCTTGTCTACTCCTAGAATTGTGGTAGAATTCGGGGAAAAAAACCGTACCCACCAATAACAACCAATAATTATTGATACGAAAAGAAAGCAAGAACCATACGAAATGCCTGAGCAAATAACACCTAAATCAATCATTAAGATGAAGGAAATAGAAAAAAAGCAACGGTAGCTTCATTTTGAATAACTATTATTTAAAAAAACAACCTCCGTAGCATAGTTAGATATGCAGAGAGTGCTATAAATGAAAGTATGGAGGCAGGCAGCTATTTCAGCTTTTTTAGACAAACAATTAAAGAAAAAGAAGAGAGAAACAATCAATAATCAACACTTGACAGCAGGTCAGGACAAACGAGTATACCATCTTGTACAGCAACGAAAAACGAATCTAAAAATAGTGCCGGGACAGTGGAATGCTCAAATATCCCTGAATCTACCGCCATGTCATTGAGGAGTAAGTTAGCTTATGTTCAACACCAATGGAATTCATTGTGCGTGTAGATGTCATAGTCAAACCCATTAACCTATTACGAGGTTCTCGTCATCCAAATTCGCCAACCAATGGAGAACCCAGACTTATTCGAGTGACGCTAGAATCCTTCAACGACGGAGAAAACCTATTGCTCTCCGCAAGCGCGATAAGACACGAGGATTGTAGGATACGCAGCCATCCTGATGTCCCTAAGAGCACGCGACATTCAGAAAGAAACACTGAAGAGAAACACAGGAGACACAACCGCCTAAACCCAATCTTTTTACATGGCCTGCCAGAACATTCTACTTACGATGTACCAGAGACCGGAAAGCACGAGTTTAACAGTTGCGGATCATTCGTAAAACACTTACTTTGGATAATATTGTGGCGCTATCGAACACCAGGATACCTCTCTCACCAAATTATGGAGAATGCGGCCCTAGAATCCTAAAAATTGTGCTTCAGTCCGAGCAACAAGCAAAAGTTGTTTTGGATCCACGGCGATGATAACGAAAATTTCTTCCTTCTGAAGTTGGGTTAAATGTCGCAGAAGCTATGCAAAGTACAAATAACAACGCATGTGAATCATCAAACGCACCGACGGTGATACAGGAGCTTAACTTGACTGCTGCTTCACTTGACTCTGACGTAGATCTAAATGTAGATTGGGACTCACCTTGGCCAAACCAACTTCCAGATGAGATAATTTTATCCCATCAAAAATACGAGTAACTGTCGTCCTCCCATCGGTCGGCACTCTCACACACTTGAATCCTTATACCCTCTATGGGCTCCTACAGACCAAGAAACTAGTCTGCGTGTACATAAAGACTCAGGGTCTTTATAATAAACTGGAAGAACTGAAAGATCGCCAAGCTTCCGGGTCATATGATGTCATTGGTATCACGGAGAGGTGGTTGCACGCAAGAATGACGGACGGTGAGGTTTTTCTACCGGAACGATAGACTCAAAAAAGGAGGAGAGATATTTTTGTAACCGAATCGACGTACAGTGCAAAGTTTTGTAGGATCAAGACTCGCAGTTTTCCTACTCCGTTTGGTGCAGCTTGCATTATTTTCTTGGTTTATCGCCCCCTTACCTTTACTCCTGAAACCGACTGCCACCTAGCACCTGCTTTAAGATGCAGTTTACAGCGAAAGCACACTTACATGCTTATTCTGGGTAATTTCAACCTATATTGTTTAGAAACTCCTCCCACGATTGGAGAACAATTCAAAGCTGGTTTAAATGACCGTAACTATTATTCCTATTTACCATCACATCAGTTTGCCCACTCGGATCAGAACAGGTAACAGGCCATCTGTGCTAAATCTTGTACTTACAAACGAGGAGCGTATGATTGACGAGTTGGTGTTACACTGCCCACTTAGTCGCAGCGATCACACATTGATCAGTTTCAACTTCGTCTGCTATGCGGAATATCGGGATGAGAAAGATGAGACCGTGCGAACCATCACAAGCTAAGTTTGATTAGCCCAGCTCGCCAGAGCTTTGTCGTCATTTTTCCGATGTATTCCGGAGAGCCGCCAGGCTTGAGTTCGTCAACAAATTCAGTCAGCTGTTTGAAGGGGCTTCAGAGATAACAGCTTGCAAGAAGTTACTTTCGTTAGTAACAGAACTCAAAAATGGATGACAGTAAGCAACGCAGCATGGCGAGTGTACACAGAAGTAGCAGCACCAGAAACTTGGGACAATTACATAGTCCAAATTATTCAATGCACTCAACTGCTAAGAGAAGACGAAGCCGCATATCAGCAGAACATCGCAAAACTTTCATTGCTAACCACAATCTAGTGTGCGCACAAGTGAGTAGCCTACGAAAGGTAAGGCAAGTATTCCCTTCACTCAGGATGGCCCATGGCCAAAATAGAACAGCTGTGGAAGCAGCAAACGCGAAGCGGATGCAATATGCCGTCTAGTGTTAGTGGGTTTATCCATCAAGCGATATTCTAAACTTTGTCGTCTCTCTGTCAGGACCAAACCACATCACTTTTACCGCGTAGGCTCTATTGCAAAAGCTGTCGCCTGGACGTAAAACAAATCGCCGTGTGTTGAGACCATTCATCCAGAGGCACTGGAATCACCAACAAGCTAATTATCAAGGGCATTAGCTCAGTCATTTTAGCGCTGTTTTGATCAGAATCAGGATTTCTGCTCTGTGGATGCTCGGAATAATAATCCCGATTTACAAACCTAGAAGCAGAACTGAGCTCTCCAACTACCGCCCAGTATCTCTTCTTCCTATATTCTCCAAGTTCATGGAATCCATATTTGCCTATGCACTGGCGTGTTATCTGGAAACTGTAATATCATCACAGCAGAGCAGCATGACTTCCGTCGACAGCGGTCATGCACAACGAATTTACTACTCAAAAGCAATGGTTAGACCGAGGCAGCTGACGCTGGAGAAGGCGTCGATGTGATGTACCTGGATTTTTCGAAGGCTTTCGACCGTCTAGATCATGGGGTACTACTCACCAAGCTCCAGCAGTAAGCTATAGGCGACGTTTTTTAGGCTGGATTGCCAACTTTTTCCCTTAGCAGCAATTAGTGTTCGGAGTTCGGAGCTCTTTACTGGTCGCCACACAAGCCGAGTGTTGTGTGTCGCAAGGCCCAGTTCTAGGTTCATGACTATTTTTATTTTTTATTAATGACTTTACACAGGGAATTACTTTAAACTGCTGAATTTGCCAACGATATGAAGATTTGTCGCTGAATACAGGCGAACACCGACCAAAATCTGCATCAGAGAGAACTAGGTATGGTATAGCAATGGGCAAACTGAGATTTCAACGTGCGAAAATGCAAGGTATTTTCTATCCGCCATCAGACAAACTACTCATAATTGCTCGGAACGAATGTACTGCAACAATCAACTGTCGAACGTGACTTATGTGTCTTGGTTTAGGAATACTTGGGTGGCTCCAGGCAATCCGGAAAGGCCTCGAAGACTGGAAACCAACATGTCGGGCTGCTGCGATGGGCGTTTGAACAAATAACCAGCGTCATATTTCGACAGATACTCAGAGTGCATGTTCGTCCCCATGTCACATACGCAATTTAAGCCTGGTATCCATGGCTGAAACACGACTCTAATGCACTGAAGCAGCTACAGCGTCGGGCATCTAAGAACATAACTGAAATGCGCAGTTATGAATATTAGCTGCGGCTGCAACGATTAGAGTTATACAGCAGTAGCTATTCCAGACTACGAGACAACCTGACTATGGATTACCCACAGCATGTTTGCCGCCCTTTACTGGGTCAGCCCCACTACAACATTGAGGGGACACTCACTGAAACTCGCAGCACCGTATAGCCATCTGGAGTGCTACCGAATTTCTTTTTCCTTTCGGGTCTGTCACCCGACTAATGCCCTCCCAGAAGTGGTCGTATTTGCACTGAAAATAACAGTATCTAAAAGACGGTTGGACGCTGGGCTTATACACTTACACGTTGTCACTTAGCTCTACCATTCTATCCTTCACCTGGAGTTTAGCATGGATTTATTTGATGTTAACTGTGGGTACTGTGAATCTAAGCGGACTGCAGGACAACATAGGAGCAGACATTAAGTCCTTAGTTCATATTTAAACTACTAAATGTTTTACTATTGTTATTAATATTATCATTGTTATTTCGATTTCCCCAGCAAATCTCCAAATAGACTTGTAAATCAATGCTTCTTAACCCGAATAGATTCATTGTTCCTTGTATATTGAGTGTTGGGTAGTTTGTTCATTTAGTCTTTAACCCAATGGTAACAGATCAAATATGCAATCGTCTCTCGTCCGAGGATGAGAGATCCTCTTTTCTGTTATTATTCCCTCACTTTATGTTGTCACAAACCATGGTGACAGCCTGTGCCTGGACATGTGTTATGTCTTACATACCTTTGTAATCCCACTGACCACAAGCGTAAACATGTTTTAAATTCTCGCAGGTTCACTCATGCCAGCCAACTCGGTAATCAGTCAAACTCAGTCCCAGCTTTCTGTTCTCTGAAAGATGTAGCCATACTTGGCACAAAACAAGCGCTTCACAAGCCGCAGCTGAATAAGGGGAGACAGCGCTGCTTCACCGACCACGTTTAATCACGGATTATTTTTAAATTACTGCCCATATGCAGTGCGAGAACGGAGGAACACAAAAATGTTTGACAAATGGCCGACTTATGAATTATCAAAAAGCCTGTTGGCCTCCACTCGTTTGTTCCGACTCCATATGTTGGTAGGATGCATTAAACCACTTGCCTTTATCGTAAATATTTTCCTTCATGTAAACAACAATAATCCTGGCACCGAAGTGCAGTGCGTCCAATTACGATGTCTCACATCGATAGGATAATAATGAGATAGAATGCAAATTGAACGTAAACGAAATAGAATGAATAAGCCACTTTAAACTAATCAGGATGGAATGAAAATCAACAGCTAGCTGTAAGAAATCGAGCTCAAGAAACTCACCTATTGCACGACTGCGCCATGTCTGTAAAGGTTTCCAAACATGGTTGGGAAAAATCCTGGGGCTCCCATCCCCAAAACGGCAAACATCAGCTTGACCAAATATCAGTTGCTTCCTTCTTGCCAGAGTGCAACTTAATCAACTGGCGGTAAACGGCAAAAGTTGATTGGAAACTTCAATAGACGCATTTTTATCATGATCAAAGGATCAACAGGTGGGAAACTGGATAACGGTTTCATTTACAAATGAAAAATGACCGCGTACAATAACTACCAAGCTCAGAAGAGCTACAATGAAAATCGTTTCCAGTCATGAATTCTAGCTTTAGAGTACACACACATTATACACGTTAGCTAGAGGTAAGAAACGCCTCAGCTACTGTGACACCAAAAGGGAAATGAAAAAGAGGGAATAAAATGCAACAGGTGCAAGCCAGCTGAGCTACCGGTAACGGATGGGCATCGTTCCGGTAAGCTGTCTGCCGGCTACTATGCAACAGAAAAAAAGATAATTTATTACGCAAAATTATAAAATGCTAAAAAATTAGATCGTGATTGGAGGGGGAGGTTAAGAGTGATGGGGTGGAACAAATAAACTCACATCACGAACGCCCCTGAAGTCGGCTCCTAACCAAATCAGCAAGTGTGTCCAACCAAACGTGTTCATCGTCTTTCGGGCCCCAACCAAGTAGCCGAGACGCTCCAACAGAGTCCAGCTTCGAAGTGAGGGCCTTCATTCCTCTCGACCAAGTCATCGCATGGCCATCTCACCCCTCCTTCCATCCACACATCCAGCGCGCAAACAACGCACGTCGCGGGAGTCGGTGACTGACATGTGGAACACGTGGCCGAGTCATCGGAGCCTGTTACGTGAAATAACGGTGCTGCGCGGTTCATAACCATTTCTTGTGCAGTAAACAAGACGTCGAGCACGCTCGTTGCTCACGCGGTGTTCCCACCAAATATGAGCTAAATTGCGAAGGCACCGGTTGTCGAACGTAACTAGCCTCTTAATGTAGACTGATCTAGGGGGCCAGGTTACACAATCGTACATTAGGGTCGAACGTACCGCTGCATTGTAAACCCTAACCTTAATGGCGAGAGTGATTTCACGCCGGCGCCATATGTGTGCATGGTTAGCAAAAGCGCCTCGAGCTTTTGCTTTACGGTTCGTGATCTCATCTTCAATCCCACGGGCACTGATACAACTTCCCAGGTAGTAGCCTTTTTTACGGCTTCTAGCTGATCCCCACCAATGGTCAGCGAAGGAGGCGGTCCAGGCCAATCTTGGGGGAACACTTTGCACTTCGATGGTGCAAAGCAAAGCCCGAAGCGGCTGACAGCCAGTGCATATCTGTACATTGCCGCTGGGCACGTATGGGAGTTGTCACAGAATTGGGCGATATCGTCAGAATACTCTAAGTCAGTAAGTCATTCTTCTGGGAGCAGATCATCATCTTCTTAGTCGCGTCCCGTGAACACGATGTCCACGAGCTCGTCAATAACGGAGTTGAAGAGGAAAGGTGACAGCGGGCATTCTTGTCTCACATTGTTAGAGATATGAAAGGGCGACGGCAGCTTGCCGTAAGTCCTTGTTGTGCCTGAGCTACGCGCGTATAATGCTCGGGTAATATTTACATATTTCTCAGGTACACCATTCCTGAGTAGACAGTCCCAAAGTGCATGTCTATCCACCGAATCGAATGCGCCTTTGATATCAAGGAACACGACAACGGTGGGCCGGCAATATATGCGACGGTGCTCCAACCACTGACGCAAGGTGAAGAGATGGTCAATGCAGCCACGACATCGACGAAACTCAGCTTGCTCTTCGCGAATATGGCTTTCACAAGTGGCCGTCAGTCTGTGAAGGACGACAGAGGCAAGCAATTTGGAGTCCATGGGGACCAGACTGATTCCTCTATGGTTTCCGCATTCCGATCGCGAGGATTCCTTGAAAACTGGGAAAATAACGGAGCGGCTCCAGTCGGTTTAAACATTTTACTGCTCCCATTGTTTCACTAGTAACTCGCAAAAATCATCCAAGAAGAGGACTGGAGTTAGATTATCTAGTCCCGCGACTTTATTTACCTTCGAGGGTTCAATCTCACGTTCGACTACTGAGCCAGAGGGTGAATCCAAAGTTACAGTCCAGGGAGCGTGGCAATCAGTGGCCGGCGAGAAATCTAACAAATCCGACCGATTAAATTACCTTCCAAAGTGCTCAGCCCAACGATCTAAGCGTTTTGAAAGGTTGTGGATTTTCTGTCCACTCTCGTCATACATTGTTTCACTAACACCAGGCCTCCTGCTGCCCGTTTCCCGTATCAGACGGAATAAATTACGATGGCTACCAAGGGCAGCAAACATTTTCATCTCTGATGCACGATGAGACCACCAGGATTCGCGGTCTCGCTTCAGGCTAGCACGGAGTTTTGCCCGCAGCTCTTTGCGAGTTTCATTATGTTCGCTATCAGCCGGAATACGCCGGCGAGTGCCGTTGTTCCAGAGACTGCGAAGAGACCCAATGTCCATGTTGGGGATTAGACATACCACATTAGAATTTTCCTGCTGCTAGTAAGGTCTGGCGAACATGTGACCAGTGACCTTCACTTGCCTCCAGTGAGCGATTACTCAACTCGCATATCAGCGTACATTGATAGGCATTCAGAACAGCTGGCTTCGCCAGTTGGCTGGTGTCAATGCGTTCGCAACGTCGTCGTGGGCGTCCGCCAAAACGCATCCACAGGTCAGCACATACAAGTGCATGGTCGGTGTCCACACCCGTGCTTCAAATCGAGTGATAGTTCTGGATACAGCCTCTCCAGCGGTAACTAATAGCAATGTGATCGATCTGCGTCCAAAGCTGGTTTGAGGCTGGTGGGCGCCAAGTCACCCCTGGCAGGTGCTGTGTCGGAAATTAGTGCTCGCAAGAAATAAGCGTGCATCTTCACATAAATGAAGTAACCGCTCATCGTTATCATTACGGGAGCCTAAACCGTGCTGACTGCCCAGATACTTTTCATTAGTGGACAACTTTCCAACTTGTGCGTTCAAATCCCCAGTTGACACAACAGTGTCCGAGCTTCTTCTGTGGCGAAGAAGCTCGTTCAATTGGCGATAGAAGTCGTCTTTTACCGAATCATCGCTAGGAGTTTTCGGGTGCATAGGCGGCAATAACGAATAGACACCTGTTAGTCCCGCGCGACGTTGAAGCTTTGAACGAGTAAGCCATCCGGCCGCACACATCTGGCTGCTAATTGGGATCCAGTCAACCAGAGCAACTTCAGCCCGGGGACTCAGGGCGATACCAACACCGGCTTGGCCTGTGCTCGAAGCTGCAACGTCACCAGGTAGGCGCAATGAGAAAATGCTGCTGGTGTCATCTGAATGGAATCGCAAGTGAGCACAGAGCCTGAGTCTTGCAGGCCGGTCTCCGATAAGCAGCAGATATCGATCGATAGGGTCTCCAATGTTCGGGCAAGTGCTGCCTGTTGACCGATCTGTAGTAGTGTGCGTACATTAAGGCATGCCAATCTGAAGGAGGATCGAGGGCTCCAAATGGAAGCCGATGAACTGGAATGGACCGCTTGGTTAGACATGGGCTTGTCTACAGGAGAGGAGTGACGCTCTGCGTTCAGATGTAAATTGAAATTAGAAGTTAAATGCCTAGCAAAGCATGTTGGGGGAGGGCCAAGAATCGGGGGGTTTAATACTGGGGGGATATAAGTGATGTTGGAAGGGGACGGTAAGAGTGAAAAAGCGTAAGATGGGGAATAAGACGATGGAAAGGCTTGAGCAGTAGCATCCAAACCCCTATTCACCGGGCTCGATGCAGCAGATAGGGTACTGTTGATTATCTTCTGCGGTGGCCAGAGCATCAGTAATTGTTTTCAGATAAGATTCATGGTATTGTGTGGGCAGGATGCTGTCAGGTTGCCCAGGCCTAGACAGGAGAACGATTAGTGTTCTCAACCAAAGCCTTTGGTTCAAAAACCTGGCCGCAAGGCAGCGGGTTTGGCTTTGGGCTACTCGGGTCCGTTTTAAGGAATAAGGAGCCGCCCTCATTCTAACCCCCAACCTGGAGGACCAGGAGGCTGATTTTTTCTGGCCTCTAACCATTGACCAATCTGGTGTGAGTGGCTCTGAAGGTGCAAAAGCACCACCCAGCATAGCTCAATGGATCCTTGGGGCGCACAAACCATCGCACCACGGTAAGTTCCAGCCTCATTGCGGGACGTGAAGGTCAGTAATGAATCCGGATCGCATCGAAAGCTAATTTTTTAGAATAAAGTTGGAATAATGGGAATGTGATGTAAGAATCCTTTTAGTGAGCGTAAGACGGAACGAATAAAAGAGACTAGGATTCACGAAGAAATGTTGAGGTATAGTAAACGAATTATGATCGCGACGTCTGAATGTTCGCAACGCTGTCCACCTGGCAGTTTCGACGAGATAGACGCAAACCTAGTGTATATTGCAGCCGAGGAATGAGGTCAACTGATCTACGTTGGATAAGATTTAGCCAATGTAAGCAGTGAAAAGTTAGTAAAAGCTCGAATGAGAAAATAGAAAATTCTTGCCACAATTTAGCTGGCGATAAGAAACAATGCCCACCTGGTGTTCCCATCAGATGTACGCTATATCCCGCGAACACCGGAAGTGAAACACGGTTAAGCGTTTAATATCTTCACTGCAAAATTATCAGGTATCTTATCCATTTTGTAACACCAGACTCATCGCAGCGTTATTCACCCTTACTTTCACGGTATTCCGCCGTTTTCATTGATGGCGGAACCCCTGAGAATCCATACTAGCGTAGCTGATACACGACGTATTCTCCTCAGTGATGTGACTAATGTTGGTGGAATAGCTTTCAAATTACGTGACCCTATCCACCACATCCAATGGCCGTACACTGGTAGCCCGTATCAGAGAAGTGTTGGTCAAGTCTTGTAACACTGCTTTGCTCTTTGCAAGTGCGAAACACATGTCGAAGCGTGCAGCGCTACACTTCAATCTATCCAGATGGGTTTACATAGCTATTGCGTCAGACCCAGGAAAGAATTGTTGTTCACAATCTAAAGGTTTTTCAGTAAGTAACCTTGGAGACCTTCCACTCCAGTAAAGTCTGAAGATGCGATTCAATCAGGATAATTTGTATTACAAAGTTCGAGTAGAGATAATCTATAGGATAACCCTAGCGAAGTCCATATTTTGTGGGGAATTTAGAAGGTAGCTTTCCATTGAACCTTACACGTCATCGGGAGTCACAGTAGGGCATGTGCAATGGAAAGGTGCTTAGTTGACACGCACTTTATGGAGAGGCAGTGTTACCGGCTGCTTTCAAGTAAAAGAAACCACCATAAAGGTCGTTTCTATATGTGCCGCTGCTCCGAAACTTGAAACATGAATTATATGTGGTCAGTGTTAACACGACCGGGTCGGAAACCAGCATGGCTTTCTGTGATTCGATCCGTACGTGGACCAGCAGTGCGTCGCTAAATGATAACCGTTAGAAGTTTTGCGGCAATGAAAATAAGACTAATGCAGCGAAGATTTTCACACAACGTGGACTGAATGTTCTTAAAATTTGGCCTAACAGTCGTTAGTCTGAAAGCACCACACCAATGTCACAACGCGTATCAAACCGAGAAGCGAGTGCACTCAACAAGGGATCGCAACCATCTACCCGCAAAACTGAAGTAACTTCGTCATGCACAGGAACTTTGTTTCGTTTCAACACCTTGAGGTCAGATCATATCGCTCTCTCCAAATTGGGTGGTGTGGCATCAACATTCTTTGGCGGCGCAGGTGATTTAGCAAGTAGCAGTGTCGCAGTAGGCCTTCTGGATTGCTATTCAGTATGTTCCAAGTAATGGACCAGTCCACGATGGTGTGAATTTACCAATTGCTCATCTTTCGCAGTTGTGTTATCACTGTATAAGAGCTTTCTTGGACCCGCGTCCCGGATAAGCTGGGCCATCATTCAAATCGAAGACTGTTTTTCAGCTGTCATTTCAGGGAGTTACGGACGCAATGAGGTCCATTACCTATCGACATCTAAATCCGTGCTTGGATCAGTGTGCACGAGGCATCGAAGAACCAACCACAGTTAGAACATCTCAGGTTGTATGTAAGCAGACGTCTAAAGCTTTTTTAAATCACACTTGAGACTATCCCAGTTAGCGTTCGCCTCTTTAGTCTCATATATCACTTGCAGTCGTTGGACCTGTTAACGGTATTATTTTTGAGCTGCAGAATAGAAGTTAACAATAAGGGCACGAATTTTAGAAGGCGCGTTTTTTGAGCTGAAAAGTAAACGTCAGACGCGCATACTGGGAGGTCGTCAGAATAAAGGTGTGTGTGCTCCAAATTGATCGAAGCAATGGATTGACGTAGGTTGAATGACGTTTGTTGAAATAACCTACAAGTATTCCCTGTTTGTGCGTCAACTCCAAGGCAACATTGTAAGCTGAGGTGACACGCACAACATTCATGGTTGATAAATTCGGCGAGTTGCGGATAGATGTGAGTAAACCAAGGCTTCTAAGGAGGAGGACCAAAGAGAAGCAGGGACATTTGCCAGCGGTGGATGTTCAAACCGTTCAGCTGTACATATGTGATGGAGTTGCATAAACCATCCTCAACCTTTTCTTTTACAGAGATCTTTACGAAAAAGGTGTTATAATGATGAGGTAATTGGATTACATCTAATATATTAGCGTGGTACCACGTTTCGGTGACGAGCATTGTTTGCAACTCTAGTACATGTGCATACTTAGAAACTGCCGTTTGTTGATAATCCATCTGGCGTCAATCAAAAGTAATGAGAATATACCATGAATGGTGGAATCATTGTTTCCGTCACCGTTGTATGAGTCGTTTTACTCATACATTATTTGAGCGATAAATATGTGTGTGAGCATTGGGAACGAGTCCATTGATAACAACCTTGCGGTTAGGGTTAGTTTGCTGTCCGCGATCGCCGCTATATCTTGTGAAAGGAGAGGGTTGATGTATCAAGAATACATCACGGCTGCCTTAGCGCTGAGCTTATCTGGTAATGTGCAGAAATGGCATCATTAACGAGTGCATGTATTTGGCACCTGCCGCTTATGTATTGTGTTTGAATAGCTGCGGTTTTTATTCATATATGGTTGGCGGCATCTGGTTTCGGATTCGCCTGTCACTGTGGCCAGCCACAGGACGCCTGCGCCTACAAACGGGACCATGGATGGCTTGCGCTGCACCACCCACAGATCCAACCACACACCCCATATCCAGTGTAAACCCGAAGGAATAAGACCGGGAGGCATGTGGATGGGAGCCAAGTTTTATCAACGGAGCTGGCCCACACTCCTTCACAGGGGAGCACAAGCACGCTGTGTTTGGGGAATCACGCACACACAAGGCGGTGGCTGGACCGTAGTCCGCTACACACTGAGTGCATGGAACCACTCTTTGATCTTACACGACCACAAGGACTGTGCACCCCTTGCCCTCTAGCAACGACCAACTGTCTCCTAGATCCAGTATGGACGAGGTAGTGGGTAATAGACAGGTAGGCACCTTGTCAACATGCACATCACGCGCAGCCACACCGGGGATATCAAGTAACAGCTAATCACTTGAGAGAAAGATAACAAATAAAATAAATCGAGTAATGCATAAGGAAATGGTGACATAAATCTTAAATTACTGCGCATATGGAATAAGTTGTTTACAAACGAATCCGAGATAAGTTCACGAGGTCGGAAAGTATATTTTACGGAAATGCTACAAACACGAAATTGTTGTCGAAAGTAACTACCATTGGCTTAAACGACTTGTGCAAGTTTGTAGAAGGGAGTATTTGTAGACATTTATATTACAATGAAAAAAGTTAGGACAAAATTGCATACACAACACCTGAAATATATAGACTTAGCATGCAAGCGTGCGTTTAGTAAATCGAATTCAGCGTGCCTACAAACGCTGCGCCGGTTCTGCCTACGTTCTCCGCAGGACCCGTCGTCGCTTCAGTAGTGGTTCTGAGTCGCCTCGCTCATGGCTCACTTGGCCTTCCTGACTCAGGCACTAGCGACCGCATGCGCTACAGCACCATGCGCTCGATGTCTATGGAGAACAACCCATCGATGTTTGCAGCTTCCGCACTTGCCGCTTCTTCTCTGCATGTATGAGGTCATTCTCCCGCACTTGGGCATCTGCCTTTGTGACTAAATAGCGCCATGCACGCCGATCAACCGCCTTCGATTCCCATGACCTGCAATCAAGATTAGAACGTGAGAGGCTCACTTTTAGTATGTTCTGGTAACGTATCTTTGGTTCCCCCACATGCCGCTACCCAGTAATCAGCTGACCTTATAAGAGTTGTTTCGGTATTCTCGTTGAATCCATACGGCTCACATGACCGAGCCACCTCAGGTGTCAAACCAAATGTATGCAGTCCACTGCATACACCTACATTGTTGCAACACTTCCGTGTCATCAACTCCGTCTCCCCAAGTGATGCGCAAAATTCGTCGCAAACACTGTTGATGGAACCGCTCGAGATATCACACATCCCGCCGGTACATCGTCCACATTTCACTGCCATATAGAAGAACGGACAGCACCATGGATTTGTACACCATCAGCTCCGTGCCAATGCTAAGCTGATGGTTGTTCCATACTCGGTACTCTAGCATCCCGTATGCTGCCGCTGCCTTCGACCCGCGGATACGCAGCTCACTGTGTAGCTGCTGATTAGTCGACATCACACTCCCAACGTAGGAGAAGCGAGAAGTGGTTTCCAATAATTCAGCACCAATGCTGATTCGCGGCAATATTAAAGATTGCACCTCCGGTGAAGGCTGAAAGTGACAGACAGTTTTGTTTCTGTTGATCGTGAGCCCGAATTTGGCCGCTGTCGAAGCGAGAGAACTAGTCATGTGCTGCAACGCATCCGCGCTGTGTGCAAACAACGCATATTCGTCGAAAAACAGCAACATTCGGATAGTTGTCTCACAGACTAGAGTTCTCGCACCCAAACGACGGATGTTCAGCAACCCACCATCAATACAGTGCTCCACGCGAACACCGTAAGCACAAGCGGCATCAAAAGCACAGGACAATATTACATGAAGATATATTTTAAACAGGGCAGGAGCTAAGACACAGCCTTGCTTCACACCAGAGACAACTGCAAAGTCATCCGAGGTCTCTCCACTCAGTTGCACCCTCGCTAGCATACCACTGTGCAGACATTCAATTAAGCCTACAAACTTACGCGGGCAACCAAACTTACCCAACACCAGCCACAATGCCACACGCTTCAACGTATCAAATGCCTTGGTGAAAGCAACAAAAAGCGAGTACAAGGGCTGATGTCGTTCTCTGCACTTCTCTTCAATTGACGAGGCGCAAACACCATATCTATAGTGCTGCGATCCGAACGGAATTCGCATTGCTCTTCCGCCACGTTAGGTTCCACGACCTGAACGACGAGGCGGTTGAGCAGGATTCGGGCAATCACCTTGCCCACACAACTCAGCAAGTTGATGCCACGATAATTCGTGCAACATTGCTTGCTACCTATGCCCTTGTACAGTGGTAGCACAAGGGCATCCTTCAGCTCAGGTGGCGCCTCCTCCTCAATCCATACACATTGCACCAAGTGGTGTAGCGCAGTCAACAACACGTGTCCGCCGTGTTCCAATACTTCAGACGGGATCCCGTCGGCCCCAGCACAGTTGCCGTTTCGCAGTTGAGCAAGTGCTCTCTGCGTCTCATCCAGTGTCGGCGTGTCTGTCAGACTCGCCTTCACATTGTGCTGCTTGAGGCCGTTCAATGTAGGCCAGTCGATCTCTGAACGGTTGTTCACGAGACAGTAGAAGAGTTTCCGCCCAAGCTGCATTATGTCTGCAGTCTGTGTGCAGGTAGCGCCTGAACTACCTTCGGTCAGCGTCCTCAGCGGCTCCATTCTCGGTCCATACACCGCCGTCAAGATTCAAAGAATTCCTTGGGTTGGCGGCGTTCGGCGTAGTATTCCATCTGCTTCGCCTTCTCCGTCCACCATGCATCTTTTATGCGACGGAGCACTCGGGTTAGTCGCCGTCGAAGTTTGTGAAACTGACTCTTCTTCCCCAAGCCACTGGGGTCTGCAACATGTGCAGCAAATGCTGCATTCTTCCATCACACCAATGCGCACTCGTTGCATTGTTGTCATCAAATCAATCAGGCTGCTTACAGTTTGCGCGCCTGATGGTCTCCACGGCAGCAGCTTTCACCTGGTCGCGAATGTGGTGCCACAGGTTGTCCACTGTTTATGTGCTGTCCACATCACATAGGCGTGCAGCCATCGCATTCTCCAGCTCGGTATGTTTTGCCCCAGTACTGAGGGAGGGAATGTTAAATTTACGCTGATCCACGGCGGGAGTACAATACATCGATTTACAAAAATATATGTACAGTTTGGTCCCAACCAATGTATGATCAGCGCCACACTCAGCTCCACGCATTGCATGTGCCATGCGCACTTCACGCATATCACGCTGACGTACGATGACATAGTCGAGCAGGTGAGCGTGACCACTCCGTGGGTGCGTCCAAGTTGCTATATCACTCGCACTCAGTGCAAAGCGAGTGTTCGTGATCATCAGACCGTGCCGTTCGCATTTGCTGAGCCAATGCCATGCGCCCGACTCTGCTCACCGATGCATCACGCCCAACGCGCGCGTTGAAATCACCCAGCAGAAATAGTCGGTCGCTACTCGGCACAGACCGTATTACGGAGGATAGTTCAGTGTAGAACTGATCACGCGTGTCATCAGAATAACACATGGTCGGACGGTACTTGCTTAATAGGTAGCAGACTTACCACTTCCGAGTCGTAGGCGAACAGCCAACAGTCACGCGCTGATGCCCGTTGGTTCACCCACCAGCTGGCCATGGAGGCGATCGGATATTGCAAATCCGACCCCATGATCAAGTGGTGCCGAGGCGGAGTTGGCCACCCAGTAGAATGTGTAGACGGCACCTGCTTCATGCAACTTACGTTGCGCAGCGAGCCGAGTTTCACTGAGCGTCGCAATATCGATGTGGTAACGCGCCGGCTCCATCACGACCAGTTCAGTGAGTCGCTCGGGGCGCTCACTAGAGTTCCGGTCCAGTTGTGTCCGAAAGTTCAAGCACCCGATGCTGAGTGCTTTGCGCGCAGGCATACGATTGCATTGGTGGGCAATCGCATGCGAGTTGGTCGTTGTGCTTCGGAGGTTTGCTCGGGAGACTCCACCCGGAGTCTTTGGCTCAAGAGCCTGACCTACAAGGCAGTGGAGAACAGATCCAGCTCGGGAATGTGATTGCACAGACAGATTGGGATCTGCTTGACGGTCGTCACACGCAACCTTTGAGGTACTGGAAATATGTATATACGTTTCGCGACCGTAGTAGGAAACGCACCTGCGACCACGGCCAGACGCAGGTGGGTTTTTGGCGGGTTTGCATCAACTTGACCAGGGACTGCCTGGCTTGAGGCGGGCAGTAGCAAACCATCGAACACCCGGAGGTGCCCTCCTACCGTCAGAGGAAATGCGTGGCGCTCGTGCTCAACGACAATCGAGTTGCGACTTTATAACCCGTAGACCTGTAGTTTCCCATGGCTAGGTTTTACTGGAAGAACGCCATAGACCACTTCCTGACCTCCGAAGAGGATGGACTAGGATACTGCCAGGGCGCCCACACCTGACAGGAGAAAGACTCGGGTCCTCAGCCAAAGCCTTCGATTAAATGTACACCCCAAAGTCCGCGGCTCCAGCACATGGTCATATCACTGACTCATGTGGATTGGTATCCTGGATCTTAGCAGGGAGAAGGGTGAAACCCAACTCCCACACAGCGGTCGCCACGAGGAGGCGTCCAACACATGAGCCAATGGCGCAGCAGTAGCAGCAGTGGGTAGATCATTTGTCAGGACGTAGCCACAACCAGCGCCAGAGCACCACTGGCTCTCTCGCCTATATAAATATATAAATATATATATATATATATATATATAAATTCTCCCGCATCGTAACTTGGCACAACTACATAATGTTTGTCACACGGGCGCGTTACAGCACCTTGTCTCATACTATCACTGGGGTAGTTTACATGAAGTGTGAAACCGAAGACATGGAAAATGTGCTTCGATAAACCTGCTGCTCCCATACCCAGGAAGTCGGCACATTTTCGTTGCATTCTGGTTGAGCTGAAGCGAAGAATAATAAAATGCATTATTATGATCACGTGGCTCGCACTGCAATTGTCGCATACTTCTTTAGTTAATGGACGCTGTGACTGCGACAACATTTGTTAAAATTCGGGCCAAATTGCAAACAGTACAATTGTGCAAGCACTACGTGTCGTGCTAAATAAAACACCCGTTTAAATGGAAGTCTTGCGGAGCCGAACCTCTTTGTCCCCTAATGGATTACACATAGCAGCGTAAGAAAATCTTTTTGCAAGCCCGTTTTTTTAACTTTTCCATGGATTGTCTGCGATATTAAGAATAGCAAGAAACCTATGCATTTTCCTACAACAACATTTGTTGAAATATTAATGCAAAACTTGCATTGGTAAAGACATAACTTCGGTTCATAGATCCACCGTGTGAGTAGTGATCCTTTACAACCAAGTGCTTTATTTTTGATGCTCTTTAACTACAAGTTATTAAGAGAAATGAGCTATCCGCATTTTCTTTTCATCACATTTTTGTGGTAACGGACGAGACGTGCAGGGTATAATACGATATTTCGGAAATAAGTCAACCGTGTAAAACGATACCTTTTTGCATCCCAGTGTCTCACCTTCCTAACGATTGTCTACGAGTTAAAAATGTACAATATCCCTATGCATTTTCCGACGTTAACAGAACTTTGCATATTAAGGCAGGACTTGCAGTGGCAAAGACGGAACCTCAGTTTATATGCCTACTGTGTGAAAAGATATCTCTTTGCTACCCTGTAATTTACTTTTCCATGGGCCTTGTGGAAGCGTTAATAAGAGCAAGGAACCCCGCGCATTTTCCGATTTCAACAGATTTATGAATAATAAGAAAAGAATTGAAGTGAGAAAGACGGAACTTCCGTTTATATATAAACCTTGTGAAAAGAGATCTCCTTGTTACCATGTGTAAAATGTTCTCCGGGATTTTCTACGTTATAAATAAGAACAATGACCCATGCACTTTCCGACGTTACCAGACGTTTGTATATTAGTGCCAGACTTGCAGTGGTAAAGACGAAACTTCGGTTTATATGTCAACCGTGTGATATGCTATCTCTCTACAACCCTGTGTTTTACGTATGTCGGCATTATCCAAGAGTAAAAAAGAGCAAGGAACCATCCGCAATTTTCGACCTCAACAGAATTATAAACTTTAATGCCAAACAAGCAGAAGCATAGACGGATCATCGGTGTACACTTCAACCGTGTGGAAAGAGATCTCTTTGCATCCTTGTGTTTTACTTTGCATGGGATTGTCTACGAAATTAATAAGCACAAGTACCCCATGCATTTTTCGAGTTTAAAATACGTTTGAATATTCTTGAAAGGCTTTTAGTTGCAAAGACGGACCTACGGTTTTTATGCCAACTGTGTGAAAAGAGATAACTGCAACATTGTGTTTTACTTTTCATTAGATTTTCTGCGATTAATCAAAGAGCAATATACCTATACATTTTCAGACTACAACTATTGCTTGAATATTAAGGCTAGACTAGCAGAAGCGAATGCAGGAACGGTTTATGTGTCAACCGTGTAAAATAGAGATCCCTTTTCCATACTGCTTTTTACTTTTGCATAGATTTTATAGGAGTTAGCACAGATCAAAGACTTATGCGTTTTTCGACTTCAACATATGTTTCAATATTAATGAAAGACTTACAGGAGCAACGACGTAAATACGTTTTATATGTCAACCGTGTGAAAAATATTCTCTCTGCAACCCTGTGTTTCACTTTTCCGTTTATTCTTTGAATTTATTAAGAAGTAGAAAATTTTGCATTATTCGACCAAATTATATTTGAAGTTTTCAGCGAGAGTTGATGCGGCTAAGACATAACTTCCGTTTATATGTCCACTGTGGGAGAAACATCTCCGTGCAACCATGAGTCTTTGTTTTCCGTGTGTTTTATCCAGGCGTGTAATTAGAGCATGGAACCTGCTGCAATTAAGGACTTTAAGTGAGGTGTGAATTTTAATTCCTGACTAGCGGGCGAAAATTTGGGACTACGGATTAGATGTCAACCATGTGAAACGAAATCTCTTTGCAACCCTGGGTTTTCATTTTCCGACATTTGTTACCAGTTATAAAGGAACAGGCACACTATGCATTTTCCGACTTCAACAGATGTTTGAACAGTAATGCTGGAATTGCATTGGCAAAGACAGAGCTTCGTTTTATATAATCACCTTGTGAACATAGATCTCTTTGCAACCCCGTGTTTTACTCTTCTGTGCAAATTGTCTAAGAGTTAAAAAGGAGAAACTACATTTTGGCATTTTCTACTTAAACAGACATTTGAATATTAATGGGAGACTTGCAGTGGCAAAGAGGAAGCTTCGGTTTATATGCCAACCGTGTGAAAAGAGATCTCTCTGCATCCATGTGTTTTACTTTTCCAAGGATTGTCTACGAATTAAAATGTACAAAATCAGTATAGATTTTACGACTTTAACCAAATTTAGAGTTTCATGCGAGAATTGCTGCAACCAACATGAAACTTCTGTTTATATGTCAACCGTTTGAAAATAGATCTCTATGCAATCTTGTGTTTTACTTTTTTATTCGCCTACTGGAGTATTGCAACTAGAGACTTGAAACCTCCGCACTAACGGACTTCAACAGAAGTAGAAATTTCAATGCCAGACTATCTAATGCGAAGTTGGGCCTAGGTTTATGTCGCCCGTGTGGAGAGTTCTCTCCACGTTCGCCTGACCAATGTGAGCCGCTCTCAAAGCTGGAGAAGTACAGAACGCTGATCAACCCACTGGGTCAGGTAACGACACCACGATGACTGACAGAAAGGTGAATCCAGAAATGGTCCAAGTGAAAGGCATTTGCGGGTTAGGAGAATGTCCTCGAGTAGTTAAAATCGGTCTGACCCGTTCGCATTGTTTGGAACGGTATCATGGAAATGTGCAAATGTGTCCCAACAACAGGTACGAGAGCGAAATAGCGCCCAAGATGCACTTTGATGCCGTACTGCATGCTCTGCTGTCCCACTTGTAATTGCTTACTAATCTTAGTTCAGAAGTGGGACTGGTTAACCGCACAAGCGGAGCAGAGGATAAACAAAAAAGTTATTTACACGAAAGGAAGTATGCTCCTAAGCAACGAAATGCTGCATGATCCGCTTCCCCTGAACCGCAACCAGCCACGTCCCCATCTTCGTTGTCTTTCCAAGGTTGGTTGAATACCGGGCGAAAACTGACTATAATTACGAAACTCGAACAGTATTCATGACAACGAAAATCAGACACCACTCTAAACGTCTGGTTAAGCAAATGCCACTAGACCGAACGTCAGGCATTAACAAGGATGAAGCGGCCGAACACCAACCTTCGGTACCGGTAGCTCAAATGTCTCTTGTCGAGACAAAGCCCCCGGAACATCAATTACATATACAGAGATCGTTGCAAAGGTCCACATGGAGGGTGCCGTCGTGGCCACTTCTTTTGTATACACCGCTAACGCGAATGGAGGGACAAACAGTAAACAATCAACACTTGACAGCAGGTCAGGACAAACGATTACTCTATCATGCAAATCAAGGAAAAAGAGATGCAACAATAGTACCCGGACTGTTGTGTGCTCAAAGGTCTCGGAATCTACCGCCATCACCTTGCGGGTTAAATTATCGGCGGGCATGACCAATGGAACTCATTGTGTGTTCTGATGAGTGTTAAAGCCAAGCCCAAAAACCTAGTACGAATTATTCTTCATCATATTCGCCAACCTATAGAGAACGTAGACTTATTCGGGTGACGCTAGAATCCTTTAACGACTTAGCTAACCTATTGCTCTCCGCAAGCGCGATAAGACACGGGGCTTGTAGGATACGCATCCATCCTGATGTCCCTAAGAGCACGCGACAATCAGAAAGAAACACTGAAGAGAAACATAGGAGACACAACCGGCTAAACACAATCTTTTTACATGGCCTGCCAGAACATCCTACTTACGATGTACCAGAGACCGGGAAGCACGAGTTTAACAGTTGCGGATCATACGAAAAACACTCACTTTGGGTAATATTGTGCTGCTATCGAACACCAGGATACCTTTCTCACCAAATTATGGAGAATGCGGCCCTAGAATCCTAAAAATTGTGCTTCAGTCCGAGCAACAAGCAAAAGTTGTTTTGGATCCATGGCGCTGATAGCGAAAATTTCTTCCTTCTGAGGTTCGTCTAAAGTTCGCAGGAGCTATGCGAAGTACAAATAACAAAGCATCTGAATCATCAAACGCACCGACGGTGATATAGGAGCTTAACTTGACTGCTGCTTCACTTGACTCTGACGTAGGTCTAAATGAAGATTGGGACGCACCTTGGCCGAATCAACTTCCAGATGAGATAATTTTATCCCATCAAAAAACGAGTAACTGTCGACCTCCCATCGGTCGGCATTTTCACACACTTGAAACTTTATGCCTTCTTTGGGCTCTTACAGACCGAGAAACTGACCTGCTTGTACACAAAGTCTCAGGGTCTTTATAATAAACTGGGAGAACTAAAAGATCGCCAAGCTTTCGGGTCATGTGATGTCATTGGTATCACGGAGAGGTGGTTGCAAGCAGGAATGACGGAGGGTGAAGTTTTGTTACCGAGCATGTCGTTGATCCGGAAAGATGGGCTCACAAAATGGGGTGTGTTATTTCTGTAACTGAAGTGACTTACAGTGCAAAGCTGTGGAGTATTCAGACTCACAGTTTTCCGACTCTCTTTGGTGGCACTTTTCACTTTGTCTTTGTTTCCTGCCCTCCCCCTGACTCTACACCTGAAACCGACTGCCACCTAGCAGCTACTTTAAGATGCAGCTTACAGCGAAAAACAATTGCAAACTGATTTTTGATACATTCAACACACATTGTTTAGCAAATTCTGTCACGATCGAAAAAATTCAAGGCCAGTCTTCAAGGTCGTCGCCACTGTTCCTCTATACAACCACATCACTTTGTTTACTCGGCTCAGAACAAGTAACAGGCCAATTATGCTGGAGCTTGTGCTTACTGACAAGAAGCCTATGTCGTAAATAATTTAGGTCATTTAGACATCATAATTCTGACACCAAAGTGTGGTGAATCCCGTTGCCGTGGTTCATATCGCTAAGATAATATCCGTAAGCAAATGAGATTAAATGCAAATTGATCATAAACGAATCGGAATCAATAAGGCACTTTAAACTAATCAAAGTGGAATGAAAATCTACAACAACCTGCGAGAAATCGAGTGCACGAAAGCCACCGAGTGGAAATGTCTCTAACCATAGATTTGAAAAATCTCGTGGCCCCCATTCACGAAGATGGCATGCAGCAACCTGACTAAGTATCAGTCGATTCTCTCTTGCCCTAATACTACTTACTCGACTGGCTGGAAGCGACAAAACTGCTCGGAAATTTCATGTGACGCACTTTTTAAGGGAGATTTCGCCAATAAGAGACAAACGAAGCGCATAATTTCCGCAGTCCAGAGGACTTATTATGCTGCCGAAACTGTTCTTATCAACCGGACTAATCGAATACCTGTTACCCCAATGACGGAAAGACAACCTATTGGCGCCAACTCACATTGCATTGACCAATTTACTTGTAGTTGTGGCATACACTACATCGGCCGTACCAATCGATCGTTGAATTCCAGAATAAGGGAACATGTACCTAAATGGTTGCAGCGTCGGATCACCCAGTCCTCGATTGCTCATACAATCTGTTCACGTAAACCACCTGCTTCATCCATCGGTAGGCATTTACTGGCCACCTGTCACCACTTTGATCCGGCCACAATGTTTACAATCGCGTTAAGACATACTAACACCCGTTTCCTACGTTTTGCAGAGGCAGTCGCGATCAGCCGGATCAAACCCGCACTCTGTGTGCAGAAACAGCTGTTCGTAAGCCTACGGCTGCCCTGGGCGTAGGGGTGTCACGCCGGCCCCTCTACCCTGTTCTAACTTGTTCCGGTCTCACCCTATTTCTCGTCTTATGTATTTTCATGTTATTGTGTTGGCACTGAAGAGACAATACGTAATGTTGACATCTGCCAGTGTTCGTCTTCTTACGGCATTATTCAAATTACTAAAGGGATCTAATTGTTTCATGGTAACAAGTCCGAAACTGGATAACGGTTCTATTTTCAAATGAATAAATGACCGTATCCAATAAGTACCACGGCGATAATGACTGCAAGCTCACGACAACTACAAGGACAATCGTTTCTATCCCGGTCCTGAATTCTAGCTTCAGAGTATCATGTGTACGAAGTAACGGCACGAAGGTATACAGTATGTTCATAGGACTGGTAAAGCAACGGGATCGATGGATCACGCAAACGAAATGTGGGATGAGTAAGCCCTGTAGGGGTATGCACTTGGCCTGTTTGCAGCGCTTACCAACTAAGTCATAGATGCACACACACACATGCACACACACTGAAAATAATGGTCAGACAGCCATACTCGGTGAGCGCAAATGGTCAACGAACACACATACTTGTTGAGGGTGGTCACGGATACATCCGGATCGAAACAGACTGTGACTGTTCAAGAGCAAGTTTGAATGATGGGAATAATATAACATTATGGTGAGCCTAGGACGGAAATAGTGAAGGAAACTACAGCTAGTCTGAGAATATAGGTCCAGCGGCATCTCTGTTTGTTGTAGAAATGATTGCCTGAAAAAGAGAAGAACAGTTGCCTCTAGAATGAACCCGTCCAATTGGCACGCTGTGAAGGAGCGTAAGCTTCCATGAGACTGCGCGTAGGCAGTCACAGTTGTATCTGCTCCTTTTGTCGGGCCGCATAAAACGTAGAGACTCGACTGCAAACTGCATCAGCTGATGGCCAATCAAACGAGGAGACTCAGACGACTTCATTATCCAAAGCACAGGATAACCTGATTCCGATACTATTTAGGACTGACAGGCACGCACACACAGCAGTTTGATTATGACTAGGCGAAGTGGTGAAATTCTTGACATTTCTTAGCAGATCATTGGCTGGACCATGGATCATGAGCATATACCGTCGTCACCAAGTTACGCTCATCAATCCGAATCGCGTTACGTGCCAGCGAGTAATTATTCTTCGTGTGTATGGTGAGTGCAGGTGTAACGCCGAACCAACTGCTCGACAGTACAACGACATCCACATTGCCAAGCGGCCCACCAACAGACGGTACGTCCGTCGGCTTGTGAGAAAAGCTGAGATGGCGGGGGGCGTTTGTGTCGCCAAAAAGACAGTGCGGCCTCACGTCGTTACCGATGACTTTTCTGCTTTTGTGGTTATTCGTAAGGTGTTCAGAATTTGGGATCTGAGCATTCGTAAACTCGCCCGGCACTGCGACCCTGTGCCACGATCCCCATATTTCAAGGTATAGGAAATTTTGTTTTCGATTTACCTCAGTCAAACAAACCTTTTAACATGGGCAAAAGGTTTTGCGACACTTAGCAGTGTCTCCTGTACATAACGCAGGTTGTTGTCGTCGGATACCCAAGTCCATAACTTGCCTAGTCCAGTTGGTCTTGGCTAAGTATGTCGCACCAAAGCAGGCGAATTTGATATGCCGATCGGGGAGCACATGTGCGGCCGAATGGAGGTATTTACATGAGGCGATTGTTGACACCTGGCATGACCACTGAAATATGCAGACCTGGTCGCAGTGAGCATGGGGTGATCTTTGGCCAGGCAACGAAGCGCGGCCAACTCTGCATTGTTTAACATAGCTCACCTATGATGAATGTGGAAAGTCAGTTACGATCCGTAAAGTATGAGAATTGTTTCCCATCATGTGAATAAAAACACTACGCGAGAGATAATTGTGATTCGTTACCTGCATTAGAACAAAGCGCGGGGTTGCGGTGCTCTTGGTCAGTGTGGAATGAACCCATAGCAATACTGCATGCGATAAAGTGGTGCAACGCCAGAATGAAACATGCGGTAGTCAAGAGATGCGGTTGCAACTCTGCTTCAAAACACTTGGTAGTTAGCATCGATTGTTAGCGGGAAATGGAAGTGGGAGAAATGGAGAAACACCGAAAACTGACAAGGTTACAAATGATGGAGCTACTAGTAGTCACGGTTGCAAACCTATGAGCTATAGACACGGTCTCTCTTTACAAGGTGCGCATTGACCGCAGGACATGTAAGTGCTTGACCCAGATCCAACATTAGTATAGCAATGGTACGATACTGTGCCAAGTAACGTTACATTACATTGTGCTCCCAGTTATAGGTGTCCGCATACATGACGGCGATCACGCAGTACTTTGTACACCCTTATGAGGTCTCCTCGTCTCATTCATTAAGCAATCTGAGCCTCTGCAGTCGTTCAGATACTAAAGGTGCCGCAAGCCTTAGGTAATCTTCGTTGACCGGCATCCTTTGTGTGCAGCGAAGTAGCGCTTTAACCATGGTTACCCAGCCTTGATAGCTTATCCGCATAAGGACGTAGGTAGGCGTTCAGCACTCGGAAGAAGATGGAGGAATCTACGCTGTCAAGTATCCTACGCAAGAGACCAACATACTGGTTGCCTCTTGTTAGATAAAAGTTTAAGTTGCAGTAGCAAGTATTCTATCAACAAAAGTGTCTTTAACGATGTAGTCCGCTAGTTCCCTTAGGATAGGCTCGGTTACATTGGTCAGGAATCTGGCCAAAGTCTGTTACAGTACGTCTACCATTGAAACAATTGATAGTAAGGGGATGCCTTTCCTTTGGATTTTTGACAGTTCTTACAAAACAGGAAGCCGCTACGCTCGTGCTCAATTGTGTCAATATTTTTGCGTGATTCCATCCCACCGTCGATAGGGTCTTTATTTCACGAACGTTTGATTTCATAACCTGTTCGGTTTTATCGCTGTCTGTCACGTCGAGAACGACTCGACTAGAGTCTCCGAGGATCTTTCGCATTTTATGAATGCAACCCTGTTTTTGTGTTATTATAACACCTAATCCCATATCTTGTCTCCGTATTACAAAATCTTCATTGCATAGCTATTACGTTAAGAACTTTCAATGATCCTTTGTCATGACACTCCATCGCGATGAGGCTGGAGCCATCGCATTGAGGCTGGATCTTACCGTGATGCGATGGTTTGTGTGCCTCAGCGATCCATTGAGCTATGCTGGTTAGTGCTTTTTTTACACCTTCAGAGCCACTCGTACCAGATTTGTCAATGGTTAGAGGCCAGACAAACTCAGCCTCCTGGTCCTCCAGGTTGGAGGTTGGAATGAGGGTGGCTCCTTATTTCATGAAACGGGCTCTCTGTAGTCCGGTGCCAAAATCCGCGGCCTTGCGGTAAGGTTTTTGAACCAAAGGTTTTAGTTGAGAATCCTAATCGTTCTTATGTCTAGCCCTGGGCAAACTGACAGTATTCGGCCCGCGCAATGCAATGAACCCTTCAACAAACAATTTCTTGATGCTCTGGCCGTTGCATAGGATAATAAACGGCGCCCTAACTGCTGCATCAAGCTGGGTGGATAGGGGTATATATGCTACTGCTCAGGCCTTCCCGTCTTCTTATCCCTCTTCTTGCGCTTTTTCATCCTTCCCGTCCCGCTCCAACTTTATTTTCCCACATTTTCTATCCCCCAATTCTGGGCCCGCTCCCAGCTTGCTTCAATAGTCGCTTGTTTTCTAGTTTCTAATCACACACAGTCTTAGGGCATCGCCCCACTCCAACCGACTAGTCCATGTTCAACCAAGCGGACAACATCAGTTCATCCATTTCCCTTTGGAGTTCTCGCGTCTCGCTAAGACTGACATGCCTCAACGGGCGCACTTTGCTACAGATTGTCAACACGCAACCCTTGCGCGCACACTAGAGACCCTATCGCTCGATACTGACTGTATATCAGAAACCCGCCTGCAAGGTTCGAGCTCCGTGGTTACCCTGCGAGCCCCACATGCGACACTGGCGGCACATTCTCACTGCGCCTGTCTGGCGATGCTGCAGCTTCAAATGCCGGTCAAGCTGGCGTCGGCATTGTTTTGAGTCCCCGTGCTGAAGCTGCCCTGATCGACTGGATCCCAGTAAATAGTAGGATGTACGCCATTAGATTAGCTGGTTCGTTCCGTGTTACGAAGTCGCGCGGGGACGAACGGTGCCTGTTTGTCATTGCGGCCTACGCACCTACAAACTCTAGCACTGATTCGGTAAAAGATTATTTCTACCAGCAAATTCACGACCTCCTTCTTTACAGCAGAAGCACCGATTCTGTGGTGTTGGCTGGCGATCTAATTGCCTAAGTCGGAAAATTGTCTTCTGATGAGCTTCATCTGAGCGGCCAACATGATGTAGGCTCCCGTAATGATAACGGTGTGCGATTGCTACAGCTGTGTGATGATGCTCGCCCCTATCTCGCGAGCAATAATCTCGACACAGTACCCGCAAAAGCGTGACTTGGCGTTCACCAGCCTCGGGCCAGCCATAGACGCAAATCGATCATATCGCGATCAGTTACCGCTGGAGAGGCTGTGTCCAAAACTGTCGCTCGGTTTGGAGCAAGAGCTTGCACTCTGAAAACGCACTTGTCTGCACCGACCTCCGGGTGCGTTTAGGTGGACGTCCGCAACGTCGACGTAAACGGATTGACACCATCCAGCTGGCGCAACCAGGTGTACTGAATGTGTATCAATGTGCGCTGACGTCTGGGCTAAGTAAGCCCCCACTAAACACCGTCAAAGATCACTGGTCGCATATTCGTCAAACGTTACTGCTAGCAGGCATGTCTTCATGTGGCAATGTAATTTGCCAAATCGGACATTGGTTCTCTACACAGTCTCTGGAATTTATGGATGCTCGCCGACGTATTCCGGCTGGAAGCTAATAAAATGCGGCTCGCAAAAATCTCAGGGCAAACTTCGTGCTAGCCTGAAGAAGGACCGCGAAACTTGGTGGTCTCATCGTGCCTCTGAGATGGAAACAGCCACTACCGTTGGCATTCATCGTAAGTTATTACGTCTGATACGGGAAACAGGCAGCAAGCAGCCTGGTGTGAGCGAGAACTAACGCGTCGAGAGTTTGCAGCCGGTCCACAGCTTGTCAAAACGCTTGGAGCGTTGGGCCGAACACTTTGCAAGGCAATTTAACCAACCTGAGTTATCGCTTTTTCCGGGCTTTGAGAGCCCTTCTCCCTGGGCCTTTCCTTGGATCCGCCACCCTTCTGTATCACTAGTGGTGTGAGACAAGGTTGCCCGCTGTCACCATTCCTCTTTAACTTCGCTATTGATGAAGTCATGGAAACAGCGTTCGTTGGACATGACCTAGGTGTGGAGCTACTACCTGGTGAGCGACTTCTTGACTTGGGGTATGCGGACGATATTGCCCCAATCTGTGACAGCTCCCAATCATGCCAAGCAGCACTGGACCGATTAACACTGGTTGTCTATCTTTTTGGGCTATGCTTTGCTCCATCGAAATGCAAAGTACTTCTCCAAGATTAGCAGGGACCCAACTCTGCGCTAACGCTTGATGGTGATCTGCTAGAAGTCGTTCAGGAATTCAAGTACCTGGGCAGCTATATTAGCACCCGTGGGATTGAAGATAAGGTTACCAACCGTATAGCAAAAGCTCGTGGTGCTTCTGCCAATCCCCGCCAACTGTGACGCAGACGCAACATTATAACGCAGCCGTCCGTTCAACTCTCCTATATGGTTGCGAAACCTGGCCCATCAGGTAGACAGACATAAAGAAGCTCGTCAAATTCGAGCATCGCTGCCTTTGCAGCTTATCTGATGTCTGGTGGGAACACCGCGTGAGCAATGAACGTGTTTGGCATCGCGTATTTGGTGCAGGAAGAGCCTGTGAACCATGCAGCAACATTATATCACGCACCAGGCTCAGATGGCTAGGCCACGTGTTGCGCATGCCAGCACACCGACTTCCGCGAGGTGCATTGTATGCGCGTTGTGGGTGCGGTTGGAAGAGAAGGAGGAGAGGCCAAACGATGACTTCGAAATTAACGTCAGTTGGTGCATCTCGCCGGCCTGGCTGGAGTCTAAGGACGTTGAACACGTTTGGTTGGACACACTTGCTGATATGGCTAGGAGCTGGCCCCAATAGCGTTTGTTTTGTGAGTTTCTTTGTCCATTCCCCCTCCTGTTTAGCATCTCCTCCAGTCACGATCTCACCCGTTAGGCACAATGTGACTCTCCTCTTAGCACTTCTGAACGATGTCCATCCGTTACTTGAGACTCAGCCGGCGTGTTACTGTTTGTTTTCCTTTGCTTATATTTTGTATTGCGACAAAACAGCTGGGGTGTATTGCACCTGCAGCTAACCTGTATACTGATGATTATGACGCATGACACGCCAGTTCTCGGTGTCCCTAGCGCATGAGAGTTTGGCAAGGTCTACCCCCGTAATATTAAAGCAACCGCCTGCCTCCCCATTTGGTCTGTGTTCAAATGGGAAGATCTTCATTCAAATGTGAAAACTGGGCCTCGACTGCTATTTTACCACGAATTTAGTGAAATAGAAAAACTGAACTGTAAGGTCGATATCCAAGTTAGGGGAGATCTGTGGGAGAACGGATATCCCGGGCTATTTATAACAAAACACGCGCACTCAACACCCTATCAGAAACCATCAACTGACCTTCCTAAGAAACAGGGATCATTAGCCAGCGCATGAATTCAGTCGATACCAAATTGTATGATACATTCATTTAGAGATTAGCAGTGTAATGCTCAGATTTGTCAGTGAAGTTGATGTTCGAAAGGCTCGCCGGCATTTTGAGTACAGTGCAGCACTCGCTTGATGATGTTTGCTAGCACTTTCTCCAAAGTACCAACTGTGGTTCTGTGACATTCTTGCAAAATGCTCTGCTTCAAGTTCTCAAGAGAGCGGATTCGTTTTGTAAACCCGCTGTTTCGAGTATCCCCAGAGGAAGAAATCCAATGGTTCCAAATCTGGTGACCGAGCAGGTCACTCTATAGGTCCTCCCTGCCCGATCTAACGGCAAGGGGACTTCTGCTTGAGAAAATCCCGCGACGTTGGTGCATGGTGCGCAGGTGCGCCATGTTGTTGAAACTAAACCCAGCGGCTTTCAATTCCGAAATGACACAGTTTATCACGACTTCTTTGTACGAGGATGCTAGAAATGGTAAGACATTCGTACTGCGAAACAACAACCTACCGGATACATTACCGGCAAAGCAACACGCTCCCACGATTCTTTGGCCAGTTAACTTAGCTTATACCATGAGCTTTGTGCCAATTTGTATACGTGAAGGGCTGCATCGGCGTGGATTACACGTTGCCCAAAACTGTTGCTTCTCCGCACTGTGTAAATGGAAAACAGCCTCATCGGTAAATAGAATTGAGTGGATGTCTATGGCACTTAAAACCTGCGGCGAAATTCAAGTTGCTTCTCCGAATCACATGGGTTTAAAACTTGCACTTGACGGGCGCCATACTTCCGGAAGTTCCTTTCCTTCAAAATATTATGAACAACATATCTGGTGGTGTCGCAATGCTGGACGAGTTTACGAATGCTCAGATCCCAAATTCTGAACACCTTACGAATAACCACAAAAGCAGAAAAGTCATCGGTAACGACGTGAGGCCGCACTGTCTTTTTGGCGACACAAACGCCCCCCGCCATCTCAGCTTTTCTCACAAGCCGACGGACGTACCGTCTGTTGGTGGGCCGCTTGGCAATGTGGATGTCGTTGTACTGTCGAGCAGTTGGTTCGGCGTTACACCTGCACTCACCATACGGACGAAGAATAATAACTCGCTGGCACGTAACGCGATTCGGATTGATGAGCGTAACTTGGTGACGACGGTATATGCTCATGATCCATGGTCCAGCCAATGATCTGCTAAGAAATGTCAAGAATTTCTCTACCTCGCCTAGTTATAGTCTGACTGTTGTGTGTGCATTTTGTGACTATGCTCGTCCTACACTGGTGAGGTCAGCGCTTATTGACCTCACACTGATGTTCGCTAGTTGTTTGCCCTTCAGTGCGCAGTCGTGTGTGTCAAGTTTTCGTGTGCTTTGGATACTGAGGTCGCGTATGTCTCCGTGCCCGAGTGGCCGTCAGTCGATTCGGCTTTCAGTCAAATAGCTACTTCTCATTTGTGACACAGCCTACGCGCAGTCTCATGGACGCTTACGCTCCTACACAGCGTGCCGATTGGACGGGTTCAGTTTAGAGAGAACGCATCGGGTTTCCTTCAGGCTCACATGATGCAACAAACAGGGATGCTGCTGGATCTATATTCGCAGACTATTTGTAAGTTTTACGATCAAATGGGGATTTACAGATGAAATGTTTGGTAGGGGAATTGTGATCGCGACGTCTAATGTTCTCTATGCTGGCCACCTTGTGGTATCTACCATATTGACGCAACCATGGTGTATACTGCAGCCGAGGAATGCCGTCAACTGACATACGTTGGATATGACTTAGCAAATGTAAGCATTGAAAATTTAGTAAAAGCTAGAATGAAATAATAGACTTCTGACCAAAAATTAGCTGGGGATAATCAACATTGCTCACCTGGTGTTCCCATCAGATGTTATCTATATCCTGCGAACACCGAAGTGAAACACGGTTAATCGTGTAATATCTTCACTGCAAACTTATCAGGTATCTTATCCATTTTGTAACACCCGACTTATCGCAACGTCAGACACCCTTAGTTTCACGGATATTCCGCTTTTTTCATTGATGGTTGAACCCTTGAGAATCCATACGGGTCTAGCTGATATACGAAGCAGCCTTCTCGGTGATGTGATCAAGCTTGGTGTAAGTCTTCTAAGATAAGTGACCTGATCCATCACTTTCATGGACTGTCCACAGGAAGCAAGTATCGTAGAATTGTCGGTCCAGTATTGCAACAGTGCTATGATTTTTGCAGATGCAAAACCCATACCGAAGCGTACAGCGCTACACTTCAGTCTATCCAGATGGGTTTACACAACCACTGCGTCAGACTCAAGGAATGATGTGTTTTCCGCAAACCCAAGGTCTTTCGGTGAGTAGCTTTGTAGACATTCCACTCCAGTAAATTCTGAAAATTCAAATAATTCGGGATCAATTTTATCCCAACGTTCGAGTAGAGATGAAATATAGGACAACCCCAGCGAAGTCCACATTTCGTGGGAAACTCAGAATGTAGCTTACCATTGAACCTTACACGGCATCTGGAGCCACGGCAGAGAAATCGTAAAAGATGGCGCTTTCGTTAAATAAACCAGCATATGCGGTCGCCTTGAAATGTTTTGCTGTTCCAAAACTTGGAAATTGGTAAATATTTGATCAGTGTAAACACGACGGTGTCGGAAGCCAGTTTAGCTTTCTGTGATTCGATCATCACAGGAACCAGCAGGTCATCGAAAAATGATATCTGTGAGAAGTTTTGCGGTGATGAAAATAAAGCTAATGTCTCGAAGACAGTCGTTATTTTGAAACACCATTCCAATGCCCCAACGCATATCAAACAGAGAAGCGAGTCCAGTCCACAAGGTGTCATTACCACTCTCCGCACATCCGCAGGAAGGTTGTCGGGCTCAGAAGCATTGTTTCATTTCAACACGGAAAAGTGACATCAAAACTCTCCCAACGTGGGAGGGGTGGCACTAACATTCCTCGTCGGCGCACGTGAATTAGCAAGTAGCAGTGTCGCAGTAGGGCTTCTGAATTGCTATTCAGTATGTTTCGCTCAATAAGCCGGTCCACGATGCCGTGAACGTACCAATTGCTCATCTTTCGCAGTTATGTTATCACTGTATAAGAGCTTTCTTGGACCCGCGGTTCGAATAAGCTGGACAATCATTCGAATCAAAGACTGGTTTTCAGCTATCATTTCAGGGAGTTACGGACGCAATGAGGTCCATTACCCATCGGCATCTAAATCCGTGCTTGGATCAGTGTGCACGAAGCAACGAAGAACCAACTACAGTTAAAACATCTCAGGTTACATGTAAGCAGACTTCTAAAGCTTTCTTTAAATCACACTTGAGACGATTCTAGTCAGAATTTGTCCCATCAGTCTCATTCATCCCCGACAGTCAGTAGAGCTGTTATTTACGACATTTTTGAGCTGCAGGTTGGGAATTTACGACACAGGCATGGATGTTAGAAGGCGCGTCTTTGAAGCTGCGAAATTAAGCGCCAGACTTGGGCGTAGTTACATGTGATCGGAATAAAGATGTGTGCTCCAAATTGATCGACGGCCATGGATTGACGTAGGCTATGTTCAACTCTTGGCATTACGATCAATTTGGGTCCAGCTCAACCAGGAATTCGGTGGTCAACAAGTGAGGCAAAGTGAATGTAAGGGCTGGAGAGAGAATGCGGTCGGCGCATACTTATAGGGTTCGTTCACCAATATCTGTCCGTCGTAGATAGACCTTAAGCGGCGTCCTAGATATTGTTCAGAGTGTAATAGGCGAAATACGTAAGCTTTATGTGTCGCCATCAACAATCGTGATATCAGTACTATTCGCCAAGTGAATAAGAAATGTGATTTCACAAGAGTAATATGATGTAATTGCTCCCAAACTGCATTACTTAAGAGCATATACTGAGCCAATAACACCTTGCCTTCTGACATCAAACCGCAAAATGCGGTTGTTCAAAGGCTTCTAATTGATTAGATTTTATTTAGCATGTTTGCTGTGGGTAATATCAACGTCTTAAGTAACTTCGGCCACTTCCCAAGTATTGTCCGACACTTCATTTCTGATCATCGTCATCAGATTCAAAATCAGAAAGTAGAAGACTTCTCACAACCCTGTTATATTACGTACTTACCTCGGAGACACATCAAACATCACTACTAAGAATGTGAAAGTATGAAGTTAGTGCCGCCCTTTCGCAGATCGAAACCAGAATGCGTACGTTGAAGGAACTAATTTAAAAGGGAGACTTTTGGTTTAATGGAATAGGTAATGATGTCTTTGACAGAAGCTGGGATGTCAGCTTAATTCTCTTGCTCAATATATGACGAAGGGGAGAGTGAAACAGGAAAAGGAATAGGGACCATTTTCCACAGGTTTGAGAGACGGCTTATAAATATCCACTGTCTATTAAGATGGAGGGTTTGCTTAGAGGTGCCCCAAAACTGGCAGTTGAAAAACAGCCTCTCTCACTCCGCAACGGGGTACGTAGCGGTTTGCTTAGGGGACTCCACACAGAGCCATTAGATCAGTAATCTGAACCACAGGGCAACAATAAGCACCTTCAGCTCGGAAGTGCGAATGCGTTTACACATTTGGAGCTGTTTGGGACCTGCTACGCACAGCCCTTGCGTTTTTTAAAACTAATCACTTCTGTTTTACAACCGTACCATTCTATATCTCTTGTGCCTCCTGCTGAGGTTAATGAAGCATTCTTGATGCTTCTTCACCGCAGTTTGACTACACCGACTCAAACTTGAACTAAGTCTTTTTAATATAGATGAAAACATTCCACATTATTTGGTTACTTGAATTCCGTTATTCTGCTGCATAACCTACACCAATTTTGCGTGTTTTCTTTCCATCAAATACTAGGTTGGTCGTTTGATAACCCCGGTATGGCTGCATTTGATGTGAATACTGACAAACTACCTAACTGTTTAACACACTCCATCTAGATTACTGGCTCCAGGCGGCAGAGAATCGCTGTGGGGGACGTGTTGCACTGTCCTCGCTTCCGTGCGAGGCTCAAAGTGTTATTCCATCCAGTGTGAAGTGGACTACGGTCCAGCGACCGCCTTATGTATATCTGGTATGCATGATTCCCTACTTAGATGGACAAGAATGCTGCTGCTGTGTATGTCGAAGGGATATTGACCGGATCCGTTGATGAAACGGGATTCCCGTCCACATGCCTCCACGCTTTATCCATTCGGTTTTACACTGAATATGGGGTATGTGGATAAGCTGTCAATGGTTCAACGCAAGCCAATCAGGCTTCTGCTGTAGGCGCAGGCTTCCTATGGCTGTTCAATGGAGGCCACGTGGACAGGCAAATCCGGAGCCGGACGCACCTGCGATCACCGCCAGTTGCAGATAGGATTTGGCAGGTTTAAACCAATGTCGCCAAGGGTATTACTGGCTTGAGGCGGCAGTAAGCAACCCATTGAGCACCGAATGGTGTCTTCCCACCGTCAGATAAAAGCGGTGGCGCTTTTGCTCTGCACAAATCGAGCTGTGATATAATAACCTGTCTTTCGCATCAAGAGTTGTATCATAACGTCTGGTCGAAAGTTGACACTAAATTATGACTGCTTATCATTTTAAAGTAGTGTTTGTTGTAAATAAACGATACCCCAAATGTCTTAGGAAACGAACGTTACGGACGGCCGAAGGCATTGAAAGCAGAATTACATAAGCTGAACTATGAAAACAGAGGGCGCTTGTTCAATTGCTCCTTCTGCCCTGAAGTTAACATACCTTTAGAGAGCTTTCATTCCACACACTGATAACGGCCGGGTGATTGGTAAGTTACCCAACCAGTCGAAAAGCAGTGCTGCTTCTCGTAAATCTAGTGTGCGTGTATATCTGAATACGAATACTGTAGTAGCTACTGCTTGAGTAGATCGCTCAATAATCAATCAAGACAGCTCAATTTTTGCCTCGTTCTGATTCGCTAATCTCTATCGCGCTTCAGCAGTCTATCCTGTTCCAAATTGTCATTATATCATCGCAAACTTCTGATGAGATTTACCGAAGAGTGCTGTTTGCAACATTTAATTCCGTGGGTATCATTTTTCAGTTAAATAAAGAGAAAGCGCAATTACGATTCTCCCCAAGTATTTATTTGTGGTTTGATATCGATTTGCGTTACGCCTTCTTCTCAACCCATGACAGTTAGGAACAGGAAATATGACTTAGAATGCGCAATTATCTGCTATCCATTAGTACATATTGTAGAAGTGAACACCCAGCCACAAAGATGAAAGTGAACAACGCACGAACACGGCTCTAGTGTGTTCGCATCAGCTTACTGTTCTGGCGCACTTTTCCTGAGCAGGTTGAGACCACCAATTTTCACTGTTTTCTTTTATACCAGAACGTAGTTTTACCCGAAAGTCTTTAGTAGTCTCTTTGTGTTTGCACCTACTGGTTAGTGTTGGTAAGCATCCAGAACGTCTAAAGAGTCTTTAAGGACCCAGTGTACTGGTTCTTAATCCGACTTGACACGTATGTCATACATGTTGCGAATATGGCATGCTAAACATGTGATCAGGGATCCTCCATTGTGTTCCGATAGCGCTTTTTCAGTCCGGATGCCAGCGTACGTTGAGACGCATTCAAACATTGGGTTCATAAGTTGCCAACTATCTATGCTAGAAGTTTGTGAGTAGGGTAAAGTTTGTAGAAAGTAGAAGTCACGATTAAAATTCACGCACAATAATATGCCTCGACGGAGAGTCGAACCTCGGTCCACGAATTTCCGGTCCGCTGCTCTACCACCTGAGCCCTCGGTAGCTCAGGTGGTAGAGCAGCGGACCGGAAATTCGTGGACCGAGGTTCGACTCTCCGTCGAGGCATATTATTGCGCGTGAATTTTAATCGTGACTTCTACTTTCTACAAACTATCTACGCACTCAAATGGTCGTCTGGAGCGTCCACTGAAACCTCACCAGGCTTGGGCACGAACATTTGCATGGTTAGAGTCTGCACTTATGTTGCATAAACGGAAGCGATTTTGTACACAAACTCTGTAGCTGCAACTGCACAATATGGGATCATATTGGTTTATTGCCGGTAAGAGGCCGGTGGGCACGATTTCACCATCTGCTGATGCTGAGTCGAAGGTTGCTATCAACAAAATCATGCGAGTGCTTTCACTTGAGAGCACAAATCGTGTTGATCACCCAAATGCAGCACATCAGTAGACAGTTCCCCAACTTGGGCGCTAAGAACCCTAACTAGCACTACATTATAAGTATTTTTATGAAGCAGTAGCTTGTTCCATTGTTAAGGGCAGGCATGTTTTCAGGGATCCAGCCCTTCAATTTGTGGGACGTATGAATCGTTGAGAGGCAGAAGCTATTGACAGTGCATGACTTTGAATCTCAGAAGGAGCCAAGTAGTTGGACGGCGTTACTTCCGTCATTGGCCACGTTCTAATCGATCAGATTAGTTGCAGCCCCAGAGCTTAGAGCCATATCAATAACTCGGCCACCAATGGAGGCTAGGTTATATCCGGATAAACACCACAGCAAATTACCGCCAGTGTAGAGGTAGTGATCACAGATTTAAAACACTGACCGTGTCCGTCAGTTATGATGTTGAAAGGGGCGGATTTCGATCAAAAGATTCTCTAGTGTTCTGGCAAGGGTTGCCGGTTGAACGATCCATATCCACCTGCGAACGTTAAGGCATGCCAGTTATAGACCCCTAATTAAATTTTATGCAAATCTAATTGGCATTTCAGAGTTCGACACATCTAGCTCAACCGCCTTTCCCAGCAGATACCAATCATTTAATCCAGAGTCACATAGATTAAAACCCAACGGCATTTGAATGCTTGGTTTATTGCAACTTTCTCTTTTACTTAGCAATATAATTAAAACAATACAGACTAAGCCGCTGACTATAATCTGCATGCATTCTCAGTAAATTAACCCATAAAATGAGTGGCCCGAAACTAACTGACAACCGGACTTAAGTGAATCATTTTCCGTGATTTAATTAGGAAATCGGGAGCAGGAAAAATATTTTGTGATTTACTGCAACTATGAGTAACACTAACCCTTCATCTACCAGTGTCTTAGTTACAGTACAGCTAAGCTATGTACAATTTTATTGGAGGTAATTCCAGTGACGTATTAAAAGGACAGTTGGTATATACATACATATACATACAACCAAACAGATCTAGCACCTTTTTGACTTTGGTTCACCCTAAGCCACGTAATGTTTGCTAGGAAAAGAAAATCAAAACGAATTAATTTGGGAGATAACGTGTCAAGGAATGTGGATGATTCAGCGCGAACTTGGCGGAAAGGGTCGCGACAAGCTTGTCTTAATTTGTGAAGTTCCAGACTGAGTCCAATGTGAAATTGAGTTAATCACGTTTGATTGATGAACATTTAGACAGAAATTAAGAAGTACGATCTGCTTGGAGTTAGCTACAAAACAACCGAAAGCCATTTTTGTCTGAGTTAGGCTAAACTCGAGTAGAACTTCATGCTCCGCTATTGTAATGAGAACGAAGAAAATTTAGAATTATGCGTAATAATTGATCAAATCGTGCTCAGTAGTTGGCTACAAATAGTTGGTGCTCACTAAGAATATGCTACGCAGATGGATTGAGCTAATACAAATCTAATAATCGCTCTATTTACTCGAACCTCCGCTAGGTGATTGATTCGCATTTTTGCGATACGTTTTGTTCTATATGGTGGACGTCGTAATAATATCTACTTAGCCAGAAATGTTAATCAGTGAAGTAAAAAACTAAAACACATTCAATTTGTAGCATATAGCAAAGAGCGAATGACCATCCTCAACTACGGCAGCAATCATCCGGCAGCCCACAAACGCAGCTGCGTGCGAACCCTTTTCAAACGAGCACAAACCCATTGTAGCACACCGCAGCTGAGACGGGCAAAAGAAGACCATCTCTTCAATTTGCTCAAGCGGAACTCGTACCAGAAAGGCTTCATTCTACGCTGCCTCGCCCCACAAAAGTTTACTCGACAAATCTCGACAAATGCAACAACTGAAAAGTGAACAACACTGCCCTATATCAACGGGGTCTCGGAAATGGCAGTGAGGTTTTTATTGCCATTTGGAGTCAAAATTGCACACCAGCCAACGGAAACGATTCGCAATAAACTCTTCACAAAGAAAGATAAACTTAGCAAAAAGGAAGCAAATGGTGTGATTTATGAAGTCTGCTGCCGGAACTGCGACAAATACTACTGTGGACAGAATGGAAGAAAGCTTGGCACAAGGCTACACGAACACAGCCTAGCCATTCGTAGCCACGATCAGAACTCCCTGATGTCAGTGCATATGGATGCCGAGAACCAACAATTCGACCTAGAGCACGCCGGTATTCTCGAAAGGGCTAAAAGCCGGCAAGCACGTGTTCATTGAAGCCTGGCATTCAAAACAGAATTCGATCAGTAAGCACTTGGACATTGAAGTCGCTTACGAGGCACTGCGAACCTGGCTCCAGAAGCCCCACTGATGATGCTGCCTAGTCAGGCAACGAAACGTCTGCACAATAATCAGTCAGCTCGGAGAACAGCTCAAAACCCTCATCCACACCCCGGGCTACGGATATTCTCATTTATTTCAAATCTTTATTTAATCCTATTTATAAAATCATAAAAATTATGCTGTTTTACAACATTCATGTGCTCAATAATTTTGAATTATGCAGTGGAGTTGGTAATCCACGGTAAATCAAAACAAGTTGCGAGAGAATAGCAGATAGTCGAGAAATGCAAAAGAAATACATTAGTTTCGCCTGCGGGAGTTAGGCCACAATTTTAATCACAGTTATCCCCTCATTAAATCTCACGAAACCACGTTAGGAGAAAAGAGGATATACCTATACTGTATAACAGAACTGATGTGGCGCAAGTTGCTATACTTTACTCGATGCAGCGAGGTCAAATTAAGGTTCTGCTATAATAGTTTTCATGGTACATTATGGAACACGAAATGACGTTGGTGCACAAGGGTAAACTCGTAACGCACAATACTAACCTACTAACCCACATAAAAGATAAAATGCAGCGATCAATTTGATATAGATAGTTCTTCTCAATAAGCTGCAGATGTATAGGTTTCAAACCAAACAATCAAATACTTACTCTTTTGTTTTTGAAGAGACTGCATTCAGTAAGAAGAAAAGAGGATTTTTCCTTTTCTCGTCAGATATGGAACGGTACTCTTAACCGGAATAACCAAGTCAGTTAAAACTAAATTTGCCCTAAGACATCATGGACGGTGGGAAAACGTGTATGGAATCAGGGTGATTATTACTTAACCATATGGCTATTCGGATCCCATAATTGGTGCGAACAATCATGGACTATAACTCAGATTTTACAATTGAGTAACACAGTTGTTTTTTACACTTCGGTAGTTAGCTAAAGAAGCTTACTTGTTAAGGGCGAACTGTCTGCAAGGGAACTGCCGCACATTATGTACAACGACGAAGTGTTAAACAATTTAAGGTATAGTATCGTTCCAAATGCCAGTTAGTTACACTTGTATTGGGACCGTCCTATTTTCTTAGGGGGAGAAATTACAGTCGCCTGTTGTTAGTGGACGCCAAGAGGTTCGTAGCAAACCAAATGAAAGCAACGGCGTTTGTTAATTAAGGTGCTTCAAAAGGTCTGGCTATTTTATGCTGACGGCTGCTTTTTTAGATTACTGGAATTATTTTGTGCCCCATAAATTATATTTAACATCGCCCAACTAACCGAGGGAACCAAAAGAGGAGGGCGAAATCAGGAGTAGATTATTGCTGATGAGCCTGCGAAATTCGCCGTGTTTGATTACGCAACTGTTTTAAGCAACCCAATTCATCCAAGAAGAAACCACTTTCAATTATTCTGAATTAATTTTTAACCTAGGATATTTTATGGCCATAAGTTACCTCTTGATTGCACTCAAGCTAGCTTGGAATGTATCCGAGACAAGTTAAAATACCAGTTTAGGAATAACTTAATCATTACTTAGAAATGATTCTTTTAGATTTTTCTGGTAAGACAATGCGCATTTATCCGTCTGCGTGACGTCCATACTTCAGGTATTTGACGTTTATAAGCTGCAAGTATGCATCCTTGAGAGCTTTTAAATTTGTTTAAATTACCTGACATAACCAACAATTAGCTGGTGTATTTCAACTTGAAATAGAGTAATTTATAGTTGTATGTAAAGGCAGAAGAAACCTTTTCTTTCGGAACACCGCAAAAATGTATTGTCTCATCCCAGCATGTTTATTGAATGTCAGGTAATTACTAAAAAAGTCTAAATTACGACACTTACCATTTGCAAATTAGTGAAAGCTAAACGCTGTTTTATAATCTAAGTAACGTTTCCTTGCGTATCATCCTTTAATAAAGGAATTACTCAATGTGGTATGAAAGTCACCGATACGGCCCAATGTTTATGAAAATTCTACCCGACTGCCTGCAAGTTCGATAAATATGTTGGAATACATCCTTGTATACCTACCTTTTCTTAAATACACTCCATTTCGTTTCTGCTTGCTTTGCAATAAATGGTAAAGCCATTCTTAACATGTCACTTAAATTAAAATTTCAATTTGAAAGCGCGATAAATTGCTTGGGATTGGTTGTGTCATCATGTACATTAAACAAATGTAGTTTAGTACGTCCCAAGAATTGTATGCAGGAGAATAATGGCGTTCTTTGGAATAATTATAAATCCCTCAACTCGTGATGTGTTACGTGCAAAAATATTGCAAACGGATCCTTAGCTTGTTGTCACGGTTCATAATAAGTCGTATGCGCGTCTTATCATTAAAACTAGTCAAGAAAAATAAACACTAAACTATTATAGAGTGACACAATAATAAATGCAATCTTTAGTGTGTTTATTCTGACTCATGCTGGTTCACAATGCGCATCCACACCCTAGGATAGCGTAATATAAATCCGTACAAAAATACCACAGCATTTCAGCGCATTTCTTTCATTGTGATTCACATTATTACCTAAGTTGTTTCCGGACCGTTTTCTTTTCCATTGTGAAACATTGGTGGAAATATTCCATGATAATACGCTCTACATGGTATGCAAGGAACAAAGGGTTTAAGATTCTTGATACACACAATCGCTGCAATTAGGTACACTTTGAGTCCGGTAACTGAGGAAATTTGAGGTCCACATTGTTCTTATGACCATCATTGGGTGAAAACTAAGTCTGAGCCTCCATCGATAGTTCGTATGTTAGAAAATTGAGAGCTCAGTTTATACTTCTTGTCAATTAGTGCCACTCATAAACTGACCCATTTCATCCAGTCTTTCCTCTAATGTCAACAACTTGAGTCCTCTTCTCGCCAGTCACATAAATTAAGCATTTGCTGCCAACGATTTGGGTTATTAATACGAACAAGCAAAAAGTCTGCCGGGAGTCATCGCTGCTGGCGCAACAGTTACCATAACAAGCAAGGCAATATTGCGTACAAAATTGGCTTTACTTGTTTTCAGCGCCATTTTAGAAATATATGGTTTCATTCTAAAGACATAACAGGGGGCAATGCATAAACTTTTAATGAAGTCGTTACGCCGTTACGAGATTACATACGCACCTGTATTTCTTTCTGTATCTTAAGATTCCAAGTATCTTCTATGCCAATAAAATTGGATCGTACGAATAAGGTGTGCTTATCAAAGGAATGCTAAGCTATTTCATGGCTATTTTGGTAAAACTTTTCAGTCACGAAGACCTGAGCAATTGCACATCCCATTGCGCGGTCAACGCAAAGGAGGTTAGAAAATAGCACATCCGTTTACACTAACCTAAGAAGGTTTAAATCAAATGTCTTATAAATTGGTTCTTCAAAGGCGTAGTTTCCATGCATTATGAGGTCAAGTATTGTTACGATCATGGTCTGAAAAGGGTTTTAAATGTCGAGTTATTGTCAGCATATATTCTTCACAACTATAAAAGTTTTATTTTTCCAGTACTGTATAACCTTTTAAATGATCATTCATGTAACTTTTGTAAATTACCTAGTCCACGATCTGCACTTATGGAACGACTGTCCGCTCTTAGCCATTGGTAAAGAAGTTGCAATAAGCCATAATCCAAACATCTATTAGGCACCGAATCAGTTTGTTAAATATAGTTAGTTGAATTTCATGAAACTATTCGGCAGCTGCGCTAAATAAGACACTTTTCATTCAATAAAGCAAGAAAAATACTTACAAAGAAACAACATTTTAACAGAATTTACTGAATTCAGCAATTTCGCGTATGCTCATCAGCTGTTTACATATAGTTAGTGGAAGACAGTGCGATGTTAACAGCAAAAATTCAAAGCAGTCGAAGGTCCTTCGGCTCACGTGACCCGTTCCGAGGAAAACATAATCACTAGTCTCACCAGGGTAGGGCTAGCGTGGTCACGAAATCCGTCTGCTTTCACAGATTTGGCTTCAGCCGCCGAATTGCTGCCGCCTCCGCAAACTGTAGTAAGCGGGGATTAGCTTGTATGCTAGCTACTCTGAAATTGCCACGTGGGTTTTGTCATTCAGGGCAGTCAAGTATGTGGAGTTAATAATTTGGTTAGAAAATTTCTTTCAATAGTAGAATGCGCATGATCACTCCAACTGTTTGATAGATGAGGGACATCGTTTAGAATTAGTTGGGATCACTAAGTGATTTCCTAAATTCCAGTCAAAGTAGTGCATTAACAAAAAGCCGAACAAAATCATATGTCTGTCCATTTTGGAGGAACATCGGGTCTGTTCTATAACGGTAGGTCAAACAATCATATCCTATCATCCAATCGCATAATGTGAATAACGAAGGCATGAAGGAACATGGGTTGCTCTGGAGGACAAACGGAAACAAGTAATGTCCGACTTTTGCGTTTGCATGCTACTCTGGCGGCTGAGGTGACGAAGTTATATTAAGAAAGTCCTAAAAGAAGTGCGTTAATAAATATATTCATGCAAAAGTGAGCGATCAATCATTCATAGGCTCCTTGTTACTAGAGTAATCCAGCAGAGCGAGTAGACGTTAGTTTTAGGTGACAAACTATTTTAGCTTGGACTCAAAATGGGATGCATGACTATTGCAATCTTAGCGAAATAATACATATGAATGTCGGACTGAAAATGACGCTACTGGAACCTGTGTCAAATTACTATGGTGAATACATTATATAAGCTGCTTCAGTTGTATTCAAAAGTAGTATTGACATTGTGGACTGAACTATTCGCTAAGCAATCACCTTGCCTTACATCCCATGCGTATCCCAATGACAAACTTTGGAACTGTCCAAAACCTATCCAAGCTGCAGCATTACGGGATCGGAGACCCTCTTTTAAGTTGGATCGCCAATTTTCTACTTCAACGGCAATTAGTGGTCAGAGTTCGGAGCTCCTTCTCGGACCACATACAAGTCGAGTGTGATGTGCCGCAAGGCTCAGTTCTAGGTCCACGTTTGTTTTTGGTGTTCATTAATGATCTTGCACAATAAATTGCTTCAAACTTCCTAATGTTTGCCGACAATATCAAGATCTGGCGCATGATCCCGGCAAACGCCGACCAACATGTACTTCAAAGTGATTTACATACGGTGTATCGATGATCGATTCAAAACCTATTGCATTTCAACGTCAGTAAATGCAAGATGCTTACCATCCGACATCAGAGCAGCTACTCATACCGACTCGGAACGAATATACTACAACAATCAACTCTCGAACGTGACTCGGGTGTCCTGGTTCAAGATGACTTGGGTTGCTCCAGGCAATCCGAAAAGGCCTCGAAGACAGGGAACTAACAAGTGGGGCTGTTGAGGCGGGCGTTTGGACAAATAAACAGCTCCACATTTCGACAAATGCTCAGTGCGTATGTTCGCCCCCATGTCGAATATGCAATACAAGCCTGGTATCCATGGTTGAAACACGACCTTAATGCACTGGAGCAGCCGCAAAGCCGGGCATCTAAGAACGTAATTGTAATGCGCAATCTTTCCTACCAGGAGAGGCTGCGACGACTAGGATTGTTCAGTGGAAGCTATCGCAGACTACGAGGCGACCTGATTATGGCATACTTGATTCTGCGAGACCCACATCATGTGTGCCCTCCTTTACTGCAACTCAGTAGCAGTGCAAACCTGAGGGCCACTCATTAAAATTCGCAGAACAAACGGTCAGCTGGAGGGCCGCAGAAGGTTCTTTTCCATTCGTGTCTGTCACCCGTGGAATGCTCTCTCAAAATCGGTCGTCTCTGCACCGACACTAACAGTATTTAAAAGACGGTTGGACGACGCACTCATCCACTTACAGTTTGTCACTTAACACTACGTCTCCATCCTACACCTGGAGTTTATCATGGAGTTATTTGTTGTTAACTGTGGGTGCTGTGAACCTAAGAGGATCGCAGGACTGCGGCGAAGCAAACGATAAGTCCTGATTTTCATATTTAAAGTATTAACTATTTTACTATCCTTATCATCATTATTGTTATGTTGATATCCCCACCAACTATCCAACGGGACTTGTAAAGCAACGCTTCTTAACCCGTATAAACTCATTGTTCATTGTTCATTGTTCGTTACTTGAATCTCTATGTGGAAAATACAGAGGTGGATCATTACCTTGCAACCGGTAAATGTAATAAACTGACACAGCCTAGCTGTCAAACGATAAGAGAAAAGATGATTATTTGCTAAAAATAATAATTGCGTACGCACCTATTCGTTAACCGTCAAAGTTCATTGGACCACACACAACTCTGAGACTGGCAGTCATAAATGCGGAGAAAATGTACCTCGTAGTGGGATGAAACGAAACTTAAGCTGGAGACTTTAACTAAAAGCAGTAGTCCTTATTAACGCTTGGGTCCACATGATCTAACTTGCTGTTGGCAGAACTTAGTTCCCATCATGGCTCAGTTCAGTATCGAAAATACCTGAAACAGTAGCACAGAAAAATTGTGGAAAATCTTGTGCTTTAAGATGCATTACTACTTTTGCTGATGTTTGGTAATAACAACGCCATAAAAAATATAGTCGCGTTAAAGGAGGAACTGCAGTTAAGATAATAGTCCAAATTGGATTGATTCTTCAGTTTGCCAACTCCGTTCAGTATCAAGTTGCTACAGAGCACTTTCCTTACTTAGCTCTCCGAAATTATGATGGGATTTAAACATTCTAGACGGGACATAAGAGTCATAGAATAGGGGACGAAAACCACGGCAACGTTTGTCTTTAAATTGCCCTCCATCCGATAACTGACCACCATACTGTCGTGGCCGGTCACAAGGGCGCACTACAGGATTCCTTTCATGCCAGTCTGTCATGTCACTGACTGTCCATTTAAGGTCCCAGCAATTAAGGTGTAGTATTGGTTAACGTGGACGAAAGAGGTAGACACCTTTTATGTGCGCGGAGTAGAAGACCAGTAATAAAGCATATTTAGGGGAAACAGAGAAGTTAATTTATGCAATACACAAAGGGACAAATTGCATTAGTAATTGTTCGGTTTATTCCCTAAAAGCAAACAATCAATAACAGGTCCTGACGGCTAGACACTGTCAGTTTCTTATGGTACTGAACCTTCACTTATCCCGTCTCTGATGCATCCAGTAGTGCTAAAGCACAGTAGAGTTTGAAAGCAATCAAAAACCGGCAAATTACCTGCTCTTCCATATGAATTTTAACTACCATAGAACGTCACACTAGTCTTAGCCTTGGGTATAATATCATTTTCTAACTGATACAACTACCAGAAATAATACAGGTAGCACGGCTATTAAAACATCCATAAAGGTAAATAGTCCTTCTACTAAAAGCAAATATGGTTATTGCTGAATTACTTTCTTTTACTACAAATTTGCAAAAATAAGTCAAAATATGCAGCGCCGTTTTTAGCCTATCATCAGTGATTGCACAGAAGGTAAGTTCGATACAAATCGAGTTTTGTAGGTAAAAGCACGGATTTCTACGGTTTGCCACTACTCTGAAATCACAATCTGTGAAGTGGGTGGAGAAGAGTTAAATCGCTTCATGGCCAATCGAAACGCAAAAATAATGCAAAATGTAAAGCAGGGGAAATTGACATACACTCCTACACTTGGTAAAACATTGGGCTTTCCGTATTCACCTACAAGACTAACGTACTGAGGTGTACTGGAAATTATTAACTAGGAAATTATAACTTTCTGTAAGCAATTCGCTATCCACATTTACCCATTATTGCAACTATGTAAGTAATAGTAACATCGTCAAGGCATCGGTATGCACATGTTTAAGCAAATTGAAGTAGTGTGAGTTTAAACTTCGGGAACACGGAAAGCTGCAACTTAAAAGATGTAACAGTTGGTACGGAATAGCCTTCATCGTCTCAAAAACCAACGCTCCGGGTTATTTGGATAGGTCAGTTGCGGTACTCTGGTATTCAACGGGCTAAAAATATCTTTCCTTCCTGTGTACCCCATTGCTTTTAACTTGGTTAACCGTCCTAGTGATCGACTTAACCAAGTTTCACTTTAATGTGAATCCCGGTCTACGTTGAGATTGCGCGTCACAATCCTATCCCACAACGTGTATTTCAAAGGAAACCCGATTGGGTCGTTAACCTTTGTGACAAGCGTTCCCTGTCGTGCCCCGGTATCCAAAGGGGTAGAAGTTTCGGCTACTATTACAACGGTCGCTGGTTCGAGGCGTGATATCTCCACCTAATAAGATGAATTGACATCGAAACGCTTCGTGGTTGTGTAATGTTTTTCGACAGGGTACACTTAATTTCCATCTAGTCTTCGTATGCTTCAAACGGTCTTCGTAACTCTTTCCATAGACCTAAGATTGCATGCATCCATTGCGACATTAATCTTGCCAGATCCGATAGCTTCGTGTACATTGTATCCATCTACTTTAGTGTGTGCCTCTATAAGTTGGTTAAATCGGATAGATACCACTTCAGCGTATTTCTCTCCAAAAGTGTTTTGGCTATCGCGCAAACCTTCAGCCGTTGTTGAAAAATATCAAATCAACTTCAGCCTCTTCATACAGAGCACTGAACTTCAGATAATCATAATAATCTTACTTGCATCATGGGGGATACTAATCTTCAGAAGTCCGCAAATTCCCATTTGATAGAATGAATCATAGGAGACAGAATCTGAGTACAGGAATCTTTTGAAAAATTCTCATCAGATTCAAAATTACATCATGGCCATTATATGCTAAACGTACCGTATATAGCTATGTATTTATAAGAATGTTTACTTCCAACGGAAACGAATCAATGAAGCACGCGGTCACTGAAGTTGGCAGGTTGCGTACAACGGGTAAATTGATTTCGCCAACAAAAATTAACTTGGACACAAATCAAAGCAAGTTGTTGGTCATGGTAGAATTAAAGAAAGGACAAACGGTTTTTGTACGCATAACTCAGGCATGATGTGGCGAATACAGATAGCCTTCGCGATGGATAGGCGAAGTTGTAGCATAGTTCACTAAGACTGCACATTAATCGATGGGTGGGGTATATACAATGCGTGAACGACACACTTATGGTCTGCAAAGCAAAGGTGCAGGCTTTAACGCTGTTAAACACCGTTAATGATGCGCATCTGAATCAAAAATGCACTTGTGAGCACAAGTCCGGAAACGGACTACCGTATCCTGGCGTTGATGTCATCAGAAACGTTGGCTGACCGTGCAGCAGAACAGAATCTAGAAAACCAACTTGGACTGGACGGTGCAGCGAATTCTATAGTGTGGTGCCTCTAAAGTACAAACGAACTCTAGTATGCACTCTTGACTTTTGGGCACACAGAATTTGCTTACTGAACACTATCACCAAGGAATTGCAGAGAATCGGTAACGCTTTAAATGCGAATGGGTATCCAGATAAAAGTATGTTCAAACATTTGAAATAACGCCAGGTATCAACACCGAGACTGAGCGTACCTGAGAAACAACTCACTGTACATCTTCCATTCTTAATAAACATTGAGGCTGATGATCTGTCCAAATAAAGCAAATCGGCAGTTGAAAAGCCTTATTTTGCAGCTCGCTTATGCATACTATACTCAACAAGTCTTTACTCGCAAAGCCTATAAACGATAGGCTGCCTCCGATTTCTCGATCAATGCTTGTTTATCAATACTCCTTCTCCTGTTGTGCAAGATACGCGCATAGTAAAAGGATGCGTATATCTGATAGGATTCGAGAACACATTCCGTAGTGGTTGTACAGAGGCGAAAGCATGACTTGTAGTAGTTCCATCTTATCGCATCTCTTAGAACGCAATCACACAGGAACGGAAAACTAGTTACGCGCCATCTACAATAATTTAAAAGTTTCTTGCGCGGATTCCGAAAGATAAAAGATTGCCGTTGCGGGAGCTATCTATATTCGTCACCTCAAGCCGGAGTTAGGCGTTCAAAAACAGTTTATACTTCCTTTACATCTACCGTGATCTACAACTCCTTTTGATTTGTGACCAAGTTAATCATTGTTTGGGAAATCGATTTACCCCTTGTACACAACTTTGCAACCTTAGTTACTGCGTGCTTTATTGCCTCGTCCTCATTAAATTTAAACATTCTTATAAATACGTAGCCATACATGGCACATTTAGCACATAATCGACATCATGTAAATTTTCAATCTGATGAGCACTCAGCTTCTGCCTCTTTTGTTGCATTTTGTTACATGGGAGTTTTGTCTGATTAACATTATTAGTGTGAAGATTAATCTTTTCTTTCACAAATGCCAACTAAATTAAGCGAGTTTATAATGTAAATGCCTTGTTTACATCTAATTTATCTTACCCAGATCGTCTGTTTTGGAGACTGAAGTGCGCGTTATAACATAATTCTGAAAGAGTAAAACAGCAGACAGTGAATTAATTAAATAACCACTGATTTGTTTTCTTGATACCGTTAAATGCTGAAAACTGTCTTAAATGATTGCTTTGTAAACTAGGTAATGACACAATAGAAAACTGTTGGTGAGTTTGCATATTGTTCTCATAGCAGCTTGCGCAGTTATCCCTCAGTTACAAATTCGCCTTTATTAATTGCAAATTAATATTTTATACATATATTTAAATGGACAACTAAAGTAATACAGCCGTCCGATTAACCATCTTCTGCGGACCTGCTATCTTGCGAAAGATTCCCACAAATTGTTTCATCCATCCTTTAAAATGATCGCTTCATTGTTTATATTTTGTTAAGATGATTGGATCTTACGGATGATACCTGGGTCAACTAACATGTGCAGGGTAACCACTGGTGAAAAGTTATACAAATAGATGGAAACACGCAGCATATCTAGATCTTAGCTTCAAGCTTGATAGAACTGAATATGCGAATCTCACTGCATAGTGTCATATTTTGCATTGAATGATTTAGGGGAACTTAATCCTCCAAAGATTGCAAATAGTATCCATTTACAAGTGCTTTCGTTTTGGCATCGCCAATGTATGCACCTGGTCCACATTCACATTGATAATTTCCACTGACTCCTAGTCTTTTCTTGCCAGCAATTTCGGCTGAATTATTTTTGGAACACACACCTGAATAAGTTACTTGGTTCCTAGCTATTTCCACATAAATTCGAAATTTTTTATATTTATTAAGCACTCCTGAATCATTCCGTACGAGGTCGGGTGAGGCATCTGCATCTTATTCTGCAACCAACTAAAGTGCATGCATTTACGCCCACACCGGCTGCCACACTAATTAGGCAAAGCAGAAAATATGGATAATAGCAAGACCAATACCATAAAGCTGCCTTGTTATTCGCATCCAGCGTGAGGTTAAATAAAATAATTTACTAATCTCACGCTTCGACTCCACACATTGCCATATATTTTGGAGTAAATTATGCAGCCATTTTCTTAATAAAATAACGTAGTGCCGATACGCTATCAACATTTAACCTAGATGAGCATATATATTGCCAGGAGGAGTAGAGCAGCGCAAAGAACCTCCTACCTGCGTGCTGGTATTCATTTCAGATGACTGATTTGCTTTATCGTCTACAATCTTATTTCGTTAGCTTATTTTAAGAACTACTTGAATCCAGTCACCAACTCCTGTACGTCTGGTAACCATGTTTCCCAATTTAGATTGAGAAGAATGATAATGCTGTGCACGTTGGAGTGTGGTTTGTCTCTGCTGATGTAGCGTACCTTCCATCCATATGCCTCCCGAGCATATTACCTAGGATTTACAGTACATTTGAGGCGTGTGGATATAGCTGTGAGTGATACAACACAAGCCACTTTTGGTCACTCTGTAGGCTCAGGCATTCTGCGGCTGTTCTGTGGAGGACACAGTTACAGGCAAATCCGGAATGTGATGCTGCGAAACATCAATTACGGAAACCACTCCGACTACGGTGTGTCTGGAAATATTGAACTAGTACTGCTATTAGAGACGATGTTGACATAGATACGCTAACACACTGCGATATCATAACGCAAATGAAAGGATTCCTTGAAGGAGCATCGCTGTTGCTTTTGCCAACAATGGCACTGGACAACCGGTTTTATTTTCGTGTGTACTCATCAGGTAGTACTAGGATGGAACTCTGGGCATAATGGTAAAAGGCTGACGCCTTGCTCTATACACCTCTAAGATTCGTGAACAAAACTTGGCGCAGCGGTAATAAATTCAAAGTTCGATTTGGAGTACCCGCGGTGTGGCTGGATTGCGATACGGAATCTTTTTTTGAGACCTCGGCTCACATTGAAGTAGAAATTGGTCACTCCGATCATAAAGACGATAACCGAAAAGAAAGTATTTCGGCGTTGCTCTTTCTAACACTGATAACCCATAACCGGTTTCGTCCTTGGTTTCGGATACTGTCTTTGTAGTCGGAAATACTGAGGTCTACTTCAAAGTGATCCGAGGTCCGAATAAAGATTACCTGACGGAATCAACAATTCGGGGAATAATCCAGCTCCAATTATGTAAAGGGTCCGTGTGTCACATATCAAATACGCAAATAAATGACCTACCGACATGAAGCAAAAGTACACACAAACGTACGCTTGGAGAAAGAAATCTTTTGCTCTATCTAGTTCTTGCTAACAATAAGGCCCCAGGAGAGAGTAACCTCGGGAAGACACGGACGCGTGTTGAATGGCAGGATATGCGGAAGTCGCAACTGGCGTCTGAATTGCGCCGCAGCGGAGCCGAGTGCATTGCACTTGACTCCAACAAACTGGAGCAATATCCAAAAATGAAAACCACCGAAATCTCTGATACATAAAAACTATCACTTTGTAAAATTTTAGGATAAGTTACACTATCAGACGTGGAAATCTCCAGCTCGCTACTGTCATGCATTGAACGTGATTAGACACACTGCAATATGTAAAAAGAGCAAAATCAAATTTTTTAATCTGCGGTCCACAGCAACAAACGTCGATTAAATGAAGGCTCATAAAGATGGCTAGGAAGCATTAGCACCACTTTGGTTGGATATCTGCTCCAGATAGTCTGAACAATTCCCGGTTGTCAGTCTCAATAAAATTTAAACGAAAATGATAGCACGCATTTATGGTGAGCTTAATACTGTAGGAATTGCTCTTGGGGTATGTTAAAAACTGCGCGACGAACATTTGTCGGACTTACGCGTGAAATTCCGTTCGTCTACCTAGAATGCAAAACACCCACAAAGTTTAACTTTGTTTCTAGCACATTACACTTTGCAGTCGATGCGTTTTGACCCAGCCATCGGTCGTGAGGTCATTAGACCAGTCTAAATTGTGCTGTAATAGCTCAAGGATCAGTGACTGCAATTCCCCAAAAATTCATTAGCACACTAAATTGCATGTATCGAAATCACCTCGTAACTGCAGTTGATACCAGCTGTTGTTCCTTTTTCACATGTGTAAACAATACAAAACTGCACAATTCTATTACTTGAGATATATATTTTTGATAGCAAGCTACTATAAGGCAAGTTTGAATAATCATTGTGGGGATCTTGTTCCAACCTAATTTTCATACACACACTCCAGATTGTGTTTTAATTTTAGTACTGCTGGCGCCTAAGCGAGGTAAATAATGAGCAGCTGCGACTTTGATTCAAAGTAACATCAGAAACTGAACAGTGCTTGATATTTGCTACGGTCAAATTGTCCTGGTAATAGAATTTCATGGGCAGAACCCGAACTACTATATGCACTCAAGAATCGTTTAAAGTTGGAATTTAAGGCGCTGACAATTTTCGTATTTAGTTACGCTGAAAGGAAGAGAACGCTTATTTACCAGTTGCAAACATCAAGGTGCTTATGATTGATAAAGTAACTGCGGTTAACTTAAGGATTACTATACTCGTGTTTTATCGTCGTACTTGCCACTCTACTCTTCAGGCCAGATGTTAAAGCATCTTGTAGCAGTATCTTGGTCTTAACCAAAAATTTTTAACAAATCATCTCAGAAAGATTATGACGAAATTATCAGGTATTGTGAGCTATTACCTCAATAAGTCAAAGTTTCATTTGAGCGCTAGACAAGCTCTTTAGGAGATGAAGTCTTTAAAAGTAAGTTTTGCTGTCCTTGGTGGAAAACCTCTCGCTACCGGTTGGAGACTTCACTCTCTTCATTTTGATTGATTTCACTCGATTTTATGGGCTATGCCCAAGTTTGTGCATCCTTTCCTACTCCGTCAATACTTTGAAAATGGTACTTGGTAATACTTAAAACTTTGCTTTATCGTCATAATGTCCCAAACTGCATTGAACGAAGTAGGTAGAGATTTTGGACACAAGTCCTGGTTGGGAATCTGGCTTCAGTCGTTGCTCTGCCGACAGAGCCAGGTAGTGTGATTGTTTTCCGTAACATTAGTTGGTTTAGCGTCCTTGTGTGGCAAGCGATTATATAAATACAGTTTTAATTCCCTTACAAGTTATTTGGCGGCATCCCGATTTGTAAGAAGTTCGTTATCTAACTCGATGTATATTTTTCCGATGTAAACACCACTTTCGTGATTAAAGTGTTATTAAGTTACATAATTAGCGTCGCTGCACTTCAGAAACCGTACTATTCACACATATAATTTCCATAAATCATCGTTCATTGAGTGCAAACCAAACTTGATAGCACGATTTCAATCGGTCATTGCCCGAAATGCTTACATGGGTCCTGACACCCTTACGTCAGAGGTTATTTGAAGAACTACACTTTTCTCATTTCCTTGCATCTCCCCCAAATGGTTGCATCGGTCACGCTTGAAGCTGCATCGTATGCGTCATGTGACAGGTTGCACTTGTTCATTCGTGTGAGCCATACTCACGGACTGTGCTCGCAAATTGAGATCACGTGAACGACTTGCCACCCACTGCACAGTTACGGGGACTAAAAATGATTATGCTTCACAGCAATGCACACGCGCAACGTGTAACATGACACACGCGGTGCAGCTTCAGGCCTACCGATGCAAACATTTGGGAGAAAGATGCAACAAATTGAGAGTTATTTGAAAATCAACAGATGAAAATATAACGTTTCTTGATTGCTTTCAGGCTTAACGCAATCCGTTTAAGCTTTACTTATCAGCTGCAGTCCATAATGCAGAAAACTTAAGCAAATACACATCTGAATTTAATCCAGATTGTACTGAGAGTTCAGCCGTGGACCTCCCATGAAAGACGTTACGTACGTGGACGTACGTGTGGAATGCGTGGGCTGTGCAAAATGTTCGGGGTCATTACGCCCAATGGCCTGAGCAGGACAACGTGATAGCCAAACGGCGAGCATCACGCTTGGTTGGCATACGGGGGCATAAGTTTAGTTCCGAAACTTCAGGTTGAATTCACGCGTCCATACGGACCCGGTCAGCGGTTGCCACTTCCGCTTTCCCTCAGTTTGATGCACGGGAACCGCGTGCAGCGGCGAAAAGAAAATCGTCCTCACAGTTCAACTGGCAAGATTGTCTAAATTGATTTATATGGTTTTTTAACCTTTAGATCACGTTACGCGCGATGGTAGAAAGTGTAAGGTAGGCCCGTCAAATTTCTGATTTTAAAGCTCTTATCCTTTTTACACAAAATGTGTTACAGCCGCCTGATTGCCGAAGACTCAGTGAAGTGAAGCAGGCGGACGAAGCTCTGTTGGTTCATTATGCTAAATGATTCACGAGGGTTTTCACACATGGAGTAGTGAAGCATGTGTTGGGAGATCAAACTGGCAGTCTAAGTTTGACCATTCGCGACGGCTTTCGGGAAATATGCTTTGAAATCCTTATGGACAGTATTCACTCAGTTCGGCCAACGTACTGGCTACGGCAAGTACATTGAAACTAGTAACTGGTTGAGGCGGTAACTCGAGAGTCTGGCCTGTCCAGGTTGGAGTTAATCAGCAACTTGTTAACTTGGTGCAAAAACACAAGCTTATTGGCGTAACAACACTTTTTCATCGACACAATGTCAGTATCAGAATTTTCTGTCCGTTTGGTCGCCTTTAAATGGTAATGTTATGAACACCTTTAGCTCGGGGACGTCGGGAACCCGTTTGTTCCTGGTACTCGCGTTCGCCTTTGAGTGCCGTTCTGTGGACTTCTCTGGGTATCCGTTTTCATTTAATTTGGGGGAAATTTGTTGTAGCAACATAACTCCCGCATCCCTGGAGACTCAGTCAAGTAAATGAATGAAATGTGTCAAATGATGCGAGCATATAGTTTAAAAGGAAGAATAGCTGCACATCCAAAACCTGTACGACTTTGTATGTCTGCGTTCGTGATAAGTGTTAGTTGGGGAGGAGTGGGAACACTGGAGCCGCATATCGGTTAGTTGCGTGGAGTTCTCCGTGGCAGAGTTTGTTCCGCTTCAGTGTCGGGTATCTGTTGTGGTGAATGGAATTCAACGTACGCTGGTTTCAGACGATCCATACTGGCAAACTCTTTGAAATCATTTCCGTCCAAGACAAGATAGGTCTATTTGCGAGTGAGGACTTTAAAAAAGCTTTCGCAAGGCAATGTCAAATGCTTAAAAACCAAATCGATGCGTCCGAAAACGAAGAAACATTTGTGCGATTCATAGTGAATGTGGTAGTTTAGAGAGGTGAATCGCGGTGGCGTTGGACGAATGGCGCTGAGGTATGATCCCAGTCGTACAACATAGGTAATGGGATCAACTTCGCCGGTGACCCTAGAATCTACTACTAATACTCCAGGAAGTTTCAGTGTCGTACCGAAAGGGAATTCTGTGGGACAACAACCGACATCTTCATTCACGGTGCTGCGGATACCGAGAAGGATGATTGGTAACCGCTTCGATCACCGAATATTCCATTGAGGGCGGTTTTGACTTGGTGGTGAAAATGCTTCATTAAACCGTTAGCAGCCGGATGATAATCTGTCGTGCATAAATGAGAACAGCCAAGCATGCTGTTAAGGTCTCGAAACAGTGCATAATTAATTTCGGGTCCTCTACCCGTGGTGATGGTAGCGGTAAACTTGGATATCCGTGTTTTGCACGCTGTTCAAACATACCGGCACAAAACGCAGCCGTTGCTAGTATTTCAGTATCATTGGACACAAACCTTTTAACTATGTCCAGGTTATGAAAGTCTGGGTGCTGAAGAGAAGTGGAAAATACAAGGAACAAAAGGAACAACCAGGAATTCAGCGGCCATAAATAAACGCATGCCATGTCATCTTGGTTGACCAGAGGCGTTTTAATTCTGTGATAATTACGTGGCCAGTATCCAGTGAACCAAAACCCCAGATGCGCTACTAGCATAAGGTCAACGTCTTATAGTACCCATTATTTATTTCCGTCTATGCAGATGGGGAGGGTTGCAACTTAGGCAAGTTACACTTCTTGGAATTACGGGTAAGCAACATAGTCTGTCTATATGAATCAACGTTGTGGAACAAGTTAGTCCTAGGGTTATTTCTCCTTAGTAAAAAGGCTGAAAGGTTTAAGAATACATGTCGTCTATACCTAGGTGCGGTGCATAGAAAATGGATCAAGTTTGACATCTTTGGTATGAAGCGACGATATTGCAACAGGAAAACAAATCGCCCCAATGTAGATTTTCGGTCATTTGCAAAACCCCACGAAGCATGCTAAACAGATTGCTCGCTGTTTGTGCAAGTTCAGTGGTTCCAGCTACGGTCTGCTTGAAGTTTTTACCACCGTGTGCAGTCCTGAGAACAAGTAGGATGAACTCTGTCGTTTCTTACCCTCTGAGAGGCTTGAACAATTGGGACGCAAAATGACGTGGCTGAAAGCAGATGTGATGTTCCAGGAAATCGAATTCCTCGGCTACTAAGGATTCTGCTTTGATAATCTATTGATTGTCCGTTGTTACGTCTTGCTTTACATTCGTTCTTCCGTGTGTGGGAGAGTTGTGAGCGTCTACTGAATTGATGATAGCCTGAGAGGACAGCTATTGTGCTCTATCTACTTCAGGCCCAGGTAGTTGCTCTTGGGTCCATTTTACCGCAGTCCCCTCAGCAGCTGTGTGCAGTGCCAACCGCATCTCCGAAGCCACATGAATTGTCTTCATTTTACTACTGAGTATTGATTTCAATTGCCTCCGGGGCAGCAGCACTGAGTTTCAAATAATGTCCGGTTGTTGTGATGTTAAGGCAAAGTTCCTACACTTAGAAATAAAAATTAAACAACGTAACAGATATGCTAGTCTAAAGGAATAATGCCGCGCCCAACTCAGTCTTAGGTGGACTTAGCCTTAACAAGCCGTTTACAGCACTTGTATGACGTTTAGATGCTGAATGGTCGTGCAGCCTGCGACATCTCAGTGCTCACAGGCGCAAAGCAGCTATCTTTACCGCGTTCCCGTTTGCGGAAGCTACTGAATGACTGAATTCGACGTACTAACTCTGGCAACGTGCCAAGTGGGTTGGCATCCATCGTAAAATGCATCTGTGGAACACAGCTAGACTGTTATAGAAATTGAAGTGACATTATTGTGTTTGCGGTTTGCGTCATTGAATTACCGCAATGTCGGACCAGTATAGCCGCTTTGGTTCGAGAATAAGTAAGGAAAATTGGTTTGGTAAGGGTGCAAGTGGTAGGAGAAATTCCTCATCTCCTGCACTTTCAACGACTACAATGCTTATAGGAGGCCGCGAAATGTTTGCAGTAACGCAGAAAACAGCAACAGTTAGCATTTCAAAGGGCAGCTTGCAGCCGTCTCGAAGATCGACTCTAAGAAAACAGCTTAGTTGAAGCGGCGCCAGGAGCTGGCGGGAATTTTGCCAGTGCTAGTTGGCTTGGGCAAACAGTCCCTAGCATCCAGCAATGCGCATGTGTGCGCGTTGTCGGCGCAATTTGCTATCGTGTATACAAATGACTAGGAATCAGTAACGGGTTAGAATTGTGCCGCTAGAGTTTTGTTTGCGGAATTGAAGCAGTGCATCAACAACTTGCCGACGTTGACGGCACCAAACTTTCAGAACTTAACGTACTCCACCCATTAAATTTTTAGTACCTATCGGTCATCGTCCTACCTGCTGTGACTAACCTGTTTAACAGCTTACTATCCGCATTTCAATGCCGAGCTACTGAAAAAGTTTAGTAGTAAAACCTACTCTAAAACGCGGTGACCCCCGCAAAGTGGACGATTACAGACCGATAAATATGACACCTATACTGGCCAAGGTTGCCGAGAAGATGGTAAGGATGTGTTTCCTGCAGCTGCTACAATCAAAAGAGCTACCGATGCTCGCAAAGCACCATTTGATGCTAGGTTGCTCATAAATTATCAACACGTTGCTGGTAAGGTGTGAATAGTTGCATGTAGTGAATCAGGGAAAGTCTGTCGCCATAATGTACACACACTTCAGTAAAAGTTAAAGCATATAGACTTCCTCCACCAACATGCGAATCCAAGACTTTCACACTGGACGAATAAGATGGTACAATTCGACGGCCACCTAACTTACTGATGCCCACTGCAAGTCGCCTACCTCAAGCGACGTTAATGTTCTTTTTCCAAGTTATTGATCTATCTCAGTTTCTTCACTCGCTATGTGTCCTCTTTGTATACGACCTGAACATTTTGAAGTAAATAGCAATTTCAACGATTGCGTCATATATTAGAAAAGCCTCAAATACCTATGCATGTTGTTCGCGGAAGTCTGCCTCCTGGACAACATAGGCAAGTTTATGTTAATGATCCCTGGAAGTGTGCTGACGGCGCAATTTATACATTGACCTCCAATTTCGAAATCCTACCCCTACATGAAGGACCTAGTTCTACACAAGTGCTGCAATTTAAATTTCGTTGATAATATTAATAGTGTATTTGGTAACGGACTACGCATACATTTGGTGCTTAAACCCCACTCCTGTACTTGTTATGAAGAGGTTGCCACCCGCCTATTCTCCTCCATCCTATAAAGAGTACTAGAGTACGACTCACCTGCCTACTGTGCAATTACCCGCAGCGAGTTATCATAGATCGAACGGGTCCAAGAGGTTACTTTAGGGCTCATTCCAAGTTTAAAAGTATAAATGTGCAACAACTGGCGTGGAAAACTAGCATACTACACCTTGTTTTATCGTCAGGTGCAAGTCGATGATATCATGACCTGCGACATTTTACAACTCGGTGACTTCCCCATTCGGAGTCATTTATTTTACCTGTCAATTCCATGAAGCACACACGGAAACCGGTACAGCAATGTGTTGCCGGATATAAAACTATTATTCCACCTCATGTGTTTCGAACGAGGAGACATATGTTTTTGGAACAATCTGCCAGGACACGCAGTGGTGTGCAAATCTGTGCAGTAGTTTAAAACGCTGCTAAATGTACATTTCATATTCAGGGGATTTAGAGAATAACTACAAGGTAGCAATTATATCTTAAATTTGCGTGCCTAGCAAAACTGAAAGTCAGCAATTCTTAACTGCTACATAGGAAAAACGATACGATTTTTACTAGTGACAGTTAAATTTTAGAATATGTTTGTTTATACTGCGACAGCGCTGTAAAGATTTAACTTTGTAATTGCCCTTATATCACAACGATAGTATTCAGTGTTCAGGACGCTTTATATTCAATTTCTTATAGCTAAGGAATTAAATTGTTGCCGCTTGTTAATAATCCCGGATTTGAAGGAGAAAGGTCCCAGCTAGCAAATTTACATTTAAAATTCGCAAGCTAGGAATGGATGGAAAATGTGCTACTGAACACAAAATACAAGACTTGTATATACATCTTGAAGATAATGTACATAAGACAAATTATAAAAAGTAAAAATCCCATTGATAGATGAAAACTCAATGTTTTCAAGCGAACATATGTTTTCAATAATTCTTCGTCAGGCTTGTACAATTATATGCAAAAAACAACCAAAATATAGACACAGCACAAGGACCGGTAAAGCACTCAGTTCACAGTCACTGGTCACTATCAGGCAATGCCCCCTAGAACACAGTTGTAGCATGTGCACAATTCCTTGGTATGGACGGAGTAGTTCGTCTGGGCCAAGTCAAGCACAGCGTGTGAGTGAATCTTTTCTGGACGCACAATTCCGGCTCGTATAGTCTGATCGCTAAACTCTCCGCCGATTCAAGTAAGCGCTTGCGAACGCACTTTGATCGATTTGCAGGTGGTCGATAGATGACTTTAAATGCCTCGGCTAGATTGGGGGAATGGTCCGTGTCGGCAAGATGCGTGGCGATGGATGAGTTGGTTAGCTTTCGGCACCCAGTCGCAAGCCAGGCCGGATGGTGTTCTCTCACCCTGTCAGACAAGCGCCTCGTCGTACGGCCAATATACCCTGAACCACAAGAACAGGTGAATGAGTAAACACACATGGAATTGGCGTGGACAGGCCTTTTGTCTTTTGGGTTAGTTTTCACCATCGGGCTACTGGTGAAGTGAATCTGCATTTTGGCTGCTGGAAAGGTGTGCCTGAGAGCGCGGGAAATACGACGAGTTAGAAGTTCAGCTACGATTTCCCCTTTGTACGGTAATTGTAGAAAAATGGACTTCTTTTCGGCTGTGAGGGTTACAGGAGATTTCCTCGTTGGCTCCATGTTGGCTTTAATGAATGCATCCGGGTACCAATTTTCTTTCAGGGTTAAGCGTATGCGCTGTAGTTCCTCAGATAATGTGTCCTCTGAGCAAATTCTTTGCGCCCGACTCGTTAAACTAAAAGTCAGGTTCCGTTTTGATCTAAGTGGAACAAAACTGTAGAAATTCGTGTATTGTCCGTTCCAGGTACGTTTCCTATACACACCACGCTGTAGGGAACCATCATCGAGTCGCTTCATGTTCACATCGAGGAAATGAAAAGATCTATCTTCCTCCACTTCAGATGTAAACTTTAGCGCTGTGTGTGCCTGGTTCAATGTGTTGGTAAGGTCCTTGATGCTTCGAGAGGAATGGAGCAGTATAAAGATGTCATCGACGTAATGGCAGTAGAGGCTAAGGCTTTCGATAACCGATCTTAACTTGCTCTGTTCTAGCATACCCATAAACACGTCAGCGAGAAACGGCCCCAGTGGGGAGCCCATAGCAACACCATCGTGTTGTCGGTATATTTCTCCGTTGAACAAGAACTGGATATTGAAGGTGCATCGGAGCAACAGTTCCTTTAGGCCAACTGTAAGAATGCCAATGGTTATCTGATTCTGATCAATATAAGCACAAACGTAGCGTATAGTTTCAAATAGTGGCAAGTTAGTGAAAAGTGAAGCAACGTCGAGGGAACACATGGTTAGATCCGTAACATTTCGATCACGTACGAGCTCTACGAATTCAAAACTGTCCTTTAGACTGTGTACAGAAACCTGCTTTCGGACGGGCTCTAAAAGTTCAACGAGCCACCGTGCAGTGGAATGGTACGGAGAGTGCTTCATGTCCAAAACTCGTCTCAGAGGAACGTTAGGTTTATGCGTTTTAGGTAGACCGTATAACCTTAGAATCGCGGTACCTACGGGACGTGGGTTTTCATAGACACCTTCACTAATGAAGCCCCCATCACGAAGCTGTTTACGGCTGTTGCGGATTTGATTCCCGATCTGTTTTGTTTTGTCTTTTTCGCCTATTATCTTTGAAAAATTGGTGTCATCTGCCAATAATTCATGCTTCTCTTTTGAAGACACTAAAAGGGAGAGAAACCGACCATGTGTTTCCCTGCCGAACCCGAAAAGTACGTGTGCAATTTATCTTGCATGACACTTGATCGTACCACAATGGAGGTCTTATCGCTGGGCCCTAAGTTCTGTCTCCCCACTAGAAGGGACAATAGATTAGCAATTGAGGCCCAATTTGAAAATCTATACAGACAGACTTCACAATTGTCTCCGACATCAGATTCGAAAGTAGAAGAGTTTAAGTCGCTGCTGGTGCATGCATGTTATCAATATCGCCGAGCACGGATAACCCATAAAACCCCGGTGAGACAGGAACATATTCAGGCGCTACACAATCTAGTCGGAAATGAAGATATTTTGCTCACTCGACCCGATAAAGGTGCGGGAATAGTCGTCCTGAACAAAGCAGACTATCTTCGGAAAATGCATGAAATATTGGCAGATGACACCAAGTTTTCAAAGATAATAGGCGAAAAAGACAAAACAAAACAGATCGAGAATCAAATCTGCAACAGCCTTAAAAAGCTTCGTGATGGGGGCTTCATTAGTGAAGGTGTCTATGAAAACCTACGTCCCGTAGGTACCGCGATTCCAAGGTTATACGGTCTACCTAAAACGCATAAACCTAACGTTCCTCTGAGACCAGTTTTGGACATGAAGGACTCTCCGTACCATTCCACTGCACGGTGGCTCGTTGAGCTTTTAGAGCCCGTCCGAAAGCAGGTTTCTGTACACAGCCTAAAGGACAGTTTTGAATTCGTAGAGCTCGTACGTGATCGAAATGTTACGGATCTAACCATGTGTTCCCTCGACGTTGCTTCACTTTTCACTAACGTGCCACTATTTGAAACTATACGCTACATTTGTGATTATATTGATCAGAACCAGATAACCATTGGCATTCCTACAGTTGGCCTAAAGGAACTGTTGCTCCGATGCACATTCAATATCCAGTTTTTGTTCAACGGAGAAATATACCGACAACACGATGGCGTTGCTATGGGCTCTCCACTGGGGCCGTTTCTTGCTGACGTGTTTATGGGTATGCTAGAACAGAGCAAGTTAAGATCGGTTATCGAAAGCCTTAGCCTCTACTGCCGTTACGTCGATGACATCTTTGTACTGCTCCATTCCTCCCGAAACATCAATGACCTTACCAACACCTTTAACCAGGCACACACAGCGCTAAAGTTTACATCTGAAGTGGAGGAAGATAGATCTTTTCATTTCCTCGATGTGAACATGAAGCGACTCGATGATGGTTCCCTACAGCGTGGTGTGTATAGGAAACGTACCTGGAACGGACAATACACGAATTTCTACAGTTTTGTTCCACTTAGATCAAAACGGAACTTGATTTTCAGTCTAACGAGTCGGGCGCAAAGAATTTGCTCGAATGACACATTATCTGAGGAACTACAGCGCATACGCTTAACCCTGAAAGAAAATGGGTACCCGGATGCATTCATTAAAGCCAACATGGAGCCAACGAGGAAATCTCCTGTAACCCTCACAGCCGAAAAGAAGCCCATTTTTCTACAATTACCGTACAAAGGGGAAATCGTAGCTGAACTTCTAACTCGTCGTATTTCCCGCGCTCTCAGGCACACCTTTCCAGCAGCCAAAATGCAGATTCACTTCACCAGTAGCCCGATGGTGAAAACTAACCCAAAAGACAAAAGGCCTGTCCACGCCAATTCCATGTGTGTGTACTCATTCACCTGTTCTTGTGGTTCAGGGTATATTGGCCGTACGACGAGGCGCTTGTCTGACAGGGTGAGAGAACACCATCCGGCCTGGCTTGCGACTGGGTGCCGAAAGCTAACCAACTCATCCATCGCCACGCATCTTGCCGACACGGACCATTCCCCCAATCTAGCCGAGGCATTTAAAGTCATCTATCGACCACCTGCAAATCGATCAAAGTGCGTTCGCAAGCGCTTACTTGAATCGGCGGAGAGTTTAGCGATCAGACTATACGAGCCGGAATTGTGCGTCCAGAAAAGATTCACTCACACGCTGTGCTTGACTTGGCCCAGACGAACTACTCCGTCCATACCAAGGAATTGTGCACATGCTACAACTGTGTTCTAGGGGGCATTGCCTGATAGTGACCAGTGACTGTGAACTGAGTGCTTTACCGGTCCTTGTGCTGTGTCTATATTTTGGTTGTTTTTTTGCATATAATTGTACAAGCCTGACGAATAATTGTGTGAAACAAATTATAAATATTTATTATTATTATCTGTTCATTTTATGCGACTGTGAGTGCATACAATTCGCAGCTTAGCGCAGCCCATAACATTCTTCTGAAGTGAACTGTGGCATCAGTGATGTACGTTATTCCAATTTACGGTTCGTCCGGCGGTAATATTACGGTTCTCATTCGACCTGAGAATTTTAGGCATTTTATCTTAGTAAACCATGGCAGATTCTGATGTAAAAGTGTTTTCCGTAACAATAATTACATGGTAGAACATGAGGTTTTAGTGTACATATTTGTTCGATATATCTGAGTTCACGTTTGACTTCTTTGCATTTGTCAACTAATGCGCAGGATGCTCGATATTTTAAGGGGATCTAACTTAAATTTCCTGAAAAATTTACACGTTTTGCGAGGACTTCACAATATTTAAATGGTTTAAAATGACAATAAATATTATAGGTATGTTATTCTTATTTTGCTCGACTTCGCAAAGTATGATTGAAGTATTCCCGGGATAAGCTAAATTTATTTTGGTGAATAGCGATAAATTCGACACTGTACAACTTACATGCTGCATTCCTTCCATTTCGAAATTTAATGTAGTAAGCAAAATAATCAAAATTGCACAGAATTTGTCTAACTAAAGACAGTTCACCTAACTAAAATACTTGTTATTTACGGCTCTACGGGTTTTAAAATATTATGTTGTAGAGGCCTAAGCTTGTTACAATTCATCTTTAAAGCAACTTTTCTATTTTCAGTGTATAGATTTTATTTGTGGTTGCGAAACTGTAATGTAGAACCTACGTGGATTAATTAAGGACATCTTGATTATCTTTTATGCACATGACACTTGAAAAGCGGTTAAAAGGCGCTTTGTAGATATAAAGTAATATCTTGAGTAGTATTGCCTTTTTTCACAATTGAACTATGTCCAAGAATACACAACATTTTGATAATACGGCTATAAAAGAAAAATTTCTTTGTTGCGCTTGAACAACCAGTGAGATTGGTTTTTGCTAACATTTAGTGCTGCCTCTTCGTGAAAGCTGTAGCTGTGAATGAGTATTCACAACGTCTCAACGATTTCTATTGGTGGCATCGTACCGCAAGTGTCGCCAGTGCATTAGTGACACAAACCTCTGGCATCCAAGAAAAAATTGACTTGGCAGCAAGGGGTTGAGGAAGACACTACCTTTAACCAGTCCCTTTAGGAAAAATGACCACCTAGTGATTTTTCTGGAAGATGTAGTGATTGTCTGTCTAGATCCTTGCTTAAAAATTAGGTATTGATCGGAATATACTGTTATATTCTTAAAAGCTGATAAGGAAATCTCTAAGATTTGTTTATTTGTGATAAGCAGCGCCTCCACTGCTATATAATATTTGTTTATTTAGTGTCAATTTCATTAGTAAGTCAAAAGATCCTACAAACATTTGCAAAAATTACAACTTCTTCCGTCACACGACCAACTGTTGCTTAGTCTCGTTTGACTAGTTATCCTAAAACACAAATAAACACTGATAACGGAATTATATAAATTTTAAAGCAGAGTCGCCTTTAACGAATTTGTGAATGCGTACATACATGTACGTATATTGCGTCTGCGACTGTCGAGAGCAATCAAAAACTAACATATCGCAATATTTTAATTTACGTTATCTCATGGATATTGCTTTCAGCTCAATGGGCACTGTGCTTAATGTAGTGGGCTCTCCCAACATTACGGCTTAAATATTCATTCGTCATATCTATAAATGCTGCTTACATGTGAGCAACGGTTCCCTTGAGATTTTATGTGCAATACTTAATATGTCATGTTTAATCTGTCGTCTTTTGCTTATGATTATATGGTAATGTAGATGTGAAAGTTTTGCTGTTAGTTATCCGAAAACGACAGCCGGGTATGTACGACACCTATTATAATACTACCTTTCTAACAACGGAGATGACAGTAAGCCGAACTCATGCACATTTCTATATTCAATTGTTTTATCAACCGTACTGCTTTGCATGTAATTATATGGCTCACATAAACGCCATAAGGAAGGGCAGCAAGCATTTAACATCTTAAAATGAACAACGTGAAGCGCCGTACATATATAATTGGGACTCATTTATTAGTGTACAGAGTCACCGCATGTTGTACCTTATTTAGGCTGACACAAAGGATAGCGCTAGTATGACCTACACGTTTACATTTGGTCGATCGTTACACTGCATTTTCCGGGTTCTTAGGAACCTGTTTCACACAAAACAGACCACTACATTGGGAAATTAAGAACTCACCTTTCATCAGCGTTCTCTGCTAACTGAGCAAATTTATCATCGGTTAAAAGAACGTACTGATAAATGAATTTTTACCTTATCCACACATATTAGCAACAAGTCCCACGCAGTAAGACTGTACTTCATTTGCTTGCTTGTTTAATGTGCCCGGGAGCTATGTCTGTCAACGCAGATGGTAAGAATGAACAGGTGGCGTTGAGAACTATACGATAATACCACTAAGTGTTTCCAACCATTGCACCGAAATAAGCGGAGACTGTTTGTATGCATACTCAATACGCACATATTTATACAATGGTTAATTGCTTACAAACTAGCCATTCCTTTTGTGGAACAAGTGGATCGTTTCTAGTAGGAGACCGAAATCCTCTTATTTTGAATTAAGCGTAGCTTGACCCTCAATACTTTGCTTTCTTTTTACAGAATTTAAACGATTATAGAAAGCATATAGGTCGATTCAATAAAATATATACCCGGGCTCAGATTGTATCCACAGTTGATCGAAGGGAGGAACTTCAAATAACTTTGGCTGACAAGCTTATATGGCTCAGAAACATGCTGACCGATGTCGCCCATGCAAAGGGCATTCTGGTGTTACAAGAAAAATATGCGATTTCCAACGTCCATGTTTGGCCTAATGATAATGAAAACGGGGAAGGGCTCAGACGTGGTATTAATAAATAAAAGGAATACCCCTAGAAGATTAATATAATCCTGCATGATAGCAACAAACTTTAAAGCATTTAGAAGACAGACGACATTACTATTCAAATCCCGCATAGTGCATCTTTTAGATTGATTTAGCATTACTACGTACGCTACTGTGCTAATTATGACAGTTTATAGACCAGTGTTTCGAAATCGGCATAGCTATGTGTGCTTCCATTGACGTATACGAGTGTATTCTAATAAGATCGATCTCCTGTAATGTACATGCAAAATAAGTTAAACTACCTTGCTTGTTCCTAAAGGTACTTCCTCAACAACGACAATTTCGCTATATATGGCCTCAAATATTCGTCTGAGCTTATCGAAGGTTCAGATAAAATTAAGCTGTTTGATATCGTTATAAGCTCTTTAGTGGTGCAATCTTTGTTTACCAGCAATTCACTGAACTAGGCGGTAAACGATCTAAGTTAATTAGCAGACATTCTGCGCTGTTCTTTACTGATACGTCTTAAGCTTTTACAAGAATCAGTGCTTCCGATTATACGTAATGCGGATTTTTATTTCAGGAACATGTATCTGGAAACATTTTGGGTATCCAAGTGCAGCCTGCTGGGCTCCGTTCTAGAGTGGTTTTATGCAGTTCGTAGGTCGAGAGCCACTCGAAGGCATTGCTCAGCTATTATACTACAAGGCATATATGCATGATATCGTAGCGGTTTTTAACAGCGCTGCAGCTAACTCAGCTATTAACGTGTTTAGATGCTGCGCATGCCAACTGAGAGTCTTTTGCAGCGTTTACTTGCAGAACAGCATGTTTAATTTATTTATTTCCATCAGCCACAGGATAGAAGATCAAAGTAAATGATCTGTCTACAGAAGAACAACGTGGTATGGCCAATGTCTGCACTTTGTCAGTTTTACTTTAGTGCGGTTCAAGTGAACGCTCGTGAAGGCCTTATTCATTCCTGCCATACGAATATGTTCCACCGATTGCCTAGCCAAACAAATAGAATCGATTTCTCCTACGCTAATATAAAACCGCTACCCTCGGAGTTCCATCGCGACCAGCGGAATGCGAGACCCGGTATCAATCTTAGCAATTAAGAGGTTATTCATAGAGCTCTTGAAAGTCAGTGTAGCTACACTGAAGACTACTAGACGTCTGATCTCTCTCAAACAGAACAGTTTCATTGATGCCAAAATTGTTATCATCAACCTTACTCATAAGCTGCCGCTACCTCCAATGAGGAAACACTGCCTATTCGGGCCAACTCTCACTGCTTTAACAATCCTTACTTAATTGCCGTACCGTTATGACCTGCATTTGCCGTATGAAGGAGCACGTGACGAAGTAGGTTTAATAAATAGCTCAGCAATCGGACCCAAATCACTAAACTTCAACACAAGTCGCTAGCATTCTCAATTGCCAGGCACTGATTGACCCTAGGTCACCTGATGGAGGTCAGCTCAGCACTTAAATTTATGTTGTGTCACCGTATTAAGGCTCATCTGATTTGCTAAGACTCAAGCATTAAACCGGAGTAAACCAGTGCTCTGCGTCTATAGCAGTGGTCGGTAAACCACAGATTCCTCTTAACGTAATGACATAAAATCCTTTGTATTAACTGTTTCTTTTCATGTTTTATTTCATCAGCTGACCTTTGCATGTATATCCAAGTTACCGTTTATGTCGCTGAGGAGACATGATGGAATACATGCATCGGCCGATTTACATCTTTCGTTAAACTTTTTAACTAACTAAATGGAACTAATTGTATTAAAATGAGCTATCTGACCACTGTAGAACAACCGCTTTCCCTAATAGTTCTGTATAAAATCCCACGTAGTGATGGGGCCACGTTTACCGCGGTAGGTCTCGGATGTTTTCGTGGCATATTTTATAATAATTTATGTGTTAGTTTTTGGTTAACCATTATGGGGTACCAGCCAGGGTGATAAATTATTGCATGTTATGGTATAGGGCAGATTATACGGTCTGAAAAATTAGCATCAGACGTACGTGCGTGCAGTAAAATATTACAGCTGTGTTTTGCAGCATTGATCTACCTTGAACCTACAGTATGTTTCCTTTTTTGGACACTCATGCAATTTTCTTCTAAGTAAAAAATATAGTCATTATCACTAGATTACCACTGAAAAATATGCTTGCAAATATGTGTATGGGGATGAGTGACCCAGGAGTTAAGCATGGTGACTTAAAATACGGTTGAGGTTTCACGGTTTCGTTCGATAGTGTTATGCATAGCATAGACAATCAACATAAGAATAATGGTATTGTTTTACTTATCTGGAAATCCATACACTGTATTTTATCAATACTGCAGGTAAGAGTTCAGCTAACGAAAATCAATTTATATAATCCTTTATTTTACGAAACAAACACATGCTGTTTCATTTATTACTAAACCGTATTTGCCTCAATATTTGTCTATAATAAGTGATAAAAACGAACGCGAAATATAAACCTGATTGTTAGTTAATCCTCTCCTCAGGTGTATCCAAATGATCGAACAAACGAAGCCAACTTAGCTTATTACTTGAAGCCATCCACTGAACTTTCAATTTTACATGAGCCGCATTCCCCAGTAGGAGGCAAAAAACCTATCAGTGTAGCGAACAAACAGTGAATCTGAAATATACGATGACTACATGGATAATTCAACTTTTTCTCTAAGAGAGATGCCTTCGAATGAACTGGAGCGTTTCCACCATTTTCCCTGTTTGGAATGCGTGATGCTTAGTGAAGTGTGGATATAATTATCATAACAGACAAAAACGATGTGCGAACCAAACAGTGACCGGGATACAAAAACGCTGGTTCCGAACAGCGGCATGGGTTTTGTGACAAATTACAGTGGAAAATCCTCTCTCCAAGCCTTTGGATGTCCTGAGCAATGGAGGTTCTGAAAGACAGATAAAGAAAATTGCGTAGGCAATCTACAAACCGCACACGATTAAGTAGCATGATAATGAAGGGTGCAAGTTAACGAATTTCTGAGGATAACAAATGCAGTGAACTTGCTTCAGTGCTTTATCTAATATGACAAGCAGCTTAAACTGATTTAAAATGTTATATGTAAAGAAGTGCTTTTCAACAGATCTAGTGTATCAGTACCTATGAGTATGTCAAAAGCTAAGAATGATATCTTCGCTACTGCTGACGTTTTGGGCCTACCATAAGGTCAGTAATCTTACCAAAGTGCCAGCGTCTGGTTCGCGCAGTTTGAATATAAAGTACAATTAGATCAGTTCATTCTTTAAGACATAATTAGAATTGTATAACAAACTGTCATAATAATATAAAGGAAACAGTCTTATTTAAATATCTGTATAGTTCACTATTGTTAAAATCCTTTAGTGCGTTCGTTGCATGCCTAATATTAATTTTTCGAGTAGATGTTTGGCGGAATAGATTATACATACATATATATATATGTATATGTAAACGTAAGTTTGAACGGAGTTCGTAAACATTCTCAGCGACACCATCAACAGAGCATTAGAGAACAAGTCCCTTCGTCCCGCAAAAATGCCTTCACTTCTAAGGAGCAGGACTTGAAAACGCCTAGCAATAAGGGATGCAGCATGGCGAGCCTACAGGATTAACCCCGACGCAGAGACTTAGGGCAATTTGCTGACCCATCGCAACCATTGCACTGCACTTGTCCGTGAGGACAAAGTAACCTACAACAGTGCCTAGACAAAAATTCAAGGCAAACAACAAACTGCTATATAGTCATGTCAACAAGCTTCATAAATTGAAGCATGGAATCCCCCCACTTTTTAAGACAGGCGGTATAGTACAAAGCGCTGAAGAAGCTGCTAATGCGCTGCGGCTACAATGCGCCCTAACTTTTGAAATCGCATCCTCTACCTGTCCCACAATTTCTTACACATTACCGACTCCACTGTGTACACATGTAAATTTCAACCCATTAATTGTGCTAAGGATGTTTGCGTGAGCATAGTTCGCCGGGAGCAGACAACTTCCGCACGAAAGCACTGTAGGCTGTGGCCAACCAGCTAGCTGAAGCACTGTCACAGTTCTTCCAAAGGTACTTTGATGAACGACAAGTCCCCATTGTGTGGAAGTGTGGCATAATCACTCCTATTTTTAAAGGCGTTCAGATCCTGAAAACTGTCGCTCAGAGGCTCACCACCATGTGCTTGCAAAGGTGATGGAAGCAGTAGTCGTTGAGGCTTTAATAGGCTGCTTAGAAAAACGTGACATCTTGACACCGGAGCAGTATGGCTTCCGTCAACACCGGTCATGCACCACCAACCTATTGATTGCACGAGGTAGATGGACGGAAGTGACTGATAATGGGGTCGGAGTTGGCGTCATCTATCTGGATCTCTCCAAAGCTTTCGACCGCCTTGATCACCGCATCCTACTTGCACGGCTACAGAGCTACGGAATGGGAGATCCCGTACTTGGTTGAATCGGCAGCTTCCTTCACTAACAGAAGCTTCAATTACGTGTCATGGGATCACTCTCTAACCCAATTGAGGTGGAATGTGGTGTCCCACAAGGCTCAGTGCTGGGACCGCGCTTATTCCTGGTGTTTATCAACGACCTGACATTAGTTATCTCTTCAAATTTTCCGCTTTTCGCCGATAACGTCAAGATATGGCAGGAGATTAGTAACAAGCCAAATCACGATCTGCTCCAACATGACCTAGATTGCATTTACGAATAGTCAAAGAGGAACAAGCTTCAATTGAACATAGCTAAGTGCAAAGTGACATCTGCTTCATCAGCCGGTGAGCTCTTACAAGATCGGAGATCACACCTTGGAGAAGGTGTCTCAGGAGCGTACTCTGGGTGTATTGGTACAGGAAGATCTCGGGTGCACAACACAAGCAGAGAAGACGACGAGAACCGGTAATCAACATTTCGGCCTTCTTCAGAGATCCATCGGTCGGTTGGAACCCTTAATCTTTCCCCAAATACTTAACGCCTACGTGCGACCGCACGTGGAATATGCTATTCAGGCGTGGCAGCCCTGGCAGAAACTGGATCTTCTTGCTCTCGAGAATCCTCAAGGAAGGTCAACCAAGAAAGTCAGGGGCTACTTTCATTTTCCCGTCAGCTAAGACTGAAATCTCTGAGAATCTACAGCAGTCGATAGCGGCTTTTGCGGGGGGATCTCATAATAGTTAACCAAATTCTGAAGAACCCAAACCACATTTGCCGTCCGCTTCTGGAATTGAACCAGAACACCAACCTAAGAGGTCCCCCTCTGAAACTGATAATTCAATATAGCTGGCTTGACTGCAGTAGAAATTTCTTTTCTCTCCGCTTGTGCCAGGTTTGGAACGCCCTCGCTAATTATGTCGTCTCTGCTCCCAATTTGGTGATATTCGAAAAACGTGTTGACGATGCATTGGTTCACTTATGACTTGTTATGACTTGTTAGCCAGGGGCTACAAAAAGCAATCAAACGATGTCTTGCCAAACGCCTAATCAATGGATTTATACGTTGAATACGCGAAAATCTCCGCTATTCCACATAAGTCTATGGTGAGTCCACCAAAAGGCTTTTCACTTTATTATGCAATTGATTTTCGCAATAATTTCCATCCCACTGGACTTGTAAAACTATGCTTTGTTACCCGTAATAAACCATTGTCCCATCGTTTCACTGTTCTATTGTATAATCGTTAGTCTATGAAGCTTCATTATAGTTTGCAAGTTATTATGCTGTCCTTTTGCGAAATAAATATTTCCAGACCTACCAAAATAATAATTAATACAAATGGGTAGAAAACATTTTCATACTCGTATTTGCGTAAAATTGTAAATGCTTGCCACAAACGTTCTCAAAACTACATTTTAAATAACAACACCTCTTTTTGGTGGCCATCGATTTTTTAGTTTGTTTTGTGTAAGCCGTACAATTACTCTATTTTATTTTTCATGTATGATTGATGGAAAAGTCATAAGTTAGCCATGACAATGATCTGTTTGTAATATTTCAAATATACCACCAAATATTGGTTTGGTTGATTCTCTCCCACCAAACTGCTCACAAGGCGCCTTCTCTGAATTCGCTTATGGTTACCTCATGATTGATGCATTTGCGCAGTCTGACGTCACTGAGCATTGAGTCTTCCAATAAGTTTTGATGGATTTGCCTTAACTGCTAGTCACTTAAGCTATGGCATTATATGTCTGGAAGACATTCCGTTAAAAGTTCTTCCTAATCAAATTAACGAAATGACGTAAAAATATATATTGTTTTATTTTTGATAATACGTATTTTGTATAGGTTTGGTCGGCAGGAAAATGCGTATTAAAAGGATTGGTAAAAAGTACGCATTTGTGAGCCCATTAGGTAGTGTAAATGTGCTACAGGATTACTTAGTTTGGTTTTTTACATTTAACATGAGATTTATCTACACAATTAAGAAACATAGGCAATACTTTTAAATAAATGCAAGAACAAGCTTAGCACAATTGTGTGCTATGATATTCACCCATATGGAGGGTCATTAGTCGAGTATGCTCAAGCCGAAATAAAGAAGATATATAAAGAAACAAACATAAGCAGCATATAAGGGTAAACATATTTTACTGAGTTTTCAAAAGATAATTGCACCAGAGCCATTCTACTACGAATGACAAAAATTTCTTTTCACAAAAGCAATTTGACCATTTTACCGTATTTTGGAAAATACAGAGAATATCGTTATAACTTTGGCAAAATCACATTTCACTTACATTTAGGATTATTGCCTGTGATGACTTTCATACCACGTATTAATCCTCAGCTTATTGAAAGGCTGGTAATATGTTGTGTCCTGTCCCTTTAAGCCTAAATATCTGGCTCTGTGCTGCAACTATTTGGCAGGCATAATCATTTACTCCTTCGTCATGTGAATGTATTACAAATTACACATTTATTCCCCTTATTTAGACATAAACCATAAAATGTTTCCATGTGTCATTATTGGTTTTCGCCTGCGTGAAAACAGCATTCAGCAGTCGGTTGCGAAATTATTGGATTTAATCTGGCAAATATACAGACTTCAAGGCTGAGACCACTAAGTTGTTAACCCGAAACCTCTAAGGATTTGTCCATCGAGATACGACAGGCAACTATTAGCATAACGGATACTACTTGATAGGGTAGTCATGTTGTGGTACACTTTATGTGAATTAGTTGGGACGCACAGGCACAATGTGGACTGTTATTCAGATTAAACGGAGCTATCTACAGTTCCCTAAATTAGATCATAAAAATGTAAATTGAACGCATTGAAATGATTACTTCAATAGGGGTCGTGGTGTACAATTCGACTGCCTGTCAAAAGTTACCTACACTTTGGGTCCATCTGAATATTCCTCGAATCAACCATTAACCATTGTGACGGGCATTGTCTGCCGTTACTCCATGGCTTAACGCTTAAATGCCCGGAACTGTCATTTTGACCGCTCAGAAACGTTATTTGTGCACGGTTATAACATGTGTAAAAGATTAGTTTCGATTTTATGAAATTTTAGTATTTGTAGTTGTAATTGCTGGCTGTTATTTTTCTTCTGATATTTGTCACAGTTTTCAAGGAAAATGATGGTTGCATTCAAGAAGCGAGATTACCTGAACGTAGTCCTAGTTACCGAATGCCTCTACATTGGTCCCTGTTTTCCTCTACAAATATCACTGTTATTTTGACATGGAACAATCAGCTTATCAAGACAAAAAGACGCCTTATGTATGACCTGCTGTGCAAGCCTACACAAAAGTTAAAACTAGACGATTCATTATTTAACATTGGTATTGTGCTTTTGGTTTAATATATGTTAGTGACATCTGTTTGAAATGGCTCGCAGAACCACATCAGCTGATGAGGTTTTAGAACTTAGAGATATCGAATATAACAATACTAGAGACAAGAATGAATATGCTGTTGATGACGATTTTACTATAGAGTAGTCTGCAGAATCTAGCAGCATCTCTGTTATTCCACTTTTTGTGTGTTACTCCCTTTGTGAAGACAGTGGGGTCGGAGCAAACCGTGAAAGCTTATCTGCTGCTTCTGCATCCTCCATGAAGTTTTTGATAAAGGATAGTACCTGGTCAACTCCAGTATAGTTGTAAACAACTGCTATTGTTTTGATGGTAGAACCGAATGTTTTCAAAACATGAACTTTTAAAAAGTTTACCTTACTAAATGAGTGAAATTCGGCAGGTTTTCTAGTGTTTTAAGATCTTGATTGCGTTCCACATGCTGAAACATGTGCAAGTTCGCAAGGGAGCTGAGGATGTCGGAGTTTATGCTGTCAGTTTTTACGTTTGCTTGTATTCGTGTACTTAGTAACATTGCTTTTAAGAGCTCGAAGCGCCTGGTATTGAATATTGTGGTGCGATAAGTGCGGTTTGATTGTTTTCACTGAAACCATTGATAAGAGCACTATCAAGGAAATAATGTGTTTCCTTCGTTTGGATATCTGGACTATAGTAGTAAAAAAGTGCACGCTGACAAGTCTGCTTTGCTATTAAATACTGGAATGTGTTTATTCGCAACTCCCAACAGTACTGTGTACCATCGGTAAGTCGCACCGTTGACAGGTAATTGATTCACACATAAAACAAACTCTCGTTTTGCACAGTATGTGATGAACACATCAGCAACGTTTAGCACCAACTTTTGGAAAATAGCAAAAATGGATAGAAATTATCTCGTGAATGGATCTCTATAACTCAAAAATGAAGAATCTTTGCCCCGAGATTAAAATGTTACGAGGAGCTTGGTATTAAGCATTTTCTCACCTCTACTTGGTAAAGTCCACAAAGTCAAACGTGACAACATCGTCACATATGGAAAAATGGGTCTAATACACTCAAGTAACTAGCAAGAAAGATGTGGACTATTTGTACTAACAGAAAGGAATTGCCATCGTTTTGGAAGCAAATCCATAGAGAGGTGTTTAATTTGCTTTTTATGCCAAAAGAAAATAAACACGCTGCTATGCTACCAGCGAAAAAGTGATAAGAATTTCTTGATTTTCAGTTTCATACACAGTAATTGTTCAATATAGAAATCTGGAAGGATGAAGCCTGAGAATGTATTGGTTTACAAATCAACTAAGTATGGGGAGATAAGCTCGACCAAATGGTAGAAGCGCTCACTCTCTTGCCATTGTCTCTACAATATCCGTCAAAGCAGTATACAGCGTGCTTGATTTGGCAGGCATAAACATTGGATACTTTGGTTTTAATGAAAATAGAATATCCAGCTTGGTCCTATCTGCTGAGTCTTACGGAGGCACTACATAGACTCGCGTAGCAGAAATGTAACGTCATAAGTGTAACAAACGCTGTCGGCAATTTTTTAGGAGAAGTAAGAGTCGGAATTGTCCGTTTGGCTACTGCAATAGCGACAAGTCAAAGAATAAGAGCACTGTATTTATTACAAATAGAGTGAGGCCCACGTAGATAAACTGAGATACTTAGTAACCTTTACAATTGTAAATCTAAATAAATAGCAGCAACAGTTGAACTCTTTTAAATAGTTTAGGAGAAGTATAATTATTTTTCGGTCAGAAATATTATCCTACCTTGTTTTTCATGTAGGTGATTTAAAAAATCCGAAATAATAGGTTTGATAAAAAATACCTTACTGCGGTCAATTTTACCTGTTTGGGCGTTATTGGTATGGTGGCGTTACGGTTCGTCTAGTTTTAAGTGCTGGACTTCTCCAACCATCTCAATGGACTTGTGGTCGACCGTATTATTATATACATTCGTACTTGATCATTAGGCGGAGTAAATTTGAACTAGCAATTTCTAACCTTTAACTTAACCTTTAACCTTTCCAGTAGTTATTGTTGGTATATCTACGTTACGTTTGGTCCCTGCTCTGCTACTCAAGATCAAAAGTCTTGTCTTATGAAGCCGCAAATGCAGGTAGTTTCAAGTGAAATACGATAAATACAGTAGGCACAACGCATTGAAATACAAAGTTTGAAGACAGTAATTGTTAACGCATCGATCTTTGCATAACACAAAGTGTTGACCAATATTAGCTAAAGTGAAGCTTGCCGTCATTTTATGTGAAACTCAAAATGAAGCTCTTTGTGTGGGCTACATTTAATTGCCCCATAAAGAGTGCCTCCTACCCTTGAGTATTTTTCTGCTAGCATCATAGCCATGTACACTTGAGCATCATCTAAAATTGTGCGCCATTATATTGTGGTCACAGGAAGTATTTTAAAGGAAAATACACGGCTGCTTATCAGGTTGTTCAACAATATTTTGATTATGAATATACCATTTTGTTACCCAACCACATATGCTTTTATCGGTACGGTCAAATTAATTCCGAAAAGTGAGCCTGTAATGCTTCATAAACATAGCTTCGCCTCCAGGTAAGAACCTTTGCAACAGTAGCCTAATGGCACAGAATTTTATGCTTTAAAATCAGCAGTTTCGTCTCTGAACAATCAGATTTCGCTAATGGTTAGGTATCGCTAAAAGTTTTACAACCATGCATGCGTAGCTAAATTCTGGCATCATGTTTTCTATTTTTGTCTAACACAAACGGGATCAAAGCGGATGCATATGTTACTACAACTTTGCGTGCAGGGTGGGATGTTGCGTGTTCCGTTGAATTTAAATGTAAAAGATAATAATGCAATATCAGTCCTTCATGAATAATGCTCCTCCCTCTTTTGTTCCCACGGTCTTTCATACTGAATTTATATCTCAACGTATTTGTCGTACGGTAGGCGAATGTAGGCTAATAAGTAAGGCTATGTCATCCAGAGAGAAAAGTATGCCCACTTTGACTTTTTGGGCCTACGGTTAGCTCTTACATGAGAACGACATCCTGCGTAACTGGATTAACATTATGGCAAAACTGGCGGTGAGAGCTTCGTAGTTATTCTCTTAATAATGGAAGATACTTGGAAACAGGCGAGAATCCAAAATTTTTATAATTATGATTTAGCGTGTTCGTTGAGAAAATTGTTCTTTCTACACAAACGCTTTCTCACAGGTCAGGGGAAACAGTATACATTCAGACTGCCGTTTTCTAGTGAACAAAACTATAATCGCGCTAACATAGCAATGAGCCAATGTGTTATTACCGGCACAGTTTGGGATGTGTCCTCAAGCTTTGCACTTACAACAGGAATGGCATGGGCTTCTCTTCTGCTTCATGGTGATGACATATAAGTCCATACTGTTTCCTAAGGAGCACCGAGTTACATCTTGTTATCTGATCCACACACAAATATTCGTCGGGGTGGCTTAATTAAAATCCCTAGCCAAGCACTTAAGAGTTATAACTTACGATGCTTTACTATTTTGCATTTTCCAGCGCATCAGGCAATCATAGCTGGGGCGTTGCCCATAGAGCAATTCTACTGTCCATTGCGTTACTAAGTTGATCAGATAATCTGTGTCTAATGCAAAAGCAAACACATCTGTCTCCCTGACTGATTTCGATGTATTAATGACGTTCCATCTGCACGTCTCTGTACGAAACCTCGCCATTCTGCCGTTTACTTATAAACTACGGATGGGAATTTGCGAAGTATCTGAGTACAGGTTATCCCGTTGTAATATTATTTCTTCTTGGTTAGTTGAAATTAGTGAAGGGAACTGTTGTGTGAAATGTCCTAATAGCGCCTGGTATTAAAACGCGTTTGTCAGCAGACCTGTAGTGTGCCACTTGTGCCCTGTCATTCGTAGGCTTACCAGTCTCGCGGTTTGTATCATAGAGACGTTTGCACAGTCCTTACGTTTATTTTCATTGATTTTGTTAGTTTCTTTTTCTTAGAAAGACTATATATAAAATGCTTCAGTTTTGAACGTACGGTTTGTCCTCACTGGATGCTCGCCCTTAAATTTTCCATGGTTAGTATATTTTCGAATCACCTCCGAATTACTTTACTTTTACGGAATTCCTACCATACTAATTTACTCCATTGTGAGAGTTACTCTTTAACATATTATGCAGCTGGAGTTCGAATACCCATCGTGCTTAACTACTATCTACTTGTTTGCTCACAGTTTCTTTCAGCGCGGCATTTTCCCCCCTCTATCGTGCACAGGATTTGTGGGCTGTAGAATCGCTCTGAGGCTTTCCAAGCGTCAACCTGCTTCAGATGACAAAAACGGTATTTGAGTACCTCATCTCTATCTCCCGGCTTGTGATAGCCGTTAATGTTAATCCATTGTTGGGAATTAGGCAACCATGGGGTAGCATTTTACTGCTACAATAATCTTAGTCAATAATAAAATATATCCTATCTTCAGGGTAGTTTAAGGGATTGATCAACACGGTTGCCTTATCTTTTTTAACAATCCCAAATGTATTGTCTACGTAGTGCTACCAAACTTTTGGTAGGTAATGTGTGTTTTTGAATGTTCTTTCTCTCGAAGCCTTCCATATAAAAGTTCACAAGCACAGGGATAATAGCAATCCCATGGTGATACAATGTTACTGACTCTACATCTATTTTTGTAAGCAGCTGCAAGATCTATCATGAAAAATGGCATTAGAGCGTGCTCCTTAAAATTAATTAGAATTACAATCATATTGATGCACCCTAGTTGAATAAAGCAGTAAGCTACTTAGGTCGTATAATTTAACCCAGGTAAATCACTTTAACTGAGATTTGTTCACCATAAGGAAATTTTTCATAATTCACCCGGTCATCCTGAAGGAACTGAACCTGCACGCACGCTGGTATCCATTGTAGAAATAAAAGGGAGCAAGAGTGTGCTCAAATATAACGTACATTTAAATCAGGTCTATAATGTGAGTTTAAAGAACAGATATGCGCGCCATGTTGCAGCAGGATATATTGAAATAAACATTGCAAAATTAGGGTATGTAATTAAAAGGTTCTCTTACCTTTCGCAGCGGCAGATTTCTAGGGTAATCTGCTGACGTGTAAAACATGCTTTGAAAATCACACCGTCAAACTACATAACTTCACCACTCAATTGAATATAACGGAAGAAATTAGAACCAGTTGCGGGGAGTGCATATATTCAGAAACCGGCAGTTTTGTGTGTACCAAAATATGTCGGAATATGGCTCAAGACAAGTGTATGATATATGTACAATTGTGACCTATTCACATTCAGAGAAGCATATATGCACATCTGTCCAAATACAACGTATAGTAAAAGTGATCATCAGTATTATACACCTTAGCTGCAGTTGCAAAACGCCTCAGCTGTTGTTCCGCAATAAAAAGCATATAATCGTGAAACTGAGGCACGCTGGCTGAGTCACTATTAAAGGATAAACATCTTTCTGGAGAGTTAATAGTTTTCTATTTTGCCACAAAAAGGAGTCATTTTATGCCTACTAAATAAGAACATGGTTGAAGAGTGAGGGGAGGGAGCAGATACTTAAAACACGAACTCCATTTAGGCTGGCTCCTAGCCATGTCAACAGATGTATCCCACCAAAAGTGTTCATCGTCCTTCGGTCCCCAAGTAGGAAGCCCAGCGGCTCCAACCGAGGCCAACGGCGATGTAAAGCCCTTCATTCATCTCGACGAAGTCATCGAGAAGCCAACTCTCCTCTCCTTCCATGCACACTATCGGCATGCAGACAGTAGACACATGATCAGAGATAAGTTTGAGCATTCAATTACGCTGCTACCAAACTTACCTATAATAACCAACTCAAAGCTGCAAGGTTGTTAACCCTACCCTTTGCTATGGGTTTCGTGTATGTAAGGACCGAAATTTGATAGAGTAGGAGAGCCTCGATATATAGGTATCACAACTGACAAGAGATATCCCAACGAAATCCGGAGCGCTCTAATAAGCAATCAACTCGTGCAACCGTTGCTACTCGATAGAGTCAAAGTGCAACTTAAGTAGCTTCACACTGTACAGCCTCAAAACGGCTCAAGAACTAGATGAAACCTGCAAGGACGTCGTCAACTACCTCGATATCTGTGTCTGCAACATCAACGAAGAACGGAAACTACTATGGCACATTGACACTTTTAATCACCACTATTCTTGAAGCGATGACAATACAATTAAGAGGCAAAAGGCAGGATGATATTAATCGGTGCATTTTACTTTGTGCTAGAATCGGATATCAGGCCAAAATGACTAATTTAATGTGCATCACTAGACAGCCAGTCTCGATGCTCTACGGGGTTCCAGACTACTTCGAGTGACGTTGGGCTTCACAGATTAATTCAAGCCGGTACTTTCGTCGGTATGCCACTTGCGGACTGAAGGCATTAGGATACGCATATTCCCCCATGTTTCATAGAGCGAACACTAGAGGGACAACAGTAATTCAAATGTCTGCCACAGAGAGTAGCAGCAGAAACATTGTTGTTTATGGCGTGCCTGAGCTACTGGCATCAAGCTACGAAGAAGCCCATGTTCACTATCTGTAAGGACAGCAGTACATTCGTGACACACTTCGTGCCGGCAAAGTCTTACTTTTATCAAGTACACAGTTACCTCCGTCGCCATGCTAACAAGACAGTGGCTAAATTATACTGAAACATAATATTCATTCATAACAGACGGCGTTAAAACTAGTCAGCAGATAGCAGATACTACGGAATACACTCCCTTCAGAACTACGACTGGGAACCGTAGATATAGAACCGCAGCCACTCTCTATCCGCTCGAAAACAGCACCACCTGCAGCACAAAATAAACATAGTGGCGATTCAGGAAAAGATGCACCACAACTAGTAGCCAACGAGAATGCTAAAGACGAACAACATATAGCAGGTGTAAATGATACGAAAACAGATCGCAATCATTAAGAGATTTGGTAAGTCAACCCAAAAATCATCAGGTGCCGGCTTCTCATCGCTCGGCGTAAATCTACGTGCTTCATATGTTCCTTGTTAAGAGATCGTCATATACAATATTCTTTTCTTTAAGTAAACTAATGTTCAAGGCTTGTATAATAAAATTTCCGTTCTGCGTCTCCTTCAAGGATCAAATACCTGTGACCTGTTTGCTGTGATGGAGACATGGTTGCACTTCTGCATATGTGACATCAAAATCGCAGTACCAGGCATATTCGTCGTTCGGTAAGGTCAACTTAGCAAACGTGAATAGGTGTCTCTTTACTTCCGCAATGACCTAAAATAGTAGCCGTAGAGCATCCAGTTAACATAGTACCGTACTACCTATGGTGCTGCCTACATTTATAAGGCAACGATGCCTGCTGGGTTTTAGTGGTTTACCGCCCCCTTCCTCCACGCCCGAGATAGAATTACATCTGTCCCCTTTCGTAATGATGAAGGTGATACAAAAGATAAATTCGTATCATTGACGAATTTAACAGCCGCTCTTTGAAATCCTGTGTCGCCCCTGGAGAACATTTTTAGGCCGATCTATAGGAGTTTGTCTTCAGTTTCTTCGGCATGGCCACATAAGCACACCAACCAGATTCAGTGAAATAGATAACCTCTCTCTACTGGATCTGCCATTTACGAACAAACAAAGAAGGATCGATAGATAAATAGCCGAGATCCACTTCAAGCCGCAGCGATCATGTAGTTCTACTCTTCGAATACATTTGCTATGCAGAATATGTCGTAGAATTTACCGACGCAAGCCGAACACTTAACATCACGACATATTAGCTGCAGTAGGGGATCTTCCTGGTCGACGACGCACAGGCTAGAGAATGAAAAAATGTCGTTAGCCAGTTTAACGTTCTCTTTGCGGATGTATCAGAAGCTAAGGCTGTCCATCCGAGAAAAGTAACCTAATTTCCATGAAGAAAGACACGTATAATTATAGTAGTGCGAAACTCAGTCTGACATGATAATAAACTCTCTCCGGGTACCGAGACCGAGATGGTTTATTCAACCTACCGTATCCACTGTATTCAGCTTTTTCACGACGATAGTACAGCATATCAGCAGAAGCCCACAATGCTTCTGGCCTCAAAGCACTAGCCTCTTTATCTACACGTAAATGGTGTACATAGTGTAAAACGGGGAATTCCTTCTCTTCAAACAACAAACGGACAGACAAGGGCCCTGAAGGTTGCGGAGAATGATGTACGTCTGCAACAGGCTACAACATTTCAGTGCGGTTATTAGCTGCCCAACCTTATGGCGGTGGTATTATTACCCCGAAACTCCCTCATATAATCTTCACAGCAGAAGCTGTTCTTAAAAGGCTGTTGATTTTGCATAAGTACAGCTCTCTTGAAGTCCACAACATTCAATCAAAGTTGCTAGCGGCGGTAATAGAGAGGGGAGCAGAGCCATTGACACTACTCTTCTAACACTGTTTCGACAAAATATACGTGCCAGACATTTTGGGATTCGGGATGTTTACTTCAATTCACAAGGGAGTTAGTCATTTCAATCGACACATAAATTGGTCTTTTCAACAATGCCATGCATTGCACAAATACCGTGTATTGCTGCAACAAGCCAATATAAGAGTGTCCTGGTGGAGAACGGAACAGGTGTCAATAAAAATAGAACATTCAGGTAGAGCTGTCTTCTTTGTCAGAGTAATACGATAATGTTTGTGTTCATTTAAATCAAAAGTACCTGTCATAATAAGCAGTGGGAGAGTCAAAGCTTCCAAACACCTATCCGATACGCCGATTTTGAACAGTCCCAAAAAAAAAGTATTTTGCAGAAGCCGGATTTATTAAACCTCTGTTGTTAATAAGAATCGGCAAGTGGACGATACTGCGTGAACCAGGAAATTGGGCCTACATATACTGCGATAGAACAAAAGCATTCATGCATACCCCGCTTTCATCCTTTCTATTCTGTTATGTATTTTTAAGCGCTTAATATCGCAGATTGCTACATTCATAGCATTGACAGTGAAATATTAATAATCAGTATGTTTGGCTTTTTATAGGATGTCTGGGTTAAATCCGCGGTTCTGGGGGAACGCAAGCACCGCTTTTCGCAAGAACTGAGCAATTCACTGGGCGATACCGTTATGACGTCCAAAGCTGGTGTCATGAGTTATTTTGCATGATTGCCATATTGGAGTTTTGTTCCTTTTAACGCGCAAATTCTGCGACAGTTAATAAAAGTGGTAGCTGGTGAGGGGCTACCTTTTCCTCTACCATTTTCAATCGATAAAATATGTCCACGTTGAGGGATCCCTCATAAAAACGTGGGTAAATCCCCGCCAGTTCCCACCGCCCCTGATAAGCTGTTGAAAGTGATCCGCGTCATAGGTAACGCATACAAATCGGCTAAGTTAAAGGAAGCTTTTTTGGCTTAATGCCATTGGGGTTGTAGCCATGACGATAAGCTTACCGACGTAAACAAGTGCGTTTCCAAGTCGATGGGGGCAGCTTCCGCCGGATCCCGAATCACCCAACAACTGATGGGATTGGAATTAACCAGACGCCTCTCCAACCGTGTTTTCCACAACAGCCGTAGGTTAACTTCCAAGGACGGAGTAACAAATCAAATATCCCCGACTGAGCAGTGTATCCGTGTTACGCGTAGCCATTTGCGGACATACACTTTAACCATTCTATCCACCTCTTTCAAGAATTTACTATATCACGGCAAAATGGGTCAAGTATATGGCGAATAATTAGTAACAGCCGTACAATATATAATCGCTAATACGGTTGCAGAAGCGCTTAATTGATTTTCTCTAGTTGTCTGCGAATTTTATCCAAAGAGAAAGGAACAATTTTCCTTTTCATTTAAAAGAAGACCTAACGGTGTAAAACCTTCATCAGATTGTATCGATGGGATTAAAAATCTCCACAGCTAATTGGGGATGTCAGAAGCACTGTGCTTTTTCTCTTTTCTTTCATCACAATATTCACGACCATAGATTTTAGTTTAATAATAGAGAGACAAAGTAGCGGTGGTCGTTCGTATTACCAACATACTTGATTATCTAATGTCTTCCAATTATTTGCAAAAAATCATAGTCGTCTGCATAATCCAGGATTTTCTTGGGTAACACATGGAATATCTGCTACTCCGTGAAGCGATTCATTCAGTGTCAGAGAGAAAGAAACTCGCCTAGTTGAATCATCCGTAGATTATGAATATATTTTCCGTTGAATTTTCAGAGAACAGACGAATATTATCACCACAGATACTCAATAAGGTATTGTGTTCCACTAAATGCTGTAGCCGCTCGTGACAATGATAATTGTGAAGCACCACCGAAAAAATGTGAGATATCAACAAGGGAAAGAGTAAGAGGATAAAGGGGAGTGCGTATAGCGATGGACAGATTGTAAAATATCGGTGATTTCGAAGCAGCAGTCATTGCATAAAAAGGTGAATTTTGACCAATGGGATAAAATGAAAGAACCCAACGATCAATAGTATATGGTGTAGTAAGCGAGTAAATACCGAATAGACGGAGATGGTGAGGGGAATTCGGTTTTGAAATCATGGGCAAATAATAAATCTCGTAGCATTTATATGTGCAAGAATGGGAAAGAAAACGGGAACTCAGTTAAGGATAACGGTAATGAAGTGTGAATACATGGTCACTACCTACTTTGGGGCAACGCTATCTCACCCGTTGTGCTACCTTGCATGTGCGGAAGCACTGTCTGCATTTCTTCCCTGGTAATTAGTTTTAATGGATCAATGGTTAGAGGTTGAATTGTTTGAGGGATACTTTTGTCGAGTACTGGCGGCCGGAACAGCACATATGTTAAAAACCGACTAACTATTTAAAAATACCTCGTCTTCTTTTAAGAACGCTTTTCATTAGTGGCCATTGATAAATCTTGCAGCATCATCCTTGCTTCTTTTGTGGCGGGGCCTTTGAATTTGCTCATATTGTAGGGGTCGACGCTGTCGACCATTGTTAATATTTTGAATCCGTTATAAACACTCTGTTTGTTTAAATTTATGAGAAGAATTCGTGGCGCACATAGTGATTAACTGTGCACTAACTTATCCACTGGTATTTGAACTCTAAAAATTTCTAACAAATTTCGCAGAGTGTACTTTTTTACCATTTACGTTTATTCACACAACGCTACTGAGTGTTGAGCCACAAAAACCAAGGACTGAAATATAACATATTAGAAAACAGTGGCCTGTCTTGTAGAGCATTCATTGGAGTAGAAATACCAGTTTGAATAAGGAGTACGCGAAGTAGAAAGAGAAAGTAGCGAAGTGCTCACAGCTTTTCTTTAGCAGAACTGTGAGACTGTCGGTTTATCTGCCTGTTGGGCAATCACTGCGAGTCCGCAGGAGAACCCCGCATGTTTTGATGAGATACATACCAACTCAAAGGCTAAAAATGGTCCATTGAAATGTTTGTGGTCTTCACTATGTATATTCTTTGAAGCTGCTGCAGTATTCCTAGTTGTGTCGCACAATTGAGGTAGTTTTGAAGTAAGAAAGGTAAGTTTGTTGACCTCGTGCGGATTCCGCTTGAACAATTGAGCAGGTAGATACAAGTAAGTGTTCTAAAGCAGCCAACTACCGACCAAGAATCTTAATACCGGTACCTTCAAATGTCATTAAAGTTATATTTATGTTGCGCAAACGACCTATTCTGAAGAATTCAACTACCTTGCACCGGAACACATAGCTTTCGACGAAATCGATCCATATTCACCGGAGTTGTAGACGTTGGCTTAAGAGTTGACATAGATTCGCTCGATTTCTCAATGTCCTTTGACGGGTTGGACCTTGACCTCCTCTATCGAAACTACAGATCTTTGGTATTTGTGATCTATCCACGGATGGATCAGAAGTTTTCTCCTACATCGGCGCTTGGAGGTAAGAGTGCGTGAATCACTGTCAGATCCCATCCATTGGAATGCGGAGTACCACATGGATCGGTACTTGGGACACGGTTATTTTGATGCATGTCAAATATATCACACGTCATATAACCTCAAGATGCTGCGTTATGCTGATGACATCGAAGTGTGAAAAGCGATAAATACACCAGCGGATCTCACAGTAATTCAAAGCCAACTGGATAGGATTTACTCGGGGCAATCCAGGTGCTACTTCGATTCATAGTGAACAAAGTCAGAGTGATGCACGTAAGAAATCAGGTGGTAAACTCCTAAAATCTCGGCAAGCAGGAGCTTCGAACATTTTCGAGGAAAGTTTTAGGTTAGACAAAGTCAACTGCGCACAGAAACGAAACTAATTGACTTGTTCGGGAAGGTAAGTGCGCAATTTCCTCATGTAACCGTGTGCCTTGTATCAGCACAATCTCAGTTACAAGCAGACTAGCGTTTTCTGTGTTGCAGAACATTTGTTACTGCCGCTTGTTTCATACCACCCACACGTCTCATGATTGTATGAGAGAGATAAATTCAAATTAGTACTCAATCGTGATTTGAACTGTAATCAGAGTGTTTTTCATACCCACGTCGGCACGTGCAGTGTTTCGCAAATATACTTCTCGTCTGGTGTGTTGTCTTTTGACTCGTGTGGCGCAATCTAAGAAGCTGCTAAGTCGAACCCCTTGGGACACAACAGAATGGCTCTACAAGTTTTGGTCCAGACCGATCTTGGAATTCGGAACAGCGTTGAGCAAGCGTCATGAAAATAGGTGTCCAAAACTTGGTCCTCCTGAAGCGTGTATTTGCCTGATTCGACCCTTAGATTTTGCAACTGATTCCAGGCTCATTCATACTTTCACATGTGGAATACGCGATAAAGTTTGTCATTCACGGCTAGAGAGATTTCTCACAGCCTTAGAGATACTTCAATGCCGGACAAGAATAATGCCAAAAGTTTGTATAATTTGCCCCGTGAACGAAGGCGTCGAATGTTCAGAGTCTTCAGCGAACACTATAGGTTTATAGGTTGGGATTTACTTATGAATTATTAAATTATTTGTGGTCCCAACCACACCTGACACAATTGGCTTGAGTTGAGACATAACGTTTATCTGAGTGTCCAAAATCTCAATTTGGCAGAGCATTACAGCCGCTTGGAATGCAGCTGGAATTTCTTTCCCATACGAGTTGCAAACCTTGAAATGCTCTCCCAGAATTCGTCTTCTGTGCTTCACAGCTGGTGGAGTTCAAAGATTAAATTGACCGCGCAATCGTTTCGCTGCACTATGTCACATAACAGTGCCCATACCTTAACACGAGTGCCTGTAAGAGAGGTCACATTAGGTCAACGAATGGAATACTTTCCATGATTCTGACCTTCTCAAACTCTTCACCGGAGACGGTACAATCTTCACTAAGGCCCCATTTGTCATCAGTATTTCTGAAATTTATGTTTTATACTACTAAAAATGTGGTTAGTCCCCCGAAATGTACATAATTTTGCTGGTAGATTTTCTTTATTTTGATATTTTACCGTTACCATCCTAGGGGACATGTCAATCTTAAGCTTTTTTACCCGCATGAAACCATTGTTCCATACTTCTATTGTACAATTAACTTCAAACCCATCAGTCTATAAAAACGGTCTCCGAGAAATTGGCAATATACTGACTTGACTTCTGCGCAGCAACTTGGGTAGATTACTGCCTTTCACATTACAAAGAGCGTTAAATATTTCAAAACATAAAGACGGCACAAAAACCTTTTTTACATCGAAATAAACTAACGTAAATTAGTCCGCTGAGTTCCGCAGGCGAAGGTGGATAATAGCAGTGGTATTACACGTAAACCTTTTGAAAGGAAAATGCTTTTACCGCAATAAAAGAAAAAGTTAATAAAAATATATTGTGACACTTAGGTTTGTTTTCCGCCCCTACTTATATCATAACTGGTCATGGAAATGCGCACGTACAGCCATATATTTCAAGTGTATCTCAAAAGCCATGCAAGGGAAAGCACATTCCTATCAAACCATTGTTTCCAAATGACATTATTTTTCAAACTAGTTGGCGAGATTGTCCTAATCAAATAAAAGAGCAGCACCCCTGATATTGAAAGAATATGTAAAACGTGTATCAGGTAGCACAGAGTATCTCGCATCGTTAACTTGTTCACTTATCCGGTAGCACTTTAAAAGCTCTGTTGCTGCAGGATTGTTTACATGTTTTCACAATGCACTTCAGTAAATACCAATGGCTTTGGAGGAAACCGTATTATTTAAAGCTACTTTATAATAATGAAGCTGAATGTCAACCTGTCTTCTATCGAAGCTCCGAGAAGTCGGCTCAAATTCTATTTGTGTTTATCATGCGTGCTCCCAATATTAAACAATTCAAATACAAGTTCAGCTATAATTTGGATACTTGAAACTATCTAATAAATTACAGAACGTAACAACTAGCGACATTTCTCTGTTCCAGGTTTAAACATATTTTTCCTTTCCATACATAAGAATAGAAAAACCAAGTTTATCAACAAATCTTTACTTTCATAGTCAAGACAATAATATTTGGAAATTTATCCTTTCTGCTACTTTATTTTCACTCGCAAGTTCCCTTTATGCCTAATGGATCATTAAGTAGATTTAAGATCTTAAGTTCTAAGGCTCATCTAGAATAATCTAACACAAATGACATACTTTCAGCATTCTTGAATTTTCACGAACAGTCTTATACTAAACATAATTAAATAAAAATTGCCTCGAAGTAGCATTTCAGTTTGCTTGGTTACCAATTACGCGGGTCCTGAATAACAGCAAAGTTATGTCATCCGGATGTGGTTTACACCTTTCTGATGCATTTGCTAAGATCTGTGGATATCTTGTTAAGACAATGACAAGACCTATTTTATTTAGATTTTCCTTTTTTGTTCGAGAATGTAAAGCACTGGTCCCTGCTTTCTCTTCTTCCTTCACCTTAGAGAAAATTACATTATTCGCAGCGAGCCAAATTCCGACAACAGACAAGATACTGCAAACCGACATTACAATTTCACTTTTCTAGCTAAGTTTAAAAAGCATACTATCTCAATAAAAAAGACCTCAGCATTCTGATTAGAGACCTCATTCATACCGAAATCCAATGCTTAGCTGGGTTGAAGGAACGGCATTTGCTGGATAGAAATGTTCATGTCAAATTAGTAGATGAGTTTGACGCGGCCACATCAGACTATGTTGAAGCATATTCACAGAACGTGTCATAAACTAAACGTGCACTCGTACTGCAGTATTATGTCCCCATCAAAGTAACATGAAAAGCACGGTATTAGTGATCAAGTACATGCTAATAACTGTGTACTTAGGAAAGCGCTGAACTTCTAGCCAGAAAGCGTTCAATAAATTTGAAAATTATCCCAGCGCTTTCTGCTTTCGACATATCGGTAAACGATTACTAATATAATAATCCTCGCAAAAGCTTAACTAGATTTGTTTTGCTATTCCAGATTAATTCTCAAACGGGATTCTGTTAGTGTTTGGAAGTCGAAAATACGCAACGATATCCCAATTAGTTCCTTTTTTCCCATAGACTTGTGTAAAGCCATTTATGATTCCTTATCTGTTTAGCGTTACTAAAGATGCGTTTTATAAAATGGACTTTTGCAAAAACTAGAGAAAGCTTTAATTATGAAAAGTGTATTGTTACGTGGTGTTGTTTGTGTTGAAGTTTGCGATTGTCTTCCAGACGCCTTGCACAATAAAAATACAAACATAATTATAATATAAGATTCTGGTCTAATCACAATTGGTTCAATCTTCCTTGGCTGCCCGTTTCTTAATGTATTGGCATAACTTTTTAAGTTCGCATTTTACCAATGAATACGATACTGATAAATAGAACTCAAGAAGGATTGCAGACCCAAATACATATATATATTCGAGGAAACATCTAGTATATCATTTATAAATTAGAGCTTCACCAAGATTTTAAGTAAAAGGTAGCTGTTTTTGTATATACTGCACTTAATATCCTTAACGACTTTGCCACTTAAAAATCTAAAATTAGAACCGAAAAGTATATTACTTATTCTAAAAGTGCAAACAACAGTTCAGTTACGCAAGAAACTCGCTGACGCCATAAAAGGTAACTTACAGAATCAATAGCGAAAAGGTGGAAGAAACAAAAATAGACTATGGAATAAATCGAAACGCATTAGTTAACAGGGTCTACATGTTTAATAACGTTTTACTCTAACAAAAGTAAATTGTACAATTTCGGATCTACTTGTGATCTGTGAGCGCTGATCGCTAGACTATCCCGTGCAAACCTTTACACTGGGAAACTTGACAGTTATATGATTGTGTGTTATTTAAAAAACCAGATAAGCTAATGTTAAGGTTAACGGTGCCGAACGAACAAAAGTGATACAATTATACTTTACGCATTTCATGTAGTTTTGGCTAAAACTTATACCACATATTTCAATGGATAAGGTACATGTTGTGAAGATGTAAGTCGCTGTAAGTCGCGCTTTACTATATGAAAATAGTAGAATGATCGCTTCTTCTTAAGTGGACAAATCAATATACTACTGAAAATTAAAATTAGATTCACCAGTGAAATTGAAAATAAGATGGTTACAAGAACCCGGCCAGTACATGCGTGTATGAAATGTCAGATAAAAATATGGCTCGTTTAGAATTATTTATATCTTAAAGGTCTATATTCGTTTTACATGAAGCATGAAAATTTTGCTTAGGCATAAACACGGATGTTTATTTTTTCCTCCTCCAAACTTCCTAACATCAGATTGCACAAAATAAATTTACTAGACCTACCCATTTTTCCTGCTGCACCCAACTGTACTTTGTTCAAGCTGACAAATGTCAGTAATAATCGCTTTTTCTGTGCGTGTATTATCTTTGAAGTTAGTCCACATTTGGCATTTTACAAGGCCAAACTAATTTAACTGACTAAGATTAACTGCCATTTTGTTGGCCAGTACTTTTGTCCTGAAAAGAAGTTCGTTAAAGTAGCATAGCTAACGCCTATTGTGATATTTAAGTGCTGAAAGCTAATCTATTTCAACGACCAGTTTGCTAATAACTAATCATTATCGTTCAGATAAAAGCTTTCTTTGACGTGACGTCAGCCATCACGCAATGGGTCTCACCAGACTGTTAAAATTAATTACTTCCCAGTCAGAATATTTTAACTGCCGAGTTTATCATCAGGGCCTGGTTGTGAGGGCTCAGTATTTCAACTAGAATAAAATGCCTTAGAAATAAGTGTAAGCCTAATTTTCCTTCTCCGAATTTGACAAAAATCACTCCATCAATTCTGGAACTTATCTGCTTTCAAGTTTAATAATGCCGTCAAAGCATTCGGATGGAAATGCTTTTATAATGCGATTCTTAATTTCGCTTTACTTCACCTAGTATTTTGGACCACAGTTGTCCTAGTATCGAGATGTGCTGTGTTATGTGAGTAAACTCTTAATTAGTGGAAAAATATTTGCACACGGTAGACAAATCTGTCATAACTTATACATTCAACCGATGTCTGTGTTATTAAATTTATTGATCAGATGTAGTTGGTAGGTACAGAAAACTCCTTGTCCTGCTTGACGTTGCGCTTACCTCCTACTTAAGCTTTGGTTTATATAATAGGGGCATACAAAAAACAAAAGTTGAATAATAAGAGGGCATAAAATATTGCAAATTTCGTTCTTGGCACAACCGGGAGACCATGTTACCTGAGTGACAGCCAATTGGTATGAAAGAGAAAATCATAAATTACTGTAGTAACAAAGTAAAATGTTATATCGCATTTATGTTACACACGAAGTTATTTGGATTAAAGTTCGTTTAATGTGTCTTCAAAAAGCATAAGGCACATTGAAAGTAATGCTACCTTAGGTTTGATATTTACTATAGTCTTGCGTAATACTGTTAAACTAGTAAATGTTTTCGATTTGTATAACTGAAACTTTTGATACATTTAAATGTTTATAGTCAAACAATTTTGTTGTATCCTGTTGTTTTACTAAAGATAGGTAACCACAGTGCATTTGCACTTCGCTTAGCTTTGTTTACAAAAGTTATCTAAAAATTGTAACTGATATTCACACTTAATTACTACATTCAAAGCCAAGTAACATGCACTTTGCTTGAAAGAAAACATCCATTTGTAATCTATTACTGCCGGTAAATTAGGTAACAATGTTCTTTTTAACGCAACAGTTTTCTAGTTTGTTGGATATACAATGAACAATACCGATCCGCAAAATTTTAAAGCAGCTTGAAAATGATACTTAAAATTAGTCAGGAAGTGTGGGTTACAAAACCCATACAAAGATACCTCGGAGTTACAATTAGGTTTAGCCTCAAGAAATTAATATTTGGGTACTTTATCCAAAATTTTGGATTGCTTTGCTTATCAAATCGAGATGCTTACTCTTTTTAAATGTGTTTTCCTAATAAAACATCAGAATAATCTTCCTTTTCTCATTCCGAGCTTAAAACATATTAATCAAATGTTATGCAACTAACGCATGTCATGGACGTGGTGTAACCAATAAGTTCGAATAAACAGAGATGCGATTTAACGAAGCGACTGCAAATAAATGTGGATAAACCACAATAGAATTATTTTGTTCTCGTTACAGAGCCACGGTAATTTGTTCTAAAATGAATAATAATGCCTTCTGTGGATAACATAAACCATGGTAAAATGAATACCATTAAGTTTGTCTGCATCAAATTTCCTGTTTGGTGGTTAGTTCATTAAGAGTGATGTATACAAATGTGATATTTGCGCAACCCGAGTATTTTAACTTTTCTTGAGAAAAACCATGCCTTTATATTTTTGTAATTGATGGACCAATAGACATGAATGTAAATACACTCCAAAGAAATTTTGCTTTATTAAATCCAGCGTATTTTCCAGTAAAAATGTAATAATGCAAACTATGTAATATCTTTTGATGTGCCATTCCATATCACAAAACAAAAATCCTCACTTCTTTTTAGAAAATACGTTAACACTATGTAAATCATATCCCTTTACTTTCTTTTATTTTACCTACTTACGATTTAGAAATCGTGCATAAATATCAGTAAAACTTTCTTGCTTTCTATAATGTGGCGTAAAACATTGCGTCAAATTCTGTACCGTATATTTACATTTAATTTGGCTCCAATAATAACTTCGCTGCCTAAGCGGATGGCCACATATTTTTCTCAGTAGTTTATATACTTATCGGTATATGTTTTTATTAGCTTTAGATTTTAATACAAAGTTTGCCTACACAACATAGCATTTTTAAATAGTGGCGCTTCAAGTATGCAATGATGTTTGCAACTAATATGTGGAAATGAAAAATATGCAAACGGTTCTTTATTTACATGCAAAATATGTGTTAAAATATCCTTACAACCCCTAAACGGCATGCTACACTTTTAAAAATCACGTATTGGGAATCATTTATGGAAAGTTTGCTAGTTGCCACATTATGCTTCCGATCTTTAGTATTCAGATATATATATATTTATTTATTTATATCCAATCCCTAGATCCTTAGTTAACACCGCGTTGAAAATACTAACCGTAATTTAGTACACATTAACAACACAGTTACGCCTTCATCAATTGTACACCCAAGCAGCAGCATTTAAGTGATCAACAAAGAAAGCTAGACGACACATGTAGGTTGCGCAAAAATGTTTATTCTACTTTTGTTCTACTGTGCGGGTATTGTTGCATAGGCTGTTAAGTACATCCTGTTTAGAAGATATTTAAGGAGCTCAAACATATTGACAATCTGGGACAAATAGTAAGATAATACCATGTGCCAAAAGGAAGTGTGGTTTTTTAAATTTAAATGCTTTTAATGAAAACTGACCATATCTCAGTAGTGAAATTATAGATAGACAGATAGTGTATGATTAAATAAAATGTATAACTTACAAGGCCCTCAGAATGGATATGAAAAAGAAAATTAAAATCAAAATGTTCCGACGTGGAACCTGAAGTGTCAGTGATCAAACCATTGCACTGATCTAACTGTTGTGTAGCGTTTATCACTAATATGAGTCTAAGTGTCTTACAAATGCCATCATGTTTGTGCGTTCACCACATACCTTCGTAATGCATTCAAGTAAGAACAGATTCTAAATGAGTAAAAATACTTGCTACCATCCAGACGAGAGTATTGCGTCAGTAGTTTCAAGTGGTTGCCTCGGTTTTGTTTGTAAGGGGCTAGGGCCAACCATGATTTACATGGATTCTCACTTTCAGTTAGTATCCGGTATGTGAGAGCAAGATCTCCGCGAAGCCGTTGGTATTCTAATGAGAACACACCGAGTACATGAAGATGCAGTTCGTGACTAAGACAGATAGGCCATGCGTTGCCTTTGTGGCACTTCTTTGGGGGTTGTACCAATAGGCAAATATCTTGTTTTAACCATGGACAGCGGGCCTGAATTTTATATTCAACGTGAAGGCGAATATAGGAGTTAATCAGCAATGGTACCAGCCGTCTCTCAAAGGTCCCGAGAGCTCGCCTCAAAAGTCTCAAGTCCAAGTTCGCCACATTTGCTGGTTTTGAACATTGGAACCAATTGCCAAGACTCTCTTGCATTATTATAACTAAGTAGTACTCACTATTCATGTGTTGCAGGACTTGTTGCCCTAAAAGTATGTGTTGACGAAGTTGTTATGTATCGTCAACAGGTGGCATTTTGCAGGGTTCAGTGAGAGCTGGTTCCTTTCTGCCGATTCGTTAATGAGAGCCAGATCTTCCTGAAGATATACACGGTAGAATGCTGATCGAATTGCTCACCATATTTTAGCATCGTCTGCAAATATTTGCATCGGGGATCGAATGTCTGCTGGAAGCTCATTAATGTAGACTAAAAACAGTAGCAAGCCGAAGAAGGATCCTTTTGGTACACCACTGGAGACGCATGGGTTTGCATATTGAGTGCGGCTACTCTTACCTTGATTGCTCTGTCGTGTAAGTAGTCTTCTGATTAGGTGAGCAGGGAATCGTCGGTACTGTAGGCAGCACGCTTTTGGAGGAGAGAGAACTGATTGACCCTATCGAATGCTTTGAAATACTTCAAGTAAATCACATATATGGGGACTCCTTCATCAGTCGCTCTGGTCCACGATTCCCGAGTAATCAGCGAATTGCTGAGATAAGATAGTCTACGTCTGAAAACATGCTGAGCATTACGAATTATTTGTTGGCTTTCAAAACATCGCGTCAGTTCATCTGCGATTACCGATTCCATCACTTTTGAATTAACAGGAATGAGTATAATAGGTCGGTAGTTGGCAATATCCGATTGCTTACTTTCTTTGTACATTGGGCTGATGATTCCATTTTTCCACTCAGATGGGAGAAAGGGTTTCAGTACTTTTGGGCAGATCAGATTGATTCCAGGGGCACTGTATTCCCGGAGAGAAGGAAATTTACTTGTAACAGCTGCTGGAGTAAAGGTAATGCTGGATAAGCTAACAAAATTTGTTGAAATTGGATATTGAGAAGGTTCCATGATATCTGTAGCTACCGAGCCAAACTGCAGGAGTAGAGCGTTCGCGGCGTCCACATCGATAGTTGGTAGGCCACTGGCCATCTTGAGTGGTGGTATTTCGAGCTTAGCCTTTCTTTTTACATTCACAAATCTATACAGTAGTATGGTGTTACTCGTAAATTTCTGCATCATGTTGGCCTACCATGCCTAATTATAGACTCTAATGAGTGACCTGCAGTTTTTTCCGATAAATTTGTAACACTGCCATGTGATAATACATGAGCTTAGCGAATGTTGCCACCAGATTTCATATCTTCTGTCGATCCATTTGCGTATTCTGCTCCAGGTCGATGCTCGTAGTTGTACAACCTTTGGTGCTGATTGTATGACCTAGTTAATTTCGTCTCTCAGTTCATTCCACGCGTCATTCGCCAAGCTGTGCGTCTGTAAATCCAAGACAACACTTGCTGCTAAGTTGTGCAACTAAAAATAGTCCGTAATAGATCTTTGAGTCGCTCCTTCTTTAGCAACAATACTGGCATAACACACAACCAAATCTTAGGACCGAATGGTCGCTACGGCCCAATGGAGGGTTGTATGCTACTGACTCAACCATCAACTCTTAATTAGTCAAGAGGTAGTCCAAGTGTGATGGTTTGTATGAACCGCGCTCTCTGGTTGGTCGATGCACATGATTGTACAAAACTGTCATATCCATGAATTCAAGGAGTTTCGATTTAAATGATGGCCGTTAGGAGACATTGATGCTATTGAAGGAACATTGAAGTCACCTATTATAAGATGCTAAAAGTACTTTTGTTAAACAGCATAGCGGAATGTGTTTAATAGAATGTTATCACTGTCTGCTGGTTAGTTTGTACGCCCATAGATTACTGCGAAAAGGCAAACATCACTCGTATTCTGTGAATCAACGTCTCGACCTGCTAGGTGCAGTCGGCAAAATGGTGCGTCAAGGAAAACAAGGGAAGTTTCGGTGAGTGCATCACATTTCAGATAATCTCGGTAGCAGAAAGCAGCAGCGCCAACGCGAGATGGAAGATCGTTTGGAATGACTGACATAACACTGAGTACCATCGCTGGATTAAATTTGTGTCGTTTGAGAGCCAAGTTTCAGTAAATGCTATTCGGTCCAAGTTGTTGTTTCTTGTCAATGGCGCCGTCCCCAGAGCTTAGCAAACAACCATTGGATGTTGGTGTAGCAGCATCGTATTTTTTGTCGCATTAGGAGCTCGGTTCGTTGGGAATAACCGGCACAAATAGTGCCGGTCTGCTGGTTTTATGAAACGGTTGTTTGCACTTTTTGAGTTAGCGACAATTGATGCTGGCTCATCTGCAGCTGAAGTCCGTACTAATTGAAGGAAGGGTCTTAACAGTAATTCTGGTGGCCCAAGTTTCCTGTTTTTATATTATGCTTAAAATGCCAGTTTGGGTGCAGCCAAGATAACTTTCAAAATTCGTAGCCCGCTATCTTGCTAGTATGGGGAAGCAATTAGACCGGTGAAGTCAAATGCCACGACAATCTGCATATCGTAGGGCCCTTCGTTGTACCTCGATTATTCGATGTCCTTCTTCTGTCATTCACTGCTATCGTCATGCGTTAGTTCTGGCACACTATGAATGAGCACCACTTTCTTCATCTCATTTTGACATGTTGAAATAAGGTCGAATTTCCGCTGCTGTCTTTCTGCCCATGGTCTGCTGGGAAAATTGCGGGCACAGACAGAAACCTTCACCAGAATGTGGGATCATCTTCCTGGTCGCTTGGGTCGCCAAACGTCACTCGCGTTAACCGAGGGAGATGATGGATTTTGTAAAAGGCGTCTAGGGTTATCTTGGAAAATTTCAGTCCGAGTGCGCTAAGAAAACCAACGAATAAATAGCAAATATTTAAGCAATGATTTGATTTTCTGTTCTCAAAACTGCGAGGTTCTCCGCAGTCGCCACTATCCATCCAGCGTACCGGTCAAATTAAGCTAGGGAATAAACGTACTGTACCCAATGTATTTAGAATAAATGTGTCAAAGATGAAAAGATCTCAAGTCTGAGGCATATATCATGTTAACAATGATGGGATCATATCCAATACTGATAAACCTACTTCATTATATCCATTAATATTTATCAACATATATCCTGTAGGATAAATGCAACAATATAGTATTTTGTTCACGAATATAAGTCTGAGCAAAGCAATTGTTCTCAGTGATTCATCTATGGGCTGATAAAATCATATAACTTAACCATACAATGAGATGGATAGTGGTTGCTTGGGGGTTTCATCTGAACAGACTCGGCCAAAGGTTAGACAGTGAATAGTTCGCCACCAGAGGGTCCTCTGAGCAAATCTTTCTTGCCCTTAAGGTGAGAGAATGCACTAAGTTTTGCTTGTATTTAAGCGGTAAAAAACCACTGGAATTTGCATATTGACCGGTCCACGTCTTATTTCTGTTGATCTTCCTTAATATGTAACCGTCAGTTCGTCTACTAGGGTGTACATCCGGAAATGAGAGTTGACCATCTGTTGCAAGTTCGTAGGTGAACTAATCGCCAGGTGCGCGCAATTAAACTCTGCCAATATATCCTATAGATAGATATCTTTATGGGTCATACATAAGATGTCATCCATGTAACGATAATAATGGACGAAACCATTTAAAAGTGGCCACTAAACATTGAGCGCAACAAACTGGAATGTCTCTGAGCAAAGATTAGTTGAACTTAGGGCATTTTACCACAAATATCGCAGTGGTACAGGGATTGAGGACACAGATATTTGGACTTTTGCGAAATAGGATTAGGCAAAGCACATTCGCCAAATACTGCAAATTCATATGTGCAACAAGAACAGAGTGCCAAAGCTTAAATTATCTACCAATTTGTGTGTACATGTGGGGCAACATACATTGGTCGGATGGCTCGTCAACTGTCCCGTCGCATTAAGGAACATAGCCCTACATGGTTGTTGAATGGGGGCACCAGAGTGCTTACAAGCGGTATTATGTCACATCTGTTCGAATCAGGCCACCGGATTTAGCCCCGAATGCTTTTGCTGTAATTTGTCAATTTCCGATGTGCAAATGTAAAGGTACGCGGTTAAGGATGGTCGCTACTGCAGAGGCCATTGCGATCCGTATATATCAACCTCCTCTGTGCTCGCAGAAAATGTTTGTTCAATCTCTATACCTACCCTGGCCGAATAGTCATCAGCCTAGCCATCACCATGATATCGGCTCAGGCATAGTGATTAGATAACCCTCAATCGATCTGTGTGCGTGAGACAGCGGCGAACTATTCGCTGTCTAACCATTGACCGAGTCAGTTCAGATCAACACCCCCAAAGCAGTCACTATCTATCGCTGTGTAATTTAAGCTTATATGATTGTATTGGCCGTAGCTGTATCACTGAAAACAATTGTTTGCCTCAGACTGATGTTCTTGTTGAACCACTGATGATATTCCATGAATTATATTATTGGTTTAACTTCATTATTCCTGTCCTTTCTTTACTTCCTTTAATATCACCTCTGCTTATTTTTTAGGTCAGTATTCCAGGTTGCGTTGTTGGGTTTTGTTACGAATTTTCCTGTTTCTGCTTAGCTTATTCATGCTCTACGCTTGGCGCTTTTTTCTGATTGGAGGTGCTATAGCTGACGACAACTTGAAGTATTGTATAACGAATTATCTTTAATAATATGACATCCATACTTACTCTTTTAATTGACTACTAATTTTTTCTTATCACATTGCATCACTTGATGAATATCGTGAATTACACTCAGATCCATTTTTGCATGCTACAAACTACTACATAATACCTATCTAATCTACCAACTCGTTAACCGGATGTGCGGTTTCAATTTTTGAATTTTTCTTTTACACAGCACAATTTGCCAGAAAATTCGACTGTCTCCTCTCCTTTTTTTACATAAGTTTCTAATGTCTCCTAACTACATCTATATAGAGAGCTTATATGTAGCAGTAGTTGTCTAACAAAAGCTACCAAATCCATTTGCTGGTATATTTCCATATTTCAGAAATAAATGTTTTAAAACCACTTAGCCTTTAATCATATTGCCAAAATACAATGTAGGAGATTGTCAAATTTTGGAATGCACTCATGACCTGCACGCTAGTTTTAAATGCTCTAGTTTGTAATTTTCTATATTATCGCAGTTGTTGAGTCTTGTAACAATTCTCTTATACGAACTGGCTCAAAACTACACTATTATGCACACCGCTATATGCATGCTGCTTTATATATATATATATATATATATATATATATATAAGTAATTGGTAATTTAATGAAGCAAGGTAATGGCAGCTATCGCAATTTTCTATGTGCCAATCATTACTTTTCTTTACATTTTTTCAAGAACTTTAATTTTTCGGACATAAAGGTTATTGATCACATGGACATTTTATCGAATGTTGTAGAAGTAGGCTCAAAAGCGTGCAAAGCTGAACTGGTCGGATTCACAACAGTGATTATCACAGATTGAAGGGGGCAGCTATTGAATAATGATAAGTAAAATGTACTATTTTGCGTCAAATAAAATAAATATAAGCAATTTTGCGACAGACACCTTTCCATATTCTGTTTTTTGTTGTCATTTCGGGCATGATGCAGCAGTACGTAAAGCTGTATTGATTTTATTAATACATTTCCTATACTTAGTTGCAGCTTATGTGATATATTATCCTTATTCTGGTTTTAGCTTCAAGTATTAGTTGTTTATAATTTATGAAACCAAGTGCGAATCCTTACCCATTTCAAATTTTCCATTATAAAAGTACCCATTTATCAGCTGTGATACTATGCTTGAAATACGTGTCGAGAATAGGGAATTTTCCGACGTGCACAGGTGAGAGTTGAACGTATGCAGTATCGATCTATCCTACATTTAAACAGAGTTTATTTCATTTTTGTTGCAACTATACCAATGATTCTAAATCCATCATGGATGGGAAATTGAGTGTGGTTGAAGTGTCAACAATTTACCATAGTAACCACAAAATATTTTACTGTTTCCTGAGCTATTTATACTATATGCACTGCTTTTATGCAACCCTCCCATCTAAACCTGATTGCCATTGGGATTTACTCCGTAAAACACGGTGACATTTGTGTGCTTCATTCCTGCGCATTTCTGCGCTAACGCAGCCTACATTTTTTACTTCGCTGTTATTGGACAGCGGAATTCCTGTGGTATTTCATGCAGCTGTTTTATTGGTTGTGCTCAACACAAAATTTAACCTTCAGTCTGTACCCATCAGCATTAGTAAAATTTGCAGGTTCGTTAATAAGCCGTTAAATTGCGACACACCTGTGTTACAACATCCGGTTGATAACAATATACGTACCGTGCTATGAAAAGAGGCGCGCTAGATACACATGAGTTTACCTGTGAATCAAACACTGGAAATCTCTAACCTCACCCATTTGATTGCCAACTTACTCCACTTGGCACCACTGACAGCCAGTTCTGTGCAGAAATCTCAATTAATAGAACGGAAAAGGTTTTGTCTTCAAGAGCTGGCAAAGCATTTAGACGAACCTAACACAAAGTTGGTGGATATTTTTCAGTCAACTCATGAACACCTCTTGACAACGAATCGTACAAGTTTACTCTATAATTTATGCGACTTGGAAGTCAGACAAGCTTACTCAACCTACTACTATGAACAATGGGCCAATTCAATGGAAAGGTTTATCGCTAAAACTGTGCTTGACGGTGGTTTGTTTCCAGTACTTCAAGCGATCGATCTAATTACTTTGGTTTTTTTCACATGTCCGATCTACACCATGCTATCTAAGAAAATGCGGAATGCTGGCTTTTGGTATTTACTACATGTACACAGTTTGACAAGTCTCGCACATTTTATATGCTTTCATTTACCAAAGCTAACATATACGATAATAAAAATATGGGGAGTGTCCGCACACCTGATGCGCTATGCCCGACCAGAAAATCTAGGACTAATTTCCTGTTCAGTTTTTATGTTTACTAAGCATTTGTTATCCTTTCTGCCAATGTGGATGGTCTCATTGGCTTTGTGGGACCAAGTTGCAAAGCACTATAAACTATCTAGAAACAACTCCAGGGAATCGTTTCGAGTTTGCCGTTCTGATACAGAAATGAACTACCACAACGCACTCCGCGTTTATTCCACTTCATCGACCAGTTCACACCAGCCTATGCAACGGCACAGCGAAAGTGCACGCGGCAGTACTACCGCAATTTTACACACTACTTTGATGAGTAAGTTTGTAAAAATGCTACGCTATATCGATAGTATATGCAAGTAACCTAAGGTGGCAATTTTTAAATGATTTATAATCGAGAAATTTGCATAATTATTAGGAAATGTAATATAGGTGCCCATTCATCCTAAAGGAAATTGTTTATTGTTTGCAAAATGGAATAGGATAATTAGTAACCGAAATAATACCCAAATACTTGGTTATTATTTTGAGGAGATAATATTTAATAGTTTGCTAGACATCTGATTAAAAGTCAAGTGAAAAAGTAAGACATGGAAAATGATACCATATTTTGCGGAACAAGAAAAGCGCCGTTTGTCGTCCTGTATGCACGTGTGCATGAGAATTTATTTGCATACAGTTAAAATAGCTAAATAAATTTATGTTTCATGGAATACCATATATCATTTTGCCTTGCCCGTTTAAGCTACTTAAAGCCAGAATAACAGCAAATTACTAACGTTTACGATACATAAGTTATCATTAAATTGCATTCCAAATATTCACAGCGCTTCACCAGAAATTAAAAATAGTAAACCAAATTCTGACAGAAAAGCAACTGTACATCTCAATATTGATCCTTAAATGTGTAGACTCAATGGTTTAAAAACAGTAATTTCATCTCTATCCATGCTATTAGGTAGCCATCATAAAAAAAGTTATATGTAAGTAAATGTTCAACTCACAATATTTGTAACAAAGTAAATAGCTTTGCTAAAACACATGCATATTTAAGTAATATTTATTAATGCGACTTGTAATTTCAAAATAATATTGTTTAACTTTTTCCGTCACCCATGAAATGATCAAACCCTAACAATAAGTATCTTCTACCCTCAGAGCATTATTAGATTTTGAGAAGATAGATACTTTACTAGGCAGTGTAAAATTGCCTACAAACTTTGACTTCGGCCTAATGTTTGGTTATAAAACGATAATTATATCCTAGTTAGGCGATAACAAATACCTTGCGAGAATATTCATATACAAACAACGAAAGTAAATATCTAGACAAGCACAGAGAAAGTGGCGATCTATCGTATTCACTTCACAAAGCAAAATACATTTATTGTGGTTCTAATAGTTCACCACATGATGGCTGAAAACGCACAATTTACTCAAGATCTGTGAGCTAAGTTTACTGATCAGTTGATCGCAGTTTGGATTATTGGGTTGAAGCATTCTCATAGAAACCATGATGTTCTAGTTGCAGGCAGTCAGATAAACGGAGCCAAAGCGAAATCTAACGTTTGACACAACCATAGAAAATGGTATAAAAAAGAGCCTAAACACCGTGATCAAGCTAGCCGTTGATACAACAAGAAAGTAATAAAACTAAGAACAAATAGTATTGAACCTTTGATTGAAAGCATTTGCAAACAAAAATCGGTAAATAAGTTTTAGACATAAGAGTATTCTGCGAAATGTATTTAAAGAAAATCCGGACAGTAATATTTTGATCAATTGCCGTACAGGTTAGGTTCTCAGGTCAATTAGTTATAAAGGATTAATGAAAAAATATCGTGAATAGAATAAAGATAGCTCACATGTAGCTGTCTAAAAGCCACCAACTGTATTTCAAGTAATGTACAATTCCTGTCATAAAAAATTAACGTTTGGCTACTGACACAAACTGAACGAAAGTTGGTAGTCGACTTCCAGCAGCACATACTTTTTCCGAGCTCTTTTCAAATACGTGTGCAACAAAGTGTTAACCAATTTACTTTCCTACGTTTCTGATCATTTGTCCTGGAATATTAACTCATGCTTGGGGAGGATGTTTTAAATTAATTACTTCGCCATATTAAGTTATTGATATCTTTTAATAACCTAACACTTTCGGTATATTTTACACTGTCTAACATCTCTTGTTGGCATCAAAAAAATATGGGACTTACTTTTTCACAGTAAATATTGCAAATTTGACTAAGGAATCGAATGAAATTTGGGCGTTTTTCTATAAGTATTGATATTGCTAGCAACATGAATGTTAACCTATATTTTGCAAAGATACCATTGATAAAATAGGATTGATGGGTTTCGTAATCCGGGTTTAAAATTTTGAACATATTTGGTAGAACATTTCACGATATATGGATAGATCCATAGTAGTGAATATGACTGCGCAGTTTACTTATGGTTGTGTATGAATAGTATGCTTGATTTGAACCGTCTAAATATTTGGAGAGATCAGTTGTTTTGATCATATTTTATATCCAATGATAAGATTATTAAAACGTGCCGCAAAACAACATACGACTACAAAAGCATTCGTAAATCATCTTATTTAAATTAGTTTCAATGGTTTTAATTTATTGCTTTGACTTTAACACAGTAATAAAAATTAATTCAAAACAAATATTACGTATCGCTTGGCTGCTTATGCTTCAATTTTAGATCCTTGGGCGCATTTGTTTTAAAGCAGTGTGATTTGAACTGTTTGACAATATATACCCATTTTGGTTATTAATAGGGCTATATATATTTCTGGATAGGTATGCATTTGTTGTCCATAAATTTTTAAACAAATACTTATTAGTAAAATCACAAGGCCACAAAAATGGAGTACTTATATCATGCCATAAAATATCAGAGTTTGCATAGCATTAAACCAGCTTTACTGAATGTAAAACTTTGAAAAATGAAAAGATTTTTGCTGTAATGTTACACAGATAACAGGTTTCCGTTGAATATCAGACAAGTTTTTTTTGGTTCACCCTACAATTTTAATTTAAAACTAGGTTTACGGTCAAGCAGTATCCAATCGTTGATTATTTCATTTTGCCTATTATTTTTATATATATTTTATTTTGTTTACAGCTATATTAGCGTTGTGTACGCAGGTCACCTTTTCTTCTTACACTGCTTTTCATTGTGACTATTTGCGTTTATGTTTTTTGTCTATTATACATTGCGTGCTTTTTACAATATTATATTTAACCCTCTGCTGGTCGGGATAGTTGCCTTACATGTTTTTGCGAAAGAATCTTCTCGAAAGAAAGTAGGTTATATCAAATACCATTCATAATTAATTACAAATTAACAGCAGGTTAACAATAAATATTTATCAGCTTACCTTTTAAAAAATTCCTAATTCTTTCTTTTCGACTTAGCTGAAACGGCAACACTGTCGATGAATATCATCGATCTTACAGTACCCCCATATTCTTCGACCGAATGTAACAGGGACTATAAAAACTAGTGCCATTCTACGATCAAGGTGTACATGAATATTTTGGCTTATTTTATCAGAATAAGCATCAGTGATGTTCCGATCTACAAACATGTTTAACTAACGTGCATCCGATCTAAACACTTGAAGGAGGTAACATAATCACATTGAACATAAGAGCTAAATGCTGCTTTAGTACGTTTGCATTATATATTCGTTATCGGATTAACATATATTTGAAAATCCATTTGTACTACTGCATCGGTAGTCGAAATATTCTACAGTCATCATTAAACACAGCTAGTCTACTCAAATCATTTTTAGAAGTTGTATGCTTGGGTAGCTATTAGTCAGAGAATATTGGACTGCATTTTTAGAATTAAACTTCTTAAAAATATTATTCATTAAATTTTGGAGCCTGGTACTCATTTAGAGAAAAGGGGCTAGAAACCTAAATGTTACGCAATCATTTGTAAATACTGACGCGCACCTATCAGCAAATCACAACATACTATCTTTCATTAACTTTTGTTGTAATAATCAGGTAACACCCTTGGATATTTAGGAAAATCTAGTGTAACAAAAACGGTTTCCGCTTGAAATATTAAACCAGAACTATTTTTCCGTGCATTTGATTTAATTATCCAAAGTTCTATATATAATAAACAAACCGCCTCTAGATTACCTAACCACATGGAATAAATTGCTTTTGGCCATCCTTTCTGCAGGAAAGCTTCATTTGCCGCCGAAAGAACAAATGCTAACTAACTGTCGTAAAAAATGAAATGTTTTATATTATAAGTTTGTATCTAACATAGAAAACTTATTCCTTTTGAACCCTCACTATGGGTGATGGAAGCGCTGAAAACCGCACTTGTACTATTCATTACCTGCGAAAGCAGACCGGTCTGACACTAAAGGAAATATGAGATGAATTTAGTCTAGAGAAGTTATAGCTAGCAACCCAAGCTATTGATTACGTCTAAAATCCAAATATAAAGTAAGTACAATTATATATCTTGCGCATTTGCTGCGACACCGTTGCGCAAGTGAAAATATGTTCCAACAGTTCTAATGTCTGGAGGACAAGACAAATGTATATATTTGGGTATGAGATTTATTGTGAAAGTTTAAACCAGGTGTTATTTTACATTGAAAAATTTACGTAGTGCATTCTATGATGTTGACAACACAAAATAAGGCAAACGCAGAATAAAATATTTTCTCACAATACTTTATGTGAGGAAAACATATTCTTCAACATTTCTTAGCACTTTATTGTCCTGGAGAATATGTTCAATCTAATTACTTTTCCTCGTGATTTCAGCAAAAGAAAATATTGTGGCCAAGAATGTTCCAATTTCGTGCCGTTAAAATAAATGGCAAAAATTGAACGGGTTAATAGATTTTGATGAAATGGGTAGAATTTTAAACGGAAACATAGTGTGTGTGTGTGTGTGTACTACGCTTATATTAGCATTTCGAAGGCCAGTTCACACCAACTTGATCCTTCATCAAACTTGCAGGTATAGGTAGCATCGCTGCCAAATAAACCGATTTAGGCACGTCTGAGTGAAAAATCTATCCTTCTTGATTAATTTATTTTTGTATCCTTTTGAAACAAATGCACCACCTACTAGATAAGATTTTATTAAAATCTGTGGCAGCTAGTGTAAATATTTGTTGTACGCTTGGTTTTAGATATATGTACGCCTTGTCCGTACATGTAGATGTCTTTATAATATTTACAGGTCAATTTTAATCGAAAAACCTGAAGTATGTTGCGAAAATATTAGACTGATAATGGATATCTATAATGACAAATTCACTTCCATTTGTGTCAAACTGACGGACAGGGTAAATTACAGATAATTAGGTAATACATTGTATTAAGTTTTGCTTAAAGTGATAAAACTCAACGCCTTACCTTATTCACAGTAAATCTTTTAAATGATAGTCGGTACTATCAAGTGTTTGTGATAGAAATGATATTTTGAAAATATGACTTGTTTACTGTAAGCTGAATTAGGATAAATTGCTGCGCTATAGCTCCCGTGGTAAAGCTGGTCATTTTTAATTACTTCGGTATTCGATTACAAACAATATCCACTGTACAGTTACAATCAACTTCCCAGCGTAAGTTATGTATCGGATTTCAGCACGCTCGCAACTAAACAAGCTATTAGCAACCACATTTCCAGATATCATTTAGTCTTCTAATGGGAAATTCCTGTGTGTCACTTGCTGAATGTCATCTTTGTCAACTTTGAACTACAACTAAATACGCACATATGTCTGCCTAAAAATATTCTAATATTATCCGCCAAAAACACTGTCGTATTTAAACCTGCAACTAACTGCACGACTGTATAGTTTGCTGTAAAATGTGCTTTAGTAACTGTCACCGTTATATTAAGTGTTACTTGATATGACCCGCAAAATGTGGAATTGAGTTGTGGTAGTTTTATGTTTTCATAAATTTAAGTTAACATGAAATATTTCACTAAAATCCGAGCTTGTTAATTGCTGCTTTGAAGCTTAAGCCTGAATGCTTTAAAAATAGGCAACTGCTCATAAGCCGAATCGCACTTGAGAAACATGTGCTAAGTGCATAATTGCTCTTAAAGTTATTATCCATTTTATATAAGATATTGCCTGTGGAAAAGCATGTAGCACTTTTCAACACAATTCAGATGCCATTGTGCATTCTAATATGATTAAGATGAAACGACTGTGGCATTATATTGCAATTTAAATCTTTAGACCAAATACTAATTATGCTACAAGTTGAAACAATATCGCCATATGATATATTCACGAAATTCCCATAGAATGAATAATTTTTATAGCTGCTTGCTAAACTCTAATTTTTTTGTCTTAGCAAGATATGAACCAAGTTGACTAAAGTTATAAGTTTCATTTAGTACAATCAAGCGTTAATATTCTACTATGCAAAAACAGACGCAAGGTATCAAAACTATTCTTGCAATTGTTGTGCCTTAGTAACAACCCGTCTGCTAACGTGACCTCCATCGCAAAATATTACATTTTAGCTATAGATTACGCTTTGATCAAAATTGCTTTTATAATGAACTAACTTGAGGTGTTCTTCGAACAAATGTATTTGTGTTCCTGCACGTTTTGTTTTGCAGAGGATGGGCTAACGCGTTTTGGAGCAAAACTGCTGTCCATGACGATTACGGTGCTTCACGTATTCTGTAACGTTCACTACTTTTGGTTGTACAGCGTAGTTGAAGGAAAATGCAAAGTGGATTCAGATAAACATTCCTACATATTTCCCACTCTATATTCATACCTTCTTTGGGTAAGTTTAACTCACCTACTTACATGTTCCTATTTCTAATCGCCATCCAACTTCAAAACTAAGTTAGCAACACTGTTATGCAAAAGACTTTCGGCATTTTATAACAAACTGGTTATTGCGAAGGAGTTTAACATTAGGCACTATTTTAACCAACAACACAAATAATCTGATGGTATTTCTAAGCATTCGTCACTTTTACAAAATGGACAATTCTACTCATCATCATCATCATACACGTTAGCTAGAGGTGGGGAACACGTCAGCTACTGTGTCGCCATACATAGAAAAAAGGAGAAAAAATGCAACTGGTGCAAGCTGGCTGAGCTACCGGTAACGGATGGGCATGGTTCCGGTAAGCTACCAGCCGGCTGCTATGCACCAAAAAAATTACTATGCAAACTTATATAAGGTTAAGTAATGAGATCGTGGTTGGAGAGGGATGCCAAGAAGGATGGGGTAGGACAAAGAAACTCACAGCACGAACGCCAATTAGGTCGGCTCCTAGCCATATCAGCAAGTGTGTCCAGGACAATTCTACTGACGAACTTTAAATCGGTAACTGCGTATCCATTGAAAAATCACAGCCAAAATTTCTTCTGTTGATGTAGCACTTTTTAATACGTATTTCGATTTTTGCTTCCAGCAGAATTCTTTAGAGTTAAGTCAGTAATTTGGCAAAATTTCAATTGATTTTAGATACTGCGCTTATTGCGCGATGTTATTAAAAGGCCTACAGTAAATGACGGAATTTTCGTTATAATGCATAAGATGAGTTTAGGTACTGTACCCTTAACAGTAAGTATAATCTGACCGTTTATTTATTGACACGTACTTTTAAATCCCCTTTTCAATGTTATACTTTTTGCTATTTTCTATGTTCTTTCAAAACATAGTCATCATGCATTGCACTACGCTAAAAATGAACGCACCCGTATAGTCGATACTTCTACAAATTAACATCTCAGGTCACATGAGTACTGAATTGAATATACCTATGTTGATCACCTGACTCGTGGCAAAGATGTTTGTTCTTCGTTCCTCAATCCATATTAATTTGTACCAAGTGGACCAATATACATTTTATATATAATTAAAAATAAATTTTCCAGTTTTTCCATACGTGCATTTTCCTTCCAACCTAGGTATTGAAACTGCTGCAGTTTTATAGATTTGTTGCTCCTTATTTTGTAAGAATTGTGTTGGGTACCTTGAACTGTATCACACTATTTTCATTGACTATGCTTCTATTTTTTGCTCGTGTATTTTCATGAACGCTTCCTGTAGGTTGATCGATATTTATATAAACCTCTTATTTGTGCCACTTCTACTTACATGTGTCGATTGATGTGAAGTGACTATGTTTCTTCAGAAAAAAGATGCATCCCATGCGCAGTTGAAACGAATATTATGGGAAGTAAGCTATGATAATCACACCATGAAAGAGAGACTATAACTAAAACCAATGTTCTGGGACTAATCATTTATTATTCCCGACGGTACATCCATTCGTGGCAAGAAAATCAGGTTTAATAAGGTATGCAACAATTTCAGTCTGGTCCTTAATGTTTATACACCAAGAAAAGAATATTCAAAGTTATTTACACCTAAACGTCGGCCACAGTACAACAAAGATTTGCTAAAATAGACGCAAATCTACAAAGAAAACTAAAAGTAATTATTTTAATTGAGCTAAATTTCGGGCGATTTGTGAATCTTCTTTTTAGTTTGAGTAACATGCAACATAAATAAGTATAGATGTGGCTGCGATACGAAGAGATACGGAACAAAACTTAACTTGGACGGCTTGGAAGAAATGTATACAGTACTTCCTAAACAGTGTATGGTATGGGATAGGGGTCGTTTATACTTTTAAGTGGTAAGTTACAGCATGCGTTAACTTGTTTACTAACTAAAAAATCCACGTGCGATTTTCAACTTAAGACAATATTATGGGAACAAATGTTAATGTTCACACAAGGAAAGGGTATTTCGTTTAAATCAATCCGGCGAAATAATCAAGGTGCAATATATCCACTGGTGCAAATAGGTTCATTTAAAAGGCTTAGAAATAAGCATGAGTTTGGAGAAATTTTTGAGCCCAAGGAGGGAAAATGAGAGTCCTTTGACATTTTAAAAATATTTAAAAATACATATCTCCCAGGATTATTTCCTGTGACAAAACATATCGAGATGCTGCGAGTGTTCAAAAGAACGCTGGCATTTGAAATAGCGGTAGAAGGAGCACGTTGCTGTTACTCAGCGCATAGTGAGACTTGTTTAGGAGACAAACTGACGTTTGCTACATTTAGCACTGACTGTTATTCGGCGAGCTAAAGCCGCTGAAGTGAGCACGTGCACAATCCGTTCCTCGGATTAGTGCCAAAGGCACAAAGAATGAACTTGAAGAAACCCATGAGTGTAAACTTCTACAAACTTGGTGCGTGGAGAACTGTATTAGTCACATACGGCAGAATGTCGCTCGGTGACGATTCCAAGTCTGGACGATGTCCCAGCTCAGCAGATGATTACCATATCGAAAAGGTTCTTGTTGTGTTTCGTTGAAATCGTTTAACTGTTTGAGCAGTTGCTGAAGAAGTGGGCATCAGCATCGAACCATGTCATCAAATGCTAATGTTTGACGGGATGAAGCAGGCGGAAGAGGTCTGAACTGTGGGAAAACCAGACTCGGATGTAGCATCATGACAATGCGCCAGGTAGCAAAACGCTGCTTTTTTGCAACGTCCCGCCCTATCCACGTCTTCTCCAGACCTAGCCGCCGCAGAGCTTTTCTGGTTTCTTATAATTAAAGCCACGTAGAAAGTAGGTCATTTCCAAACCATATAGGAGATTCAGGAAAAGGCAACAAATTAACTGAGCAGATCGCAGAAATTGCGTCCCAGGACGCTTTCCAAAATGGAAAGTGCCTTATGGAAAGAGCTTTTGCCAAACACCCAACGAATGTATTGACACATTTAATGCGAAAAAGCTGTGCTATTCTACATATGTATGAGGTTAGTCCACCAAAACTGTTTTCACTTTATTGTGGAATTTTATGTTTCGCAATAATTTCCATCATTCGTAACCTGTACAGCATTGAGTTTTACCCTTAATACACCATCATACCATAAGTACATTGCCAGGATAGGGGACTTCCTTGAAGGCGAGGTACAAGAAATGATGTGAAGTGAGCAATAAAGTGGTTATAATAAGAGTTTGGATTCATTTTAAACAAACATTTATCTTTACGGAAAATTTAATAACCGATGCTTGGATTATTTAGGACAAGTAGCAAGGCATTTAAAATTGGACGCGGTCTCTAAGGGAGGAGAAAACAGAGTGTGAGATCATAACATTTAAAAGAGTTAAATGGGAAGGATCGTTAGTCTAATGCTTATTGGAGTTTCGATAATTCCACATTTACTATGTTATACAGCCTTAAGCAGCTTCGTCTGCGTAGTTTTGCTTGATGAAACTGCTCGGTATAACCAGACATTGAACATAAAAAGAAAACATAACTGGATTCATTCGCATTTTTCAAAAACAGATAGTTGGCTGTGAATATAGATGATCTTCTATCTCATAACTGCCGCGTGTGAGGATCCACAAATGCAAGCTAGGTACGTAGGCTTGAACGCCGTTTTCATTAAAGTTTAACAGTAAATATTTTTGAATGCCTCCGAAGCATTATTTTAATAAAAACACAGTGGCGGCGTATTCTTATAATTTTTAACTAAAGCAAATGCAGTAACTGTAAAAAATACTAAAGGACAACCAACGTAGAAAGCTCCAACGTGTATGCCAACTGTTTGATATTATTCTTCTGATAGCTTTTAAAAATCTGGCGAAGTGTATTTGTTCTAGCTCCTTCAACAGCACGGAACTGCCCGATGCCCATTAAGCACAATTGTTATTCTGGCTATTCTCCAGATATCAAAGATAGCACCAGTTTTAAAATACATCGGTTAAACGTTTCTGTTACAGGGGACATTATTGCATCCGTACACTATTGTTGAGCGATTAAAGAGGGGAAATCAGAGGCGCTAAATTTGCTTGTCGTCCGTCTTGTGCTTTCTTTATAAATACTGATGTGGTAAAGAAAAGTGGAAGAGACATGTATACGGAAGTAATGTAAGGGGAACGTGTTTGAAGATAAAGCTTTAATTCAGCTTTGAACTTTTCCAAACTCGCAGTACAGAACGGACAACTGGAAATGTTGTCGTTGATTTGCTTCAAGAGCTTCCACGTATAAAAAGGGTGGTTTCATTAAAAGGCATAAATGTGTAGGCTGCTTAATCACAGACATACATTTTTATCAAGCGCCTAGCTGGTATTTGTACCCACCTTCTTTTTCCTATGAAACTGTTGATTAGTGGCGATAAAAACTATAAATCCGAAGCTATATGCTACAACCAGTTAACACGCTTAAAACAGATATTAATATAGTCTGACTTGTACACACTGAGTTTACGGCTTCGCAATTGTTAAAATTGTGATGTCATTTGAAGAGAGTTTCCAAATATCTATCTAACTGTCCACCTATCTAGTTATCTATATATCCATCTATCTGGCTAACCATAGAACAGTGTTTCCGCTTAAAATTTTGATGGCCTTCTGATCATCGCAACGAAGTTCGCTTTACATGAATTCTTTGAAAACAACTTTAATAACAGGTTTACATAAAAATATCAAAATATATTGCAGAAGCAATGGAAAAATACCTTCATTGAGTAGATTAGAGCAACACAACAATCACAATAACAACTACCTGAGTGTTTACGTTAGTTTGAAAGATAACAAAATCAATTTTTTACGTACTTTAACGCAAAGGCATTCTTGGCTTATGTGATTGGTGCGTATCTCTTTCTTGGTGTTTAGTACTACTGTTGATACAGCGACTCAGCGTCCTATGAATATTTAGAAATTTCGTGAGATCAGCTCCTCCATGAACATGTCATTATCCGGTGTCGTGCATAGCAGTAAATTAAATATATCTCCAAAAATATACTCCAATGTTAAAACGCATTCATTTATTGCTATTATTATTGCAGGGTAATTTGTCCGTCTTCACCAAGGTTACGTGGACCATACGTTAACCCTTGACAACCTGATGGTATTCAGCTTTCAGGCCACATCATTGGCTACTTAATATATATAAGAATAGATTTGTCCTATCCATCAATTTTGCCCGGAAGCAAACAGCATCATTTATGGATCTTGGAAAGCGATCACTGAGTGGCTCTTCCGGAAAGTTAAATTGGGCGAGTATGCTAAGTCTAGCTTCTTTGTCAGCAAAAGATGATCCGTTGGAAGTGAACGAACTTTCATCTGCATGCGAGTGAGTGAGCAGATGTGCGATTATTTACGTGCTTCGAGACCACCGTATAGAAGAAACCATAGGCAACTTTTGTGATAGAACTCGTTATATATATGGCAACGCATGCAACGTGAAAGGAGATGTCGCAGTCAAAACCAAACTATATAGTTTAAACTATAGAGATTTACTGTTGTAACAGAGCCAGACGGAACTGTGGTACCGCATATGGATAATTCATGCAGATCCACAACTGGACTCCTGGAAAGAAAAGCAGGTCCTAGGAGTTCACTTATTCTTTTTCTTCCCAGAGAACCATGTGCCAATTTATATTGGATGCAAAATCCAGTCTGCCTTAACCTGCACCGACACAACCGTCCAGTTGGGTCACATGCATTTCCACTACAGTCTTGTCCTATAAAACTGTCAGAGCACTCATAAGAAGCAATTTATCAGGTTACCCGCGGTTGCGGATAACTAGGCAGATTTAGCTTAGAGGGTAAATAAACATACGCCGAAGCTGTTGGGACAAGTGCTGACGCAATGAAATGGAGTTCATCCAGCATCATCGATTAAGGATCACCTCAAAGTCACTTGTAAACAGGTGAACCCAAGGAAACACATTCTGTTTGTTGCGGTGAAAAAGGGCAAATACTATTAGCAATAAAAATCTATAATAATTGCACGGAAAATCCTGAGGTCACCACATCGAGAAATTTGGTTTTGACTGAGACATCTCCTTTCACGTTGCATGCGTTGCCATATATATAACGAGTTCTATCACAAAAGTTGCCTATGGTTTCTTCTATACGGTGGTCTCGGAGCACGTAAATTATCTCACATCTGCTCACTCACTCGCATGCAGATGAAAGTTCGTTCACTTCCAACGGATCATCTTTTGCCGAAAATGAAGCTGGACTTAGCATATTCACCCAATTTAACTTTCCGGAAGAGCCACTCAGTGATCGCTTTCCAAGATCCATAAATGATGCTGTTTGCTTCCGGGCAAAATTGATGGATAGGACAAATTTATTCTTATATATATTAAGTAGCTAATGATGTGGCCTGAAAGCTGAATACCATCAGGTTGTCAAGGGTTAACGTATGGTCCACGTAACCTTGGTGAAGACGGACAAATTACCCTGCAATAATAATAGCAATAAATGAATGCGTTTTAACATTGGAGTATATTTTTGGAGATATATTTAATTTACTGCTATGCACGACACCGGAGAATAACAAGGTAGAAACGTTTAAAAGATTTGCTGACTGTGAAGTTTATTATGTCACGTACTTAAATTTTGTGTAAGTTCGTTTCACCAATGATGCAGTAGCCAGCTTTGGCAGCAATCCGTGGAAGACGGTTGTAACTGGTCTCAGTGAGCTGCTCAAATCGAAGCCGTTGAACTGTTTCTATGCAATTTTCTTGAAATCAGAACGTATGTTTTCCGTGCACAATCGAAGCATGTGCCTCCATAGTTTTATTAGCATGTTTGGACTCCGGATTGGTTCGCATACATTATCGACCGCTCTACGTAGATTCAGATTTGTGAATAGGAAGTTCACGTTTATTAATTACATGAACATTGAATTCAGCGACTTTTGTCCCGTTGTCTTGACCAGTTCAGAGGACTCGTTCAAGCAATATGTTGCCAGAATTGTACTCTTCAAATCTTATAGATTCGCCTGCCACCCTGCAAAGTTATGGTAGGACGAGTTCGTCATACGTACGAACGAGCGTTGCGGATTGCCTGCCTTGAGTATGTGGGAAACGCGATTCATTATGTTTATGCGTCCCAGTCAGTTTCAACTACCCGTAATGAGAATCATTAAATTAACCAAGTTATAATTGTCTTGGTACTTTACATTCTACTTGCTTCTTTAACAAATTAATGTCTTCCGGTGTCTTGTCTGGCTAGCAATTTCGTCTGCCCACCGAGATTTATCCGTCGTCGACCACCAAGCGTCTCATTGCCACTCGTCATCAAATGGACACAGAGATTGAGTTAAAGATTTTCCTACGCAAAAGCAACCGATAAAGACGGCAATCTGTGCAAAGGCTGTTAATTAGGTCCAAACAACTTGTACTTATGCAAAGAAACTCCTGAGTTAACTAACTAGATTGCATTGATCTTGACGGTGTTACTTTGATGGATGCTGCCTATTTTCAATTTATATAAATGCGTATGGGTTTATGCCCGTATTATGTCAGTAATTAAGGAAAACAGTCGCAATTTCAAAAAGTTTTAGCCTCTATATTCTTTGTTTACAAGAGTTGCTTATAAGGCACTATAAAAACGCATTCTGATCAATTTTTCCGGATGGAAAACAAGGCAAGATTGCTTCTTTTATTACCTTGTATATTGCGGTGTTACCGTGGTAATTCCTGGATAATTTAGGCTGTTGCAATTCCGAGTCTATTTGTTGCGTATTAGTGGTTAGTCCTATTATTGAATATGCTTTTTAAGGGTTGCTAAGGTAATGCCATTGATTGATTTCTTTGCGTTCAATGTCAACAACCCTTTCGTAATGACGAATCGCGCTCCCTTTGGTACTTCTTGAAAAATGGCTGTACAAAATACGTATGCTATCACAGTGTCGATTTATCAATTACATTTTCGCATTCCGTGCATTGGTTTATGCAGTGACCAATGTAAACTTCTGCATGAAATTAAGCTTAACTTTGTCCAAGTAGTGTGCAACATGTGCCAGAAGAAAGTACAAGCATCGCAGTCAAAAATCCTCCTCAGCCAGCAAGAGTGGTGAAACGTTCCGTAGTAAGGATCTCGGTGGGTTTATCATAACAATTCAAAACAGTCCCCATCCCTTCGTACGAGCCCAACTGCCCAACGGCTGGTTGCTCTGCGGAACGATATCTAACGGTTACTAAAGGCTCAGCAGGCGTGCATGTGTGTGGGTTGCTTCATAAGGTCATCCATTTTGCTGTCTGATAAAGTAAGTGATAAAGGCCGATGAAAACGAAGGAAAAAGAGATAACCTCTGCCTATGAACAGCGATGTTGCCACCTCGTGATTTTCATGTGCCTGAGACAGATGAGAAAATTTTACTTTTGCTGTAAAAAGAAGGACGAGCTTTGCAGACCGATTGACGGATAATTCGTAATTGGTTAACAGGGGTTATTGATGAGGCAAACCACCATTCCCTAAAGGCGAAACGGTTGGAAGACTCGCCCCTGCGCGTTATGTTTGTTGATAAAGCCAATCCGAGACTGATACAATCCAGCTTCTGTAGGCTGCAAAATAGGAAGACCACGCAAAACTCGAGTCTGCTATCATTAAACTAGCGTAAGGTGCTAAAGTTTGGGAAACCATTATCCATCCCTTGCGCCTAACCCAGATCAACAGGTCACTTACGCTTCATGCGAGTACAGCGTTTCCAAACTTGGACTGCACGTGGCCTACATTAATGTTTGCAGTTTAATGAACAAATGTGATGCTGTGAACTACTTCGTTACCTATCCTCTGCTGGAAGCATAGGACAAGCTTAAACCTAATTAAACCCTGAGGTATTTGCCTAGAAAGTACAAATCATGGGTGATTGTACATCCGGTGCCACATACTATTAAGCGATCACCGTGGCGTTCGACTATCTATTCGGTCCTTGTAATGCTTGGGACTGGTAAACACCTGAAGTAAACCTGGCCGTGCGAGCACATTCAGTGCCCGATCAATCTGAAATACAGCATATCGCAGTCTGCAAATTTGCTGCATTGCATGCTTAAAGCAAATACGAAGGCATAAGATTCGTCTCCGCCTCTTACTGATGCGTGACGTTCAATTTACAGGAACCCTGAGCCCCGAGGCTCAACTTTCCCCCAAATAGTGCAAAACAGAGGCAGAATAAGCTGAGAAACATTAGAAATCCCCTACTCATTAATATATCGCAACATTTATTAGTTGAAGCTCATTATTATTATTATCATTATATTAAGATATACTTTAGGTAGACGAGGAAAGCAACTCAAATGCTGTGCCGCAATGCTTAAGCAAACAAAAGGAAATTTACAACTGGTGCACGCCAGCTGAGCTACCAGTAACGGATGGGTATCGTTTCGGAAAGCTACCGATCGACTACGATGCAGCAAATAAATTTATTATGCAAACTTTTTATTGGGCTAATGAAAGAGATCGCGGTTGGAGGTGGCCAAGAGGGATGGAAAAGGAAACTAGTTACAACACGAACTACACTATGATCGGCTCTTTGCCATGTCAACATTGTATCCAGCCAAACATCTTCATCATCTTTCGGGCGATAATCTGGAAGCCGAAAGGCTCCAACCTAGACGAAAGCGAAACAAGTTTTTTCTTGGCGCTCCCTCCTCTTCTTCCATCCACAATCCCGGGGCGCACACAACACACAGCTCCGGAGTACCTGTACTGGCATGCCCAACATGCGGCTCAAACATAGGGTCCTGAAGCACCAAAATACAGCGTGAAGGAGTTTAAATTCCTTTTCCGTGGTTTAGATGATGTGTCGAACACGCAAGGTACGCACAACGGCGTACCCACTAGATATAAGTCAAACTGCGAAGACGCAGGGAATCGGAAGTAACTAGCCATCTTATGTCTGTTTATCTAATAGGGCCAGGTTTAAAAGTCATAAAGAAGAACTGAACGGACGACCGCATAGTACACGATACCCTTCAAAGATTGAGTGATGTGGCGCCGGCGCCAAAGGTAAAAAGGTTAAAAAATGCGTAACGAAATTTTTCCATACGCTTCTTGAATTCGTTTTCTGTACCATGGGCCTTGATGCAAATTCCCAGCTAGTTGAAGTTAGAAAGATTTGCAGCTACTCCCCACTAAGAGTCATTCCAGAATGCCGCTAATGTCAATCTAGGAGGATACTTTTTTACTTCGAGGGCGCAAACCATAGCCTGAAATACCAGACAGCCAGACCTAATCTGTGCAGTGCCGCTTAACATTTTAAGGCTATCCCAAATTATGGCACTATTGTCAGTATGTTTAATGTCAAGAAGTCGTTCGCCTGGGAGCAACTCCACATATTCAAAGTCGCTCCTTGTTAACTCGTTCTTTATGAATTCATCAATGACGAATTTGAAGAGGAAAGGTGACATCGGATATCCTTGTCTCAAACCCCTGGAGAGATTGAAGGGTGGCGATAGCTTATCGTAAGCCCTCACTTTGCCCGACCTACTCGAGTATAACGGTTGGATAATAATTGCAATTTTCTCGAGCACGTCTTTTCCGAATAGACAGTTCCAAAATGCACATTGATCCCCCGAACCGTGAACACCATTGATATCGAGGAAGACAACAACGGTGGGCCTCCAGTATACGTGACGTTGCTCCAACAAATAAGGAAAAGGGAAGAGTTGGTTAACGCAGCCTCGACTTCACCGACACGCGGAATTTTCTTCACGAACCTGGCCTTCTCAAGTGCTATTCAATCTGTGAAAAATGACAGAGATAAGCACTTCGGAAGAGTGTGGTTTAGGTTGATTGCTCTATGGTGGACGCATTCCGATCATGAGCATCCAAAGAAAATTTGGACGATAATGGAGTGACTCCAGTCTGTCGAGACAGTTTCCTGCTCCCAAATTTTCACTGGTCACTAGTGTACGATATCTACAAGAGCAAGATCCCCGAAGGTTAGGTGAGATAAATGAAGCTCATCTGATCACTCGGCTTTATTCAACATCAGCCCTTAGGTCTATCCTTCGGCTTCTGAGCGATAGGGTGGGTCCAAAGGGACAGCCGCGGGAGCAGGGTGCTCAGTGTTCAGCCAAATGTTCGTCAATTTCATTCATTTAATTGGCCTTCAAATTGTTCAGTTCTAAACTCCAAAAGCTTTGAGAAGATTTGTTAGAATATTCATCCACGTCACCTATAGTTTTACCCAAATCATTTTCCCTAATGCCCATATGTTCTAGCAGACAAAACAACTTCCGATGGCTGCCAGAGGCAGTCTCTGCTTCTAATTCTGACGTAAAACGAGTTCAGCAAGCCTCGCCGGGCATCTTCAAGGTAGCAAGGCCTTTTATCCGGAGGTTTCTGTGAGTATATTCGTGTTCTCTTTCAGAAGGATTGTTGCCGCGAGCATCGATATGTTCCCGAATTTGCTTAGAAACCCAATGCCCATGTTGGCTATTAGACTTACCACGTGAAGACCTGCCTGCTCTTAGTAAGGTCTGGTGAGCATCCGACTAGGGACCTTACTGTATTCACTGAGCGCTTAGTCATACCTTAACGTAATTTGATACGCATTCAGAATATCCCGCTTCGCCAGTTGGCTGGTGCCAGTTGGATCACAGGGTCGTCGGGGGCGTCTGCCAAATGCGTACTCTCAGATCAAGACATACAACTGCGTGGTCAGTGTCCACATATATGCGCAAATTGAGCGACAGTTCTGTACAAAGCCACTCCAAAGGAAACTAATCATAATATGATGGCTTTACGTCCAAGTCTGTTTTAATGCTGATAGACACCATGTCATCCTTCTGCGGGGTCTGTGTCAGAAGTGAGTGCTTACAAGTACTAAGCAAACATCCTTACACATGTTGGATATCTGCTCAACCTTATCATTACGACAGCCCAAACCGTGTTTGTTGCTCAGCTGCAATTCATCAATGGACAATTTTTCCAATTTGAGCGTTCAGATCCCCAACCAACAGTACAGTGTCCGTGCTACTTCTGTGGCGAACGAGCTCGTTCAGTTGTCTGTAGAAGTCGTCTTTTACCGAGTCACTGCGTCAGTTAAAATGCAAAAATTGTTGAGCCCGTTGGGAGTGTGGAGTTTATGATATAGGCTTACAATGAAAACAAATACCGAAAAATCTGGATGTAAGTGACTCACTGAGTTGGAAATATGAAAAACGACTGACCACTTCACTGTCTATTAATGGGGAGAGCCCGTGAGCACAGTGTTTGTTTTCTTGGATTTCGTTTTCTGACGGCACTTCTCAGTGCTAGGTACTTCAAATATGGTTGTGTTATTCAGAACCTTTTTAAATCCTTAATGTGATGGCCTTAGAGTGTGATATAAAGCGATTTCCAGATTCCAGATACCGAAGATTAGACAACCTTTTCCTGTAAATTTAATTGGATTGCTTGGGGCAGTTTGAGATGACTGCCCTTTAGGTTGGTAAGTTCGCCAATTTGCAACTGGTGGGTACAAGGTTCATAAGTCTGCTGCAGTATTCATGATAAGTTTTACTGGCAGACGCCGCAGGTTACTGTTGTAATATCCTGGGTATTACAATCCGCGTTATTACGTGATATGAACTATTCCAATAGCGATTTTCGTGGACCTAGGTGTAGCGTTTCAAGTAGATCATAATTGTGATTGTGCCAGGACCACCAGGCTCCGATCGCGTGTTCAAATGGGGGCCTCAAGTAAATGCCACGCATTTGCGGATGTTTGGGTGTTTGAAAACCCCCTCCACATTAAGTGAAAGCCCAATTTTATAGCTGGCTCTTCCTTCAAACGTTTCGGTCTGTGTTCTATTATGCTTGTAATTGTGTACGATAACCCCTTGCTCGATTTGCTCTGATGCATGTTGCAGCTGCTGCTCTCCCAGTTGCCTTGCATGAGTACTCGGATGTCGTATGCTCAAAAATTTGCTATTCTCCTACTTGAACACGGAAAGATTTTCTAATAGTTATTTATAGTCCCTGACAAGGACGAGCGGCGGTTTGCTATTTGGAGTGAATGCCAGATATTGATATCTATCGAATTAATTAGGGGTCCCCCAGGAGACATAAGCCAATTCGTTGAGAATTATTAGGAAAGAGCGTGGTTCGAGTACCCATCCATTTAGTACAACCCGAATTACTCAAATTGCTTCGGAAACAGCGCTTCAAACTGTCAATTTTGGCTGAGTTTGAAAGATAAAGTTGCTAATTCCACCCTTCAGAAGGTCACCCGTTTCATAGCTTCAATTTGTTAAAAAATGCAGCGACCCATGTGATTGAACGCCGCGGCTGCTCAAGTCAGAAGGAACAATTACCTTTTTTAATATGTTTTGATATATTTTTTTATGGGTGGCGACATTGGTTTTTCTCTTCTTTCCGCAGATATGTACTGCCTACTAGAAAACGAAGGAGCGCGTTTACTTTAGTAATACTATGCATACAAAGATACTGCAACAGCCATTTTACCCTAATTTGTGACGTAAATGTCTACAACTAGTGGTAATTTCTTATTATTGAATCTAGCGAGTTAGGAGGGGTGTTTGTAAGGGGGGTCCTTGAAGCTTAATTCTCGCATGTTGGCGTTGAATTGTTTAATGAGGGGAGGTGGGAGTTCCTTTCTTTGCAGGTTGAATTCACTTCCCAAGGTACGTGTTGGTATGACTGTGCTGTTACTCTGCACTTAATCGATGAAGAGCTGTTGTCCTTCTTCGAGCTAGAGTTTGCTGGGCGGTAAACGACTGCTAGAAAACATATCACCACGTCTTAGATACCGATGGCACCACAGCTAATCATATGTTGCCTACCTGGATCGTCGAACATATCGGTATGTTGATCGAGAATTCTAGGCCTCCTCTGCTTGGTCCGTGGTTTCATAGATGCATCGTGCAGAGCAGAGCTATCTTACGATCTGTGCTCTGGGTTTTCTGCCATGCTTGGATTGCCATGACGATGTCCCAAGCAGTAGAGACCGGACAAGTAGGAAGCTTGGTCAAATTAATGAGAAGTCCATGCAAGCTGTTAAATGAGCTGAAGTGATCCTCAGACGTTAACCGGCTACTTTCAAATAAACCTTCATTTTAGGATTTAACCCCACAATTATATTTCAGCTGTCAGTCAGTTCTTGTGTAAACCGTGTTGGCAGGCTCCGCGGAAATTCCGGGTTGGCATGTAAAGTTTTCAGCGTCCGCTTATGGTTGAAAACGTAGAGCTCCGTCATCTTTTGGGGTGTTTTTATTGTCACGGTTCTGTTTGTTATGACCTAAGATTCGCATATGAGGTCAGCTTATTTAAAGTTATGTCGTTGTTTTGATCAAGTTTCCACTTACATTAGGCTTATTTCTGATGACAGCAATTTACGCAGACTGAGCAACAATTCGCTCGCACTTCCACTATGAATTTAGTTTGTAGTGCTAGGGGACCACTCCCTTCGTATTTGCGTGACAACAAAAATTTAAGGTTGGGTTGAATATTACGTTGTTGACTGCAGCCACTTAATGGATGTGACGCCACCAATTTCGGGCTTGTGCTTTCGTCTCTAGCCAACTTGCAGTTTAAAACTTGGGAGCACATAGGAGTAGGATCGATCCTACAGCTTCCGTTTGCGTTTCCAGCGCTTCTTCCGAGGAACATCAGAACAATTGCGAAAAGTGCGTCGAGTTTTGGGGGGACAGTGGATATCAAAAAAGCTGCCTCTCTATCAGCATTTTGCTGAAGAGTTACCTGAAGTAATAGCGGTTCGCGTAATGAATGAGCTTGAACGACAGACAAGGCGCATCATACGCGATGGCTTGGCTTGAACAAAAATTATTCGACACCGCTATTTCGGTTTCTGGTCGTCTAACAGCTATTTATTAATAATTGTACCCTCGAACTAACGTAAAACTTGATACATTATTAACGCTTACCGTCTAGTTTACTGATTCAGTTATATCTCTGTCATACCGCGCACTAATCCATCATGAGTAACTTTGTTGTTCCTTTCGCCTAAAATACTTCCTTATCTTTATGTCCTTGCTCTTAATTATAAGCTAAACGGCTACCACACAAAGGCATTTTAAAAAGCTTAGTACCTTCCAAATTTCCTAGCAGTACTTTATTCGCTATTCCCAAGCTAACTTAAATATATAAAATATAAACGCAAAAAGATAGCGGGGAATGAAAATTTTGCTTTTCTACTTATATTAGTCCCAAATCAATATGTAGTCCACAATCTGTGCTACTTCTCTTTAATGGTTATTCACTATAACATTACTACATAAATTGCTTCACTATACCACTGATAGCAGCTGGAATTATACGCAGGCATAGTAGACATTCGTGAAAATATTACCTCAAATTCACCCTACTGAAGATCAGCCCTACCGAGATCGTGCTACTTTAACCCGCCTATTGCTTTTGGTGAAAAAATAGAAATTGTGTTCACAAAGTCTGACTTGATATAGTTGGGTAATGAATCACTTGAAAAAGCGATGAACAGCTTGCTTGTTGACACAGTAAACAGCACTAGGTATAATTAGCGTATCGTATAGTATTTTTCAATGTAATAATTTTCACTATAAATAATCGAAATACAATTTCAATGTACCATAGTGTCATAATATGATCAAGTTCAACTGACCCCAAAATGTTCATGTATTGTTAGTCAGATAACAGCAAGTATTGAGTGCAGGAAAATTTAACAAGGAATTTTTGGCAGCTGCAAATTGTCGATGCATATCGAAAAATACAATAAAGAAATGTTTCGAATTTGTTGTTTTGTTTCACGAAATCGGCACTACAATAGCTGGAAATATACAAGAAATACTGTTTGTTCTACTGAAATGATTATTAAGGTGGACCACTTCTGATATTGCTCTCAAATAACCTGGCAATCTACACAAGTGCACCATACATATATTCTTGAAATGTATGCAAATAAATACACACTGCTTGCAGTCAGTAAAGTTGATTCGAAAAAACCATCCCGACAGTTATCGCTTACTTCAATAACTGTAACTATTGTACTCCAAATTTGGCTTGAACTTCATTTACATATGCAAATTTGAACATTTCTCATACAAACAGGTTCTTCTTCGATGTTTGCCTCAGTGCATCTGCGTTATTGGACTGTGTTACAGCATATGGATAACTAGACTCCAAGGACTACCGTCCGAACCAATAGATGCTACGGTGCGGATAAAATCTTTAGACAGCAAGGACCATCAAACGAAAAACGTTGTAAGGGAAACAGCGACGTTCGATATTCCGAAAGACGACGATCACGAGTATCTCCAACACAAAACACTGTGTGTTCAGCAGTACAAATCTTTCATACTGAAAGTGCAGTCAACTGGTTTAAAGCGGAGCGCGAATTTCCACAAGTCCATGAACGAAGGTTTGCACAAAAGATCAACAACATTCGTATCGTGTGTTGAGCTATTGAAGCAGCGAAAAAGAAACGGATTACATTCCCTTAATGAACCACCATTTATTATTGTAAACCACAGCGATTTGACCTTAATACTTGCTGTTACAGTATGCATACTATTGTGCAACATTCCCCAAGACGCAGTTTGGCTGTATACAAACCAGACCAATAGCACTTTGAAGAAAAGCTTCGGGGGGAATTATCACGAATTGAAAACTCGACATCTGTTAGAAAATGCCGTGAAATGCTGGTCACTGTTAAGTAATACGCTTTCTTTTGTACTTGCAATAATTGTAAGCCGAACTGTACGATTGCAGTTCAAAAATTTATACCTGAATCGAAGTAACTATGATGTAACCAATTGTAACTGGGGATGTTGTGGATTTTATTGCAACGTCCGAAATACTGTTAATAAATAAAAATCTTATGAAAAAATATTTTCTTATGTCTGATATTTTGATTCATATATTGTGCTTCTGGTTTTCGAGGAACAAAAGTAAAACAGATGCGAAAATACGTTGAGGTAATTCGGTTAGCAGTATTCCTAACTAAACACAACGGCTTGACCGTGACGTGCTGCAAAACTTTGCAATAAACGCTAATCATCAAGAGTGGCAAATCAAATAACTATTATAATTCGTCCAAAGCTATATGCATTTATATTGCCGACGTGAACCTATTAAATGAAGATGAGGGTGATAGTATTTTTATAAACGAAAAGGTAAACACCTCTAGCATTGCACTCCTACTAAAGAATGACTTTATTCCCTAGTATAAATATCGCTGATTTCCCCATACAATACAAGCGCTTGTAGCCCTTGTTAGAAATGGAGATAAAAAACCCTGACGAAATTGTTAGCCGTACTTTTTGAAGCTTCAACGGATCAATATCCTGTTTGTGTCAGAAAATACAGAAAAGTCAGAAAAAGTCAGAGAAGTCTGCAGTAAGCAACAAGTTGTCGTTTAGTATTTGTGAAAATTTTGAAAAATCGAACATTCGGCTAACCCTCCCAATGGACTTAAGGCATATTTTGCTGTTCACAATGCCTTTTTGGTCTGTCACGAACTGATAGGTGCATCCATCACAAATACTCCGAGATCGCTTTCTGGAAAGCGTATTGCAAATGCTGGTCCTTCGGTCGATATTCATAGTCAGGTTGCTGGCTTATGTTAAGGAATATGCATTTACCAAATTGAAATGTTGCCCTTTTAAGGATAACATCTCCATGTAGACATTTCGACATGGATCTGCAGTGTCGTGTGTTCCGGTACTGTCTTACTTCATGCCAAATCATGTATCGCTTGAAGGAATCTAAAGCATGATTGAAACAAAATAGCACGATAATTGTTAAAGGCTAGGAATAAATAACGTTCAAGAATCGGTCTTTGTGCCACACCATGCTGGAAACAAATTTTGGGAATTAGGCGCACATCCATCCCAACAGGGTATCACAGACACCTAAGCTTCGAAGATTTCAAAGTAGAATTCTACGCTACATTCGCTCAAACACTTTAAAGAAACTAAGGTAGATTGCGCCGATTCATAGTTTCTAATCGACTGATTTTCCCAGTTGGTTTGGGCTAGAAATGAATTTGCAGTGCAGTTGCGAATGCGGCAAAATCATTGCTGATGTGCTGTCTTGCTGCGGTTGCTCTCAAGTTATCCCACTGGGGTCTGTACAGTACTTTCTTTCATTACATTTGAATCGCAACGGGTGGAGTCTAGTCAAACTGTATTTCGAGGGCTCTGAATGAGTGATAACTGGATAAGAAGTGAATATTGTTTGCCTTCACAAGGTGGGAAGCTGCACTTGATTAGATTATTTAAAGACATTAAAATTAAGTAAATAAAATAACAGCCGAAATTTTAACTGAATCAGGATTCTAAGTTGTGCCCCCAACAATATTTTTCATATATACTTTTCTCATATTACTTTATGCTGAGGTGACAAAAACATTATTGAAGGACCCTTAGGCGCTACTCGTTGTGTACTGTATCGCGACGCGCAATCATAGCTTCGACAGTCGTTCGTATTGTAGCGTATCTCTGCCAATTACATCGCTATGACATAAGTTACAAATTAAGAGGATTTGAGTGTTAATCAGTCTTGCAATCAGCACTGCAAAAATAATCATCCAGTCAGTGCTTACCGTTGTGTGAAGCGTTGCCCCTCGTGTCAAAGTGACATAAGATGCCGAAGTCCCAAAATCACATCCAAATTCTAGCGGTTCCATACTTGCTACCCCACCAAATGAGATCAAACTAAGTCGAAACGTTAGGTGCTGTGAAGTGTTTTCGGGCGGGCAATGCCCAAGTTCCCTCTGCTTCAGCTCCCATTCTGATGATGGAATAGACCAAGTTTTGCTTCGATGATAATTACGGCGCACATTGAGATTGCGCTTTGCAAACCAATCACAAAAAGAGTATTTCAAAATGGTCCTCCGGTCACTCTTTAAATGCTGTGCTAACCTTGCGTCTCGTGACCGCGTGGCTTATGACTAGTGGTCCAGTTCACATCCAAATTGGCCAGGGTTCTATTCTATCTCCTCTTGCAGAGATCAAACAAACAAAAGCAGGCGTACCTCATCTAATGGTGTACAGTGTTCATTCATTTGAATTCCACTATGTAGCAATTGTCTGGTAGCAAAGTAGATAATGGAATAAAATTTGTTGTCGTGAATGTTAAGAGGGAAAATTTTATGAACTAACCCATGCTTACATTTAGAAATACCTCTTCTTGATAACTCGTAAATTTGGTACAATGGGAGATAAATGCGCTACTGATGTTGTTGGATCATATGATCAGATTTTATCTGGGCGGCAATGTATTATATATTCCAAGCGAATCGGATTTGTTGCGACTAATTTTAGTCTTCCTGCTTAGTACTTATGACATCAGAGGTTAAGTGTTATTATAGATACTTCAACAGTGCACATGCGCATTAAACCTATCAAAGCAAATCGGAAAATTGTAGTGGATCGGTAATAACGACATGAGTTATATACTGATCAAGATAAGGTATCGAGTAACCTCTTGCGACATAATAATTTATAGGAAAGGTCACGGTTGTTATTGCTGTTCCTAATACCTAAACGGCTCTTGTTTTAGTGCGCTAAGTTATACCGTTTCATAAAAATTATAATTGCGGCTAAAAGTGAAGTCAAAAGAACCGTATTCGTACTGGTAGTTTGGACACCTGCTCAGAAAATTTATAAAATATACATCAGTCTCCGGAACCTGTTAAATTTACAAACAACATTTTTGGAAACCCTTAAAGCTTAATGTAGCTTATTGCCTCAACTTGAGCTGTAAGACCCCAGTACCGCGTTAACTACAGAGCCATATATATTTCTCACTTTAACACCTTTATGAATGCCTCACCCTTCGGTTGATGCTTTGTAATCACAGGTGTGATAAAATGAATTGTAACCTTGGAAGAGGTATGCATCAACATTCGGTCCTCATTACCGACATGCACCGAAAGTTAAGTTGATAAGTAACACAATAGATTCGACGTAGGAAGACCATCTCACCACAGCAAAAATACTTCATTATCAGTTCGTTACAAGAAACCCGCTTACGATTGGTTTTATGACTAGATATACCTTCGTTGACGTTTAAGTCCATGCTGAAGCATATATGGGAGAATTTGTCTAGAAATAATTACTGTATAAGGACTTGTTATATATCGTGTATCTTGATTACGTTTCCTTGACTATTGAGCAACATATCTAGTCGGTTACCAGGTATTTTTCAAGGTAATCAAAATAGCAATGTTTCTTTTGCCGAATAAGCTAGTTTACTTTATGCAGACCTTTAGCCTTCAGACGCCACCTACACCTCGTGTTAAACTTACGTCGGGATAAGGTGACATAAATATACATCTATTTGTCAAAATAAGCAGAAGCTCGATGCCCGCGATGGAAATGCTGCCTGAGCATCATCCATACAATGCCTTGCAAAGAAAAATTTTCATCAAAGAAATAACCTGATCGATTTGATTATTAATCGCACTTTCCTTTTCACCGATAATAATCATGGGGCCTGCGAGCAACAAACAGAAATATGAATAAGAAATAGTTCCATAATAACATAAATATTTCTTTAAAACTATTCGTACCCATCAGCAGTTTACATAACACAGTGAGAACTCTTGTATATGTGCGCATTTTGTGTTGTCTCATCAATATCAAAACAATAAAGAGAAATTATATCATACCGTTCAAATGGCGTTACCCACCAATCAAATACAGTGAGGTGAACGGAGGCGATAAGCTAAAAACAGGACAACAGGAGGTCAACTGCTGACTGTTTCTGCACACACAGAGCAGCTCTTAGCTGGCTTATCTCCAATGCCTCGGCAAACCGTGAGAAGCGTAGATGGTGATGACGTAATAATATCCGGAACTTGGAGCCGGGGTCAATCTGATGACGAGTCAACAACATATGTCTGCCTATTAATGATGCTAGCGGCTTGTGTGCACATGGAATGTTGAGTGAAATTTGGCTGACTTTACACTAAACCTAGTTTGGTAAATATTCCTTCAGTCTGGAATTCAAAACCCGCTCAGTCCAGCCTATGTAATTGAGCCCTCAGTTACACTGAATTGTATATATATACAGTGTGATTTGGCGCTGATGGGGTCACCTTCTTTTACTGAAAGTAGAAACAGTTTCCTGGTTGGGCTGCTTACCGTCACATCTGCAGCGCAGTAGATTTTTTGAATGGCGGAGATTAAGCGCCTAGTTGTACTCGTTGTGGCGGCATTACCCTCAAATGCGAGCTGGAAGTATACCTTTTCCTTGGGTGCTGTAAACACCGTATCTTTTAGCGGTCTGACCTGGCTATGCTTCCGGATGAAGCTATTGCGATACCCGTTCTCTACGCATTCTGGTTATTTTCTCTAGTTCCTCAGTCAGACAATCGCTAAAGTGAGTACGTCTGGCACGTGTGAACAAGGTTTTCACCAGTGCACGCTTGGGGCTCATCGGTGTGAAACTGGTAAATTGTAGACATTGTGCAGACCATGTTGGTTTTCGTTGGACCGCTTTACAAGTCCGGTTTCCATTCGGCTGGTGAGAATGTCAAGGTACAGCAAACAGTCATTTGTCTGGAATTCATAAAGGATTTTTAAGTTGACATATATGATATTAAGCTGGCGCTGCAAGCGTTCAATTAACAGTCTTGAAGAAACAAACGTGAGAATGTTATCATCAGATCGTTTGTAGTAAGGTAGTTGAGAGATTTATCCACTTAGGCTCGATTCTATCATTTTCATGAACCATTGGTCAACAGGGGCCTAACGCATTGCCCATAGCTATTTCAACAATTTGGCGGTATGAGGCTTGTTGGAAACGGATACCAACGTTTTCTGTGCAGAGCAACACAAACTGTCTGAGCAAGTCTGTCGGTATTTACATACGAAAATTTTTCAAAAGTCAATAGTTAGCGAACATTTTTTCCATAATTCTTCATCTAACTAATACAATTATATACCAATTACGTCGATTAGGCAGAATACTAAGTCGTTAAAACGGGGTACAATTAGTTTACAAAAGGTCGACCACCGCTAGTACTCAAATCAATGTCGGAGTCTTCCCACGATCCAACTGAGTAAAAATCACTACTCGATCGGGCCAGGGCTGTTGTAAGACTTGAACAAATCGCTTCTGAGTGCACAATGTAGGTTCGTACACCCGGATTGCTATAGCTTCAGCGGCACCTAGTATCCGTCTGTGCATATACTTCGATCGATTATCCGAGGCGTTGTAGATAATTTGGAATGTTTCGGCTGGACTAGGGTTGTTGCCTGTATTGCAAAGTGGGCAGCTATGACTAAGTTACATACCCTTTTGCATCCAGTCGCAAGACATGCTGGACAGTGTGCATTCATTCTCTCGGATAAACATCTAGTCACATCACATTAATCAACAGGCATATATAATCGACTGTCTCGATTAAAGGGACATTAGTAAACAAAGATTGTGCGTCTAAAGAGCACAGGAGCTTATTGGCTAGGTTAGTATCCTAGATATTCAGTGAGTCCGAAAGAATCATTAAGGCCGTGTAGTTTGGTTTTTATCTGAGTTCGTCTGAGGTTCTTACTAACCAACGCATCAATTAATGCTGCGGGGAATTTACCATTGATAAACTTGGTTGTAGGGGCATCCCTTCCTGGTGTAGATTTGATAGCACGTACAGGTGAGGCGTCGATGAACCACGCGTGGTCGATAATGCGATGTAACTGAAGTGTTTCTTAATGGGAATTGATGCGAGACTACATCTGCTCCATTTGATCTCATTGAGCAGTATGCCTGACATTTTCTGAATGTAGTCGTTTCTGTTCCTGACCAATGCATCTAAGCCTTTGTCAGGCTTTCGCAAAACCACTCACAGATAATTTATCTTTCGTAACGCCTACAAGTGTCTGCTTGTAAGCGCACATTTCTCTTTAACTGGTACCATCAGAACTTCATGAGGGTTGTCAGTTAGTATGTTTCTAAAAAAAGTAACGGCGTCCGGTCTGGTCGGAGCCTTGTGCTAGAAATAAGATTACATCATGTAGGTTATGTGATTTTAGCAAATTATGAAATCAACTGCTTGGTATATTTTGTGCACGACTTTTCGCTTTAGACACAAAAGCTTCGGCAGACAGAGTGTATCAGCGGACGATTTATGTAACACTTAAGAGCACTAGGAGGATACATTTTTAACGTACGCGAATTTTACTTCTTTACCTGAAGCATTTGCATTCTCATTTATCTATTTCTCTATCTGTTTCACGGAGCCCCTACACATGTGTTGCGCCTAATTTTGTTTCGCTTTTAAACACCTTTTCTGTAGAGCTAACTATATTTTTGTCTGAACACAACCCTGGGGAATAAACCTAGTCTATGCATTTTGACATCATAGTCCATTTAGCTCCTTTGTAGCATCTCGCAGCTGTCGTATTTCATGGCCACAACTACCGACAAAGCATCTGTCATTCTGCATGAATGACAGATAACACTATAGAGTATTTTTTGTTAAACGACGCGACTACATCTGGACAGACAAATTTTCGACTTGTTGCACATATTGTATTTTCAGCGTGCACAACAAAATTAATATTTTGTTGCGCTGTGTTAACTGTTTTGATGCTTACAATAATTTAAGGTAGTAACATAGGATTGTTTAGGAAAAGATTTGTAAAGCAAAATATCACTCACGATAGTTGAAAATTTATGATTATCTATCTTGATCTAATTACTAGTCGACAATGTTCTGCAGGCTGGTGCTTTCTTGTCTTAACAACACTGAAGATATCTAAAGACTGTGCGTGAGAATGTGACATCGGTATAAAAGAAATATACCTTGTTTACTGGTTGGCAAATCGGACAACTCTGCATAGACCCCTGAAAAACTCACGGGCACGTAACGAGTAAAATATTGGAAAGTTAATTAATTGTCATATATCTTACCGTCGGAGTTGGACAAGAAGGCAATTTTGCGACTACTATTGCTCTATAAATTTTGTATTTGAAGCAATATTTTTATATATGTGATGAAAAATTACCCAGATTTTACTGATCAAATATTTGTTAATCTGATGAATCCATCATGCACGAAAAGCAGATTAACCAAAAATACATAAACCCACCAGGGAGAATTTATCACCATATCGAAAAAGCAAGGAAATAAACCAGGTCTGCATACCAAACAAAATATGGATACTGGCAGTAAACGATTAAACATAACACAGCCGCTTTTGGTGTCTATGTATGAATTCTGGCATTCGTCTCTATACGTGTTAAATTAAACTACATCGATTTCATCCGTAAGCATACATGGTACACAACAAGTACTGAGAAACTTTTCTCATATTTTTGAGTATCCGCGGTGTGCTGGATTGCGACGCAAAATATAGATTGTAGCCTCAGTTAAATATGAAGTTAGTGTGTGCATTCCGATCCATGTGACTCTATTCGAAGTGGCGATTTTTGGCGTTTTCTCTCATATTCCTGCAATCCACGAAGCGTTTCGTCCTTTTCTGCACTCATTAGCTGGTGATGGCCTGAGTTTTGTGTGTAACGTCAAATAAGGTTTGGCGATTGTCACCACTGATCGAGATAACACAGGCTTAATTCAAATGTAACCGAGGCCACAAATCAGATGGAGCGTCGGAACCCAAGGTACAGGGGAATACTCCAAAATCCAGGATTCAAATGCTAACTGCTGAGACAAGTGTTGCTCACGAATCTCAAGTCTTACAGATCATAGCTATAGGCACCAACCACTATTAGCCGTGTGCGACCCCAGATAAGACTAAGCCTACCTGATGAGTAAATACTAGGGTGAACTGACTCCTGGAGTGTAGGAATGAGAAAGGGCAACCCAAATATAATATGTGCCTTGTACTTCATATCTGCTACAAGTCGCTAAATATAAGGAAAAATTGTAAACGACTGGTGTGTACCAGAGGCGTAGGATTGGGGGAGGCTGTGGTCCGCTCGGTGCGGCATGTAAAAGAGGGCGGCATTTTTATTAAAGATGATTGTTCGATACCAAGTGTACATTCATCGAAATAACCTCCATGATTTAAGTGGTAGAAATGATGGGTGTTAATCCTACAGATACAGAAGATGAAATTGGCACTATGAAAATTTAGCTCAGTACAAATGATTAGACGCAGTGGGGAATTTTATAATGCTGATGCAGAATATGTGGGTGATGAAACACCGCCGATGAACACAATACAAATAAGAAAGCGTGTAGCCTATTCTCACATCATCATTTGTTTGCATCCTCCTTGTATTCCTTTAACATAACCATGAAAAACAAGCAATGGCATTGCGAATCAAGTTGCATTGAAGTGATTAGTTTTAGCGCTGGTGTATCAGCTTTGCTAGTTGAATGCATTCTGACCAAACGCACCGTTGGCACCTTTTGACCCTGCACCAATTTAGTCCAGAAATCAGTGATAACGGCGAATACGTAGGAGCTTCAAGATATAGATGTTTTCACCAGTGATTCTCGTTGCCGACTTCGGCTCTTTGCTTCCGCCCTTACGGCGTCTATATAGCTCACCCGCTTACTATGCACAAGTGCGCGAGATTTTAACGCGTTTTCGGTCACTGTGAATTGGTAGCGCTGGTCCAAACGATTAGTTTGCCCGGTCCTCAGAATTCTACCCCTGACATTTATTACTATTTGGTTATTTGAAAGGAATTGTTTACAAGACAACGCTTATTCACTGGAACAACTGAAAGGCCTGTGTTGTCAAAGAGTCTCGCGCCAGCAACGTGGATTTGCAAAATGTCATAGCATATTGTCTCAGGCAATTTCCGCATTGCCATCAAAATGGCGGCAGAAACTTGAGCATCTTCTTTGGTGAAAAGACCTCTACCTTGTAGCTCCTACGTATTCACCGTTATCACTGATTTCTGGACTAAATTGGTGTAAGGTCAAAAGGTGCCAATGGTGCGTCTGACCAGAATGCATTCAACTAGCAAAGCTGATACGCCAGCGCTAAGACTAACCACTTCTATACAACTTGGTTCACATTGCCATTACTTGTTTTTCATGGTTGTGTTAAAGGAATACAAGGAGGATGCGCACAAATGATGATGTGAGAATAGACTACGCAGTTTCGTATTTTTATCGTGTTCATCGGCGTACCGGCTTCGGTATGGGATGAGTTCATTATAAACAATAACATACCGGCCACATAAAGCAGAAAGTAAGGTGATCCCGCGATTTTTCTATACGGGTATGGATCATGAAAGCGTGGCTTATCGATCCTTGTGCAATTGATAATGGGCGTTTGCAGCAATATAAATAAATAAATAAATAAATAGTATATTCTCCGTAAAACGAGACACACCTCTAAAAGGCATGATCAAATATGCATACAAGCATAGCTTCTTTGGAATATTAAAACATTTCGTTACAACGAAAGGAATAAACGAAAAGAAGTAGTCCATAAGAGCGAGCATATTGTCAGGTAATAGTCAGACCAAGGATCATAATGGCGCCGTGGCGCGCAAAAACTGTTGCGTCAAGATACAAGTGGGGGGTAAATTTGCCATGTAGTGATCCATGAGCACAGGAGACCGAACAAGGTTTAGTGCAATCGATGACCATTACGAAGCCGGGATGATCGGTACTCCACTAAAGCATTCTTCATAGTAAAATCAGTTGCACAGGTTCGATGTTGGAGGCTGAGGACTGCGTCAGTGTGAAATGTATAGCTGTGACTTTATTTTGTGGCGAGTCACATCCGCCACGTTGCAGTGTTGTTAAGCGGACATTTGTGGCTTTTTATAGGGAGAACGCTTGCCAGGCGAAAACCCACCACATCCTGGAACACTGTCGTAGCTTCCGTTGAACTGTAGTGCTAGTCGGCTATGCATCGTATAGACCGATTTTGCACTCTATTATTCGCAGTCGGTTGACAGCCCAAATTTTTTCGGTGGTTGGCCAAATGGCTTAGTACTGAACCGGCAATAGTCGTTGAAGCCAGTCAATGATGTAAAAGAGTCGCAGAGTCGAATGATAATGATGCGGGTGAGTAAACATATTGTTAATAGAGGCCGGCTTTTTATATTATATTGTCCGGCTCGCAACCCGTGTCCAGCTATCCATGCTGGACTTGTCATAGGGACGGTGAGTGCAGTTGTTTCTTGTGTCTGAATATGTCCAAAACAGGAATAAATGCTATCCTCCGAGATGTTACACAGGTATAAATGGCTTTCGGTGGGCAGTATGCGTGAGAACCCACTTAGGTGAGCTGCGGTCCCACGATTTGTCAAGCAGTTTTGCGAGCTAATGAGCCTCGCGGTTTGTGAAATACGTGGATCTCAGTATCCGCGAGGATTAGATATTGCCTAGCAATGCAGCTTCTCAGTTCCATGTTGATGGTAGTTTGCTTCATCAGCTGTTCTATTGGAATGAACGCACAAGACGGTGACCGGAGAATAGGCTATGCAGCAGCGAGTAGTTTTTAAACGTCATAGCTTTTCAAGACTCCTTTCTCAAAATATTGCATCTCATATTTGCACGCCTAATTGTAACGAATGCTTATTATGGTAAGGTGGGTTGTTGAAACCGAACTTTCAGTCAACAAGGGTGTTGCCATTAACTAGGTGCACTTGGCTGCTGCTATCTCTCCGGTCAATCACACCAATGTGACCTTGTGAGAGACATTTTGAGATAGGTCAACATCTACCATTGGACGGTTGGCAATTTAGTGCGCTCTCCTCTCAGCCAGACTCGTGATATTTGACCCTGAGAAACAGAGTAAAATGGACAAGACTTCTATGACTAACTATACAAATGCTTTCAAGCTACGAAGGCTTCGCGCAAATTTCTTTTGTTTTTCTTCCCAGCTTAAGCTGTACACGCTTCTGTTTATTTTTCCCCGTTCCCTTAAATTCTCTTCAGCTTCGAGCATGAACAAAAGCCGATAAATCTTCTGATTTCGGTAAACATCCGGTAAGTCGCTCAATCTCGCAAACCGTCAAGACTATTTTTCGACATTTTGCCTTAATAAAACCGTTTCATATGCGCCACCAAGGCAGATTAGTCACCATGTCGATTCTCAACTTACCATATCCGACTCAGTTGCCGATCATTTACCACTACGTGTAAACTACTTACGCTTTCGTTGGCTGTCGTCTTTGTGATGTATGACAGGCTGAGTGACCCCCTAGTCATAATTTTATACGTGCATCGCAAATAATTAAGTGATCTGCACACATGAATATTTATACATATTAGGTAATATGTGAAAGTTTTATCTTTTTACTTGATAAGTAACTGCTACGGGTTTGCCTGTACGCCATACCGAGAATGGTGTGTAAAAATTGGCTTCTAGCTCCAAGTGTTAGTCAATGGTAACAGACAATTCTACATTTGCATAATATATCCTAATTACCGCATTAAAAGTATACTTAGAGATATAGACAGTAGGATTCCATCGAGATATGATCAAAGTCCATAAGAATGAAAATAATCTGTGACATGCAATTACTTTATTCATTCTAAATCTTGCAAAAGGTTATGTAAAAATAATGTATAAATCATAGGAAATTGGGCTACATGCAATTGTGCGATTTCACTGTTAGTTAGCCAGCGTTTTCTGGATCCAACACTAAATATATGTTTACAGGAGAGTAGTAGGGGGATTTAAACGGTATAGATAGAAATTCGTCACACATACACGTACTTTTACTAATGTTTTAAAGTGAAGCATGTAATTCGTGCTCCTTGTTTGACCTGGGAGACTGATCCAAGAATTGATCACCTTTCCTTTGAAACACTAGGACAAGAAGCCCGCTACACCGTTGACACCTAAGGGTTACAAGGTTTTCTCAAATGGAACAGTTGTATTAGCCTAGGATAACCAACAGATATATGGCAAGTGTCATCATGTGGTGAAAATTCACACCTGCTTCTTATTACGTTAAATCCCGTATATTATGAATGAGGCTGGCGGCATTGTGTTGAACCCGTTCCATCTTTTTCGCCTGCCATTAGGCAACCGAACAAAGGACAACCGAGCTGCCCTCTAGCATTCGCATTGTAATGGAGGAAACGATGTATATTGCAGACGGTTTTAGACAGACGCGGAAGTTGCGTTTGCGCCCAAAGCGTGTGCAAATAGTGCTGATTAAATCTGTTTCTTTTATCTACGTACTACAAATCAGGACAAGTGTTTATGCGTAGACGATCAAATAAGGAGTCGGTTGAGGCGATTGAGCGTCCGCAATCTTTCCATGCTTAGTTGGTTTTTGACTGGATGCGAAGAAATCCCCAGGACCGTGCCTTGAGGTAAGCAAAATAATCACGTACTTCAACCGTGAAGTTGCATTCTCGCTGCCATAGTATTTCCTCCGGATATCCTTTTCTCTTATTATCGCACCGAGGTGCGCACATAACCATCCGAGCTAGCTTGCTGAGCGCAATTTATCTGATTGAAGTTCATCGGAGTGTTAGAGAGCAGATCAGAGAATAAGTATTAGCTCCACCACATCCCATCCAGAGACAGGTGTGCGCGAAACGGAGCTGCTCAATGTTCTACAGTAGATATTTACGTTTGCAGCGCAAGCATCAAGATCCTTGCGTGCTCAGTAGATAAGATTCCAGCGGCTGTTTGAAACATTCCACGCTTTGTACGCCAACGACTTGTTCAGGCAAACGTTCCAGTAATTTGTCAAATGAGTAGGCCGGGTGAGATTGAGATTGATCAAATTCTTGTTTGGCTTAAACAGATTCCAAGAGGTAAAGGAAAGTTTAAAATTCAATCCCCATCTCCCCTTGCAACATTCGTCTGGTATAAATCGGATCATCAAAAGTCGACAATAGTCCAAGGAAAACGTGTTCATCTGGTCGACTTTGTTTAAGGCGGGTTCCGCGGGGTGGAGGTGGATCCTGATCTCCTGGTGTAATTTCTAAAACATAACACTTTCAGTGTTTGTAAAGAGATAGACCGCAGGTGAACCTCCTTGAGTATGATGCGCACATTCAGAGGAAAAAGGAGTCTGAAATGTACTAGAGTCGTTCGGGAAAACGATCTTTTAATGGCACAAAAGATCTTTTGGCATCCTCTACCTTTCTAACGGTGTTCTGGGTAGTGCGCAGATCAGAAGACACGAGTTTGCCGGGTCACTCTATTAGCCGGCCTTTCTGATCAGGAAACCAGAAATTTGATAGGCACCAAATGGGTCAGAAACGCTAATTGGCGGAATGAAGCACTTTTCACGATTGATGAGTAGTCGCCATTTTAGTTACGGCGATGCAGCCGGTCCAGTGTTGCTTGCAATTTTTTAGCGTTTTCGGAAGTTGTTGCCTCCAACCATATGTTCAGATCATCGACATAAAGCAGACAGTCAGATTGGAGGTTAAAATCGAAAGTATATATTGCATGTTTTAGACAGCTCTGGACCAAAGATAGAGCTGTGTGGAACCCCACTGGTCATGAGAACGGAAGCAAACGTTACACTCACGTTCACTCGCATATTACGACAAACCAGAAAATCATTGATCTATAAGAGAATCTCTCCAGAAACGCCAATCCTCCGTAGTTTATAAACAAGCCCTTCGTGTGGGAGTTGATTGCAGTCTACGGAGACAACATCCAAGCGATTCTCGGCATCCAATGATCTAGCCCACATTTATCTAGCAACAACAGTTTGGCGACACATGTACGTGCTACCTAAAGGCCATGTTGCAAGAGGGAAAATGACATTCCAATCGTCAAATTGATGACGAAATCCTTGCCTAAGAATTATATTCATGCCTTTTTAAACTATGGATGTTAAGCAAATCGGTCGATGGCTGTCGGGGTCCTGGCAATCTCCAGCTTTGGGCTTGACGATGCAAGCTTTCCGAGCGAGCGGATGCGTGCTGCATCAAAAGATCACTGCGATACTTGGCAAAGAGGTACAGTGATGCGCTCAGCCAGTTTTTTGAAGAACAAATTACCTAACGCATTACAACCTGGCGAGGAGTTCGGATGGAGTTTGGGGTGAAGCTTAGCAACCGTATCGAGGCTGATTTCTGAGTGCGTAAGCACAAGGCTACTGGTAAATAGTGTTTCAGTAGAAATGACTAAGGAATACTGCAGAGTAGGAGCCCGGATTTTGCATCAACCTTAGCTACTTTAGTATCATCTTTGTTGGAATACAAATAAGAATTTCATTTCTCAGCTTTCGTACCTCTCTTCAGATAGGATAAATGTAGCTTCGGAGCAGCTAGAGATTCCTCAGCTAAGCAGCGCTCATAAATGCTTCTTAATGGCGCAGATATTTCTGAACACTTTGTAATCAAAGTATTCAAAAGATGATGGCGTATGTTTGAGATTTTCCGACAATACGCGTCGTTGGCTCATAGGAGGTTTTAACTCACGATCAAACAATGGAGGTCGTTCGTAGAAACGTCTTCCGTTGCAGAGTGGAACGATCTGTGGAACTTCTGCTTTTAACTTCATCATCAATTACCAGTATGTTGAAAATTTTCCCACCCGTAACGCAGAAATTTAGCCGCGCACGTTTACAAGTCTCGAAACGTAAAATTCATATAAGACGTTGAACGTAAGCCAAAACATACACCTACCTACCAAATGGTCAGTCGAGGATGTCGCACACCAATCAAAAATATCATCAGGCGTTTTGTGTTCTGCGGTGGTCGGTCGCCAAATTCACTTAAATTGCCAGCAAAGTCCACCATACACGTTAGCTAGAGATGGGGAACACCTCAGCTACTATGTCGCAATACACAGAAAAAGGAGAAAAAATGCGACTGGTGCAAGCCGCCTGAGCTACCGGTAACGGATGGGCATTGTTCCGGTAAGCTACCAGCCAGGCAACTGTGCATCAAAAAATACCATACGAAATTATTTAAAGCTAAATAATGAGATGGTGGTAGGAGAGGGAGGCTAAGAGGGATGGGGTGGGACAAAGAAACTCACAGCATGAACGCCACTGAGGTCGGCTCCTAGCCATATCAGCAAGTGTGTCCAACCAAACATGTTCATCGTTTTTCGGACCCCAACCAGGGATCCATGACGCTCCAACCGAGGCCAGCTCAGAAGTGAGGGCCTTCATTCCTCTCGACAAAGTCATCGCTTGGCCACCCCTCTTCTTCAATCCACACCCCCGGCGTGCAAACAACACACGTCGCGGGAGTCGGAGGCCTAGTAGGCGTAGCACGTGGCCCAGCCATCGGAGCCTGTTGCGTGAAATAACGGTGCTGAGCGGTTCATTTCCTTTTCCTGTGCCATAAACAAGGCGTCGAACACGCTCGTTGCTCACGCGGTGTTCCCACCAGATGTGAGCTAAATTACGAAAGCACCGGTGCTCGAACGTAACTAGCCTCTTTAGGTCCGCTGCTTTAAGCGGCCAGGTTTCACAACCGTACAGCAGGGTCGAACGTACTGCTGCATTGTACACTCTACCCTTCAAGACAAGAGTGATGTCGCGCCGGCGCCATGAGTGGCGGAGGTTAGCAAAAGCACCCCGAGCTTTTGTTATACGATTCGTGATTTCATCTTCAATCCTACGGGCGCTGATACAACTTCCAAGGCAGTTGAATTTTTGAACGACTTCTAGCTGATCCCAACCAAGCGTCAGCGTAGGAGGCGGTCCAGACCAATCTTGGAGAAACGCTTTGCACTTCGAGGGTGCGAGTAAAGCCCGAATTGACGGACAGCTAGTTCTACTCTGTCCAGTGCCGCTTGGCACGTTTGTGAGCTGCCGCAGATCAGGGAAATATCATCAGCGTACTCTAAATAAAGAATTCGTTCTCCTGGGAGTAGCTCCACACCTTCCAAGTCATGTCCTGTGAAGGTGATTTTCCTGACTTTGTCAGCAGCGAAGTTGAAGAGGAAAGGTGACAGCGGGCATCCTTGTCTCAAGCCGCTGGAGATATTAAAGGGCGAGGACAACTTGCCGTAAGCCCTCACTCTGCCGGAGCTACACGCATACAATGCTCGGATAATATTCACATATTTCTCAGCTACACCTTTCTTGAGTAGACAGTCCCAAAGTGCATGTCTGCCCACCGAATCGAATGCACTTTTGATATCGAGGAACACGACAACGGTGGGCCGCCAATATATGTGACGGTGCTCCAACAACTGACGCAAGGTGAACATGTGGTCAATGCAGCCACGACCTCTACGAAATCCAGCTTGCTCTTCACGAATCTGGCTTTCACGAGCTCCAGTCAGTCTGTAAAGGATGACAGAGGAAAGCAATTTGGAGGCGATGGAGATCAGACTGATTCCTCTATGGCTGCTTCATTCCGATCGTGAGGCTCCCTTGAAAATTGGGACTATGATGGAGCGGCTCCAATCGGTTGGGACAGTTTCCTGCTCCCACAGTTTGACTAGTAACTCGTGTAAATCATCCATAAGGACAGGTCCCCCGAATTTGAAGAGGGCTGGAGGAAGATAATCTAGTCCAGCGGCTTTATTTAACTTCAACAGTGCGATCTCACGTTTGACTTCTGAGCGAGATAGTGGATCCAAAGTGACAGCCCAGGCAGCGCGGCGATTACTGGCCGGCGGGAAATCTAACCATTCCGACCGATTAAATTGCCTTTCAAAGTGCTCAGCCCAGCGTTCCAAGTATTTTGATAAGTTGTGGATAGGCTATCCACTCTCGTCCCGTATAGTAGCACTAACATCCGATCTCATGCTGCCCGATTCCCGTATCAGCCAGAATAACTTATGAATTTCAATTTCTGAAGAGAGATGAGACCACCAGTATTCGCGGTCTCTCTTCAGGCTAGCACGGAGTCTTGCCCGGAGCTTTTCGCGAGTTTCACTGTGTTCGCTTCCATCCGGAATATGTCGGCGAGCAACTGTAAGTTCAAGAGACGGAGAAGAGACTCAATGTCTCTGTTGGCTATTAGACACACCACATGAGGATTTTCCTGCTGCTAGTAAGGTCTGTTGAATATGAGACCAGTGACCTTCAATTGCATCCAGTGAGCGCTTGTACAATTCGCATGACAGCGTACTTTGATAAGCATTCAGAACAGCTGGATTTGTCAGTTGGCTGGTGTCAATGCGCTCACAACGTCGACGTGGGCGTCCGCCAAAACGCATCCGCAGGTCATGACATACAAATGCATGGTCAGTGTCCAAACCTGTGCTCCAAATCGAGCGACAGTTCTGGACGCAGCCTCTCGATCGGTAACTTATCCCAATGTGATCGATTTGCGTTCAAGGCTGTTTCGAGGCTGGTGGGCGCCAAGTAACCCTCCGGCGGGTGCTCTGTCGTAAATTAGTGCTCGCAAGAAATAAGCGAGCATCCGCCCACTAATGAAGTAACCGCTCACCGGTATCCTTACGGAGCCCGCACCATGTTGGCCGCCCAGATGCAGCTCATCTGTGGATAATTTTCTAACGTGAGCTTTCAGATCCCCCTTCAGCACAACAGTGTCAGAGCTTCTTCTGTGGCGATGGAGCTCGTTCAGTTGGCGATAGAAGTCGTCTTTGACCGAGTCATCGCTACAGTTTGTCGGTGCAGAGGCAGCGATAACCAATAGACACCTGTTAGTCCCACGCAACTTCGAAGTTTTGAAGGAGCCAGCCAATCGGACCGCACACATCCGGCTACTGATTGGAATCCAATCAACCAGAGTAGCTCCAGCCCGGGGACTCAGGGCAATACCAACACCGGCTTGGCCGGTGCTCGAAGCTGCATCGTCACCGGATAGGCGCACTGAGAAAATACTGTTTGCGTCACCTGAGGGGGATCGCAGTTTGAGCACAGAGCTCGAGTCTTGCAGGCAGGTCCCTGATAAGCAGCAGATATCGATGGAGAGGGTCTTCAACGTTCGGGCAAGTGCTGCCGTTGAGCTATTTTAGTAGTGTGCGTACATTAAGGCATACCGATCTGAAGGAGGATCGAGGGCTCCAAATGGAAGCCGATGAACTGGAATGGACCGCTTGCTTGGACATGCGCCCGTTGGCAGTGCAGGAATGACGCTCCGCGTTCACATGTGAGTTGAATCTAAAAGACAAGCGGCTATTTAATAAAGGTGGAGGAGGGCCGAGAATTAAGGGGTTGAATACAGGGGGGATAAAAGGGAAGCTGGAACCGGACGATAAGGGTGAAAATGCGTAAGAGGGGGAATAAGCAGATGCGAAGGCTTAAGCAATAGCATCCAAACACCTATCCACACTGCTCGATGCAGCAGATAGGGCACCGTTTATTATCCCCTGCGGTGGCCAGAGCATCAGAAATTTGTTTGAAATGGAATTCATTGTATTGCATGGGTAGTATATTGTCCGGTTGCCCAGGCCTAGACAGGAGAAAGATTAGGGTTCTTAACCAAAGCCTTTGGTTCAAAAACATGTCCGCAAGGCAGGAGGTTTGGCATTGGGCTACAAGGAGTCCTTCTTATGGAATAGGGAGTCACCCTCATTCCAACCTCCAACTTGGAGGACCAGGAGGCTGAGTTTGTCTGGCCTCTAACCATTGACCAATCTGGTATGAGTGGCTCTGAATATGCAAAAGCACCACCCAGTATAGCTAAATGGATCACTGAGGGACACAAACTATCGCACCACGGTAAGATCCAGCCTCATTACGATGGCCGGTAAAGTACAGTGACACACCATTGACACACTGTATAGTATGGCCAAACTACTGGTCTCACAGCTATACGGTATGGCATAGACAGGTCATAAACGTTGCGTTAATACAGGCCAATGCTGGGCCATTGACTCAGGGGGCATCAAGTCTGTATTTCAAGCTTAGAGTACTGTAACGGGCTTCTGGGGTGTCAGGAAGGAATAGCACATCTGGTAGGGGACCCGCATTGTTAAACCAGACAAAAAGAGAAAATTCATAAATAATCCCCATTTGAGTCAGAAGTAAGCAAGTGCGCGAAGAATATACTTTTCGATAATTCTCATCAGGCGAGTACAATTATGAAGCAAAACGTTTGGAGAGAATAAAGCCCGTACAGGCCTGTACAGAGAGCAATCAACTCATTAACTGGCAATTTGAAAACTAAATCAATGATTTGATCAATCGGATTGTCGCATTAGGAAGCAGGTGATCAAGGAAGGTCAAGTTCAAGGCCAAGGCAATTTCAGAGCCTGTAGCAGTGTGCGCTGTTTGCACAGCTCTGGTTTTAGAACTTTGATAGCAATGGCTTCAGAAATGCTCAATAAATGTTTCTTCAGCTGTTTTGGGTATCGTTTAGGGATAGTATAAACGACTCGAAACGACTGGTTTATCTGGACTTGGTGTCCAGTGTCGACCAAGTGTTGTAATACAGAACTGTTGATGGATTTTACCGTGCCTTTTCGCAGTGACGCAGGACAATGCTCAGCGATTCTTTTGGACAAACACCTGGTCGTATGTCCAAGATACCTAGCACCACAGGTGCAGGTGAACTGGTATAAGACAAACGATTCGGACCGAACCGGGAGTTTATCCTTTAAGCGCTGAAGAATCAATGGTCTTGTTTCGGCAAGTAGTTTTAGGTTGGCGGCTGGAAATGTCTTGGTCACTGCGGTCGAGATTTTTCTATTCAACAGTTCGAACGTGACGTCACCTTTAAAGGGAACTGTAAGGAATACATCCTTTTTGGGAACTGTAGCGACACATTTGACAGCCTCAAGCTATTTGGAATGCTTTTTGATGAAAGGTATGGGGTATCCATTTTCTTGCAGCGTGTTAAAGATGAGCTTGTTTTCGCTTTCAAGCGTCTCTGGACTGCAGATTGCTCTGGCACGATGGTATAAGCAACGGACTAAATTCCTCTTGTATCTCAGCGGCACAAAGCTAAGAAAGTGGGTGTATTGACCTACCCACGTCGCTTTGCGAAAAACACTCCTTTTGATAGTCCCGTCTTCACGCCGATGCAATAGAACGTCTAAGAACGCCAAGCGGCCATCTTTCTTAATTTCACTGGTGAATTTTAATGATATATGCACTCTGTTAAACTGATCTAATAGGGTTAGGTAGTCGATGGAAGAGTCACAAACAATGAAAGTGTCGTCCATGTAACGGTAGTATAAATCAAATGAAGATATAAGGGTGTTCAGGTCTCCACGTTCAAGCTTTGAAAGGAAAATATCGGCCAAAAGTGGGCCTAGGGGAGAACCCATTGCGACTCCATCTATCTGTCTATAATAGATTCCATCAAACAGAAATTGTACGTTGAAGGTGCAACGCAGAATCAATTCTTTTAATTTATTCACCGGAATTTCAACATCAATGTTTCTCTCAGTGATGAAAGCACAATCCCGATAGATATGTGCACAATGTCTCTAGCCAGCGACTGAACCAGCTACATTTAGAAGCATTGGCACTTGGGCCAAAATTCTGCCTCTCCCAACCGAAATGCGGTCAAATTCATTTGGAGACCCAATTTGAGAATTTAATGAACCAGTTAGTTGGTTTAACACCTTCATCTTCACTCGCACTTGACACGTTTAAGACCACGTTAGTACATCTTGCCCATCAGTATCGGAACGTTAAATCTCAAACATCTAACATCTTAACAAAAAAGCACCGTGACGCAATCAAGGAGCTGTTATCCAACCCAGAACTAATCCTTTCCGACCAGACAAAGGATCTGGCTGGGTACTGATGAACATGTCTGATTACATCTCTAAACTGACAACAATTCTGAATGACACCAACAAATTCCGACGAGACTCAATCCAAAAACAGACCATTTAGCAAGAAAAAGCAAAAATCATTAACATTTTGAGAGAATTAAGAAAGTCGAAGCACATAGATCATGCACTCTTCTCAAAGCTGACCCCATGCGGCTCACACCCTCCGCGACTCTATAGTTTGCCAAAAGTGCACAAAAAAACAAACGTTCCGGTGCGACCAATAGTGGATATGTCTACTTCAGCTTTTCACTCTGTTACAAAGTGGATAACAGAGTTGCTGGAACCGGTTCGAAAAGAGTTGTCGATTCATACGGTCAAAGACACGTTTGATTTTGTCAACCGAATAGAAAACCTAAACGTGAAAGATAAATTAATGCTTTCGTTTGACGTAGAATCACTTTTCACGAACGTGCCGTTGATAGAGACTGTGACATTCATTTGTGCTTTCATCACTGAGAGAAACATTGATGTTGGAATTCCGGTGAATAAATTAAAAGAATTGATTCTGCGTTGCACCTTCAACGTACAATTTCTGTTTGATGGAATCTATTATAGACAGATAGATGGAGTCGCAATGGATTCTCCCCTAGGTCCACTTTTGGCCGACATCTTTCCTTCAAAGCTTGAACGTGGAGACCTGAACACCCTTATATCTTCATTTGATTTATACTACCGTTACATGGACGACACTTTCATTGTTTGTGACTCTTCCATCGATTACCTAACCCTATTAGATCAGTTTAACAGAGTGCATCCATCATTAAAATTCACCAGTGAAGTTGAGCAAGATGGCCGCTTGGCGTTCTTAGACATTCTATTGCATCGGCGTGAATACGGGACGATCAAAAGAAGTGTTTTTCGCAAAGCGACACGGGTAGATCAATACACTCACTTTCTTAGCACTGTGCCGCTAAGATACAAGTGGAATTTAGTTCGTTGCTTATACCATCGTGCCAGAGCAATTTGCAGTCCAGAGACGCTTGAAAGCGAAAACAAGCTCATCTTTAACACGCTGCAAGAAAATGGATACCCCATACCTTTCATCAAAAAGCATTCCAAACAGCTTGAGGCTGTCAAATGTGTCGCTACAGTTCCCAAAAAGGATGTATTCCTTACAGTTCCCTTTAAAGGTGACGTCGCGTTCGAACTGTTGAATAGAAAAATCTCGACCGCAGTGACCAAGACATTTCCAGCAGCCAACCTAAAACTACTTGCCGAAACAAGACCATTGATTCTTCAGCGCTTAAAGGATCAACTCCCGGTTTGGTTCGAATCGTTTGTCTTATATCAGTTCACCTGCACCTGTGGTGCTAGGTATCTTGGACATACGACCAGGTGTTTGTCCAAAAGAATCGCTGAGCATTGTCCTGCGTCACTACGAAAAGGCACGGTAAATCCATCAATAGTTCCGTTGTACATCACTTGGTCGACACTGCACACCAAGTCCAGATAAACCAGTCGTTTCGAGTCGTTTATACTATCCTCTTAACGATATCCAAAACAGCTGAAGAAACATTTATTGAGCATTTCTGAAGCCATTGCTATCAAAGTTCTAAAACCAGAGCTGTGCAAACAGCGCACACTGCTACAGGCTCTGAAATTGCCTTGGCCTTGAGCTTGACCTTCCTTGATCACCTGCTTCTTAATGCGACAATCCGATTGATCATGCCATTGATTTATTTTTCAAATTGCCAGTTAATGAGTTGATTGCTCTCTGTACAGGCCTGTACGGGCTTTATTCTTTCCAAATGTTTTGCTTCATAAGTGTACTCGCCTGATGAGAATTATCGAAAAGTATATTCTTCGCGCACTTGCTTACTTCTGACAAAAACAGAAAAACGGAGCTGTGTACTATGATGGTTATTCGTGTGACAGTATGTCTCAAAGTACAGCAGCGGCACGTGCAAGGCACTCCAACACACATGAACAAAGAACCCAAATTATGAGTCAATAGTTACGGCAGAGGGACGCATGCCGTTAGCATGCAGCCTTACACATCATTTGGGTTCACTGTTTCATTTGTTAGGAGGAGCCCTACTAATACCTCCTTGTTTGAAATCCACTGTCATATGATTTCAGCCTTGAGTTAACCCAGAGCGTCGTGACAAGAACCTGGAAACGATCAGGCCATCTTCTCGGGCGATAATCGCGTGAAGTATAGTTTGTTTGATGGATAGACTTAGCTTGCTTAGTAGCCTTTGTTTTTGGCAATGTGAACTCGTTCAGAATCAATTCAAGAAGTGTACTTATGGCATCTTCTATTCTGTCAAATGAGATGTAGCTCCTGAGTTGTCTAACGTGGCGGATCCATCTGTCATTACCTACTTCCACTTCATTACAGGCATGGCCATATCTTTTTACAATAATTCCAGGTGTTCAAAAGATTTACTTGTTTCTATAGTCCAAGACTTCCTGTCCAATTTCGAAGTGTCGTGGTACAGCGCGATGCCTTCGGTTTTATTGGTACTTCATTATTCAATTTCTTTCGGGATTAGGTCTATCCGGTGGCCTTAGTAGATCAATGTTCGTTCGAGACCTTCTGAGCAGGAGTGATTCTGCTAGCGACTTCCCTTCAGGCTTCTATGGATTACGCGTAATCCTGCATGTTAACAGTAAAGTTTCTAGGACCTCATGGATTGCTTCGTCTCCTTCAGCTTTGAGAAGAGCCCTGTTGAATGTATCCAGAAATCCTTCACCTTGTCGATTTGATTGTGATTGATAAGGAGGTAGCCGCAACTGCCGCATGTCGTGTGGTGCACAGAAGTCAGTATAATGTGAAGAAGTAAACTGGGTGCATTTCGGGTACTACTGTTTCTGGAAAACCGAATCGATTTAATACGTCCCTGAGTGCTATAATCGTTGCCGACGTTGATGTGTTCGACATTTCGAAGGTCTAGGACCATTTGTTATATGAATTGATGGTAAGTAAGTAGTTCTGTGCTTTGCTTGGTCCAGCAAAATCAAGCGAAACTCTTAACCATGGTTTCGGGGACAATGGCCAGGAGAACAGTTCGAATCTCGTAGATGTATTGCTGTTAGGGCACCAACTGAAAAGAAACGTGTTAACTCTTCAACTAGAGAATTCATAAACGGCCAGTACAAATAACTGTCCGCCAGAGATTTCATCCTGTTGGAACCGGGGCGTCCAGTATGAAATTGATGCAAGATTTTAGACTGAAGTTCGACTGAATGTTGAATACTGCCTCTTAAATACGACAGGTGCTAACAATGTGATACCAACTCTTCTAGTCGGATGAATGAACGAGACTCAGAATTATTTTCTCGCACAACATGGTAACTGACAATCTCGAAGTCTGTGGGTTCTCGGAACAGCCGCGAAAGATTAATTCACGCGAGTCGAACTGGTTCCTAGACCGAACGCAAAGTTTCTACGCACGAGTTCCCAACCCAAGACTGAATCAAGAACAAGACAGGCCTTTTGCCACAGGCGCTTTTACTGGCCAAAACTAAGGCGATTCTAGCGTTGTACAGCCTCATTTTTATGTCACGAAACGGTGATGAAGGGGGGTTTTCCCTTGGAAGGGTTTGCTTACGCAAACCCTGGAAACAAGAAACATGGTTTTACGTGAATATGCAAAGCCCGTAAACTGAGCAGAAATGTTGGAAGTTTGGCGAGAGTTGTCCGGAAAATAAATGTTACTTGGATACAACAATGCGTGTTTGGTTGGAAACAAGACTGTTTCTGGGTGCAAAGGTTAAACAATGTGAATGTTTTACTAGTTGGAAGGCTGATTGAACGTGTGCGTTTTGTCTGATCCGAGTACATGTGCACTTGTGGGAATCGGCTTTTCAGCCTTCCGTAATTTAAGCCTGTAATAATTATAGGGACGTTGGGTCCCCATAACACTGAGATGACTACACTTTCACCGAACAACATGCAATCTTCTACGACCAATAGTGCATTACGTCTCTGGAATAATTGTTGTAGTTATGCGTCGGGAATTTTCCGTAGCCAGTGTGTGTGGTAAAACGTGCCTACCTGTGACAGCAGCGGGTCCCTTAAGGTTGTGTCTGGAATCTGACTGAAAGATACTGGAAGATGGCTCACAGTAACCGAGAGTATACGGTTAAGCTCCGTTTCGATTGAGACATTTGCAACGACAGAGTCTTCTGGTTGGTGCTGTTCATCTAACAACCTTGACAGCGCATCAGCTTGACACATGTCTTTCGTGGATCGGTACTTGATGTTTAAATCGTACACCAGCACTGTTGTCTCCCATATCTGCAGACGGTTGGCCGTATATACAAGAATTCCTTTCTTCGAGCCGAAAATAGCAAGAATCGGTTTGTGGTCCATTAGTAAAGTAAAGTGACGGCCATATAACTTCTAGTTGAAATGTTTCAGCGCAATCACAATAGCAAGATCCTCCTTTTCAATTTGACTACACTTTCTTTCTGCTGCTCTCAGTGAACGAACTCTATGAGCTACTGGCTTCTCAGACGCATCTGGGAAAATTTGCGAGATGAATGCACTAACTCCATAGCTGGAAAGTCCTTGATTGCCTTGATCTTATCAGGAAGCACTTCGATACAAGACCATAAACGGAGATGGTTTAGGAATGCTACCGTTGATTTGCTATGTTCGCACTTAGTCGGGCTGACTGTGACACCGTGTTTGGTCAAGCATTGTAAGAGAGTTCGAATATGCTCGAGGTGCTCTTGTCTTGATGAACTGGCTACTAAACTACCATGGAGGTAGTAATAAGCGAAGTCCAGGCCACGAGTGACATTGTGGATGAAGCGTTGGGAGGTTTTTGCGGTGTTGCGCAGTCCAAATGGCATACTTAAAAATACAAACAAGCTAAAATTAGTGTTAACGTCTGTGTTAGAAAGGTCATCTTTTTCCACAGCTATCTGGCGATAAGCGCAAACCAGATCAAGCTTGCTGAAGATCGTCTTATCTGTGAGGCATGTGTGGGACGCGATACCTATCTGAGACGGTTAGGCAATTAAGTGCGCGGAAATCACCGCATAGGCGCCGGTCATCAGATTTCTTAGGGACCAACTGTAGGGGAGAGGACCAAGGGCTGTCGAACATGTGCTCAAACTCCGCCCTAGCTACCTTTAATTTCTCAGACGATAGTCGGCTTGGACGGCATGAGACGGGTGGGCCATTCGTCCGTATGTGGTTCGTAACTTGGCATGCCACGGACACGGCAGCGTACTTTGGCTGAACGAGCATGGAATACTGAAAAAAGAGGTTAGCGTTTTCTGCCGAGGTCTGGGGAAAGGGGTAGCTTGGTGTTATAGATCCGATATCAGCGGTGATGCCAAGTACACTGAGTTTCGTTGCAGTGTCGACAATCATCTGCGTTTGGCATCACCCAAGAGGGCGAAATGCCTGAGATAGTCTATGCCAATGGTGGCAAAGGGGACTTCAGCGAGGGTGACTACCGAGCGGAACGTGCGCCGAAGACCTAAGTCCAGGAAAAGCGACCGGTGACCTTAGGTGGCTATTGGCGTGCCATTTGCGGCACTTGGGCTTGTCGACAAAGAAGCGACAGGCTCACCTGGCATACGTGGGATGACGCTGACTTCCGCTCCGGTATAAACTAAAAATTGCTTTTCGGAATCATAATATATAGTATCGATAAGACGACTTTGGGCTTTGCCGACACCTTTAGTCGCCCTTACGGGCCGGCCTGGCGGACCATCTTTAGTGGAGTAGCTACATGTGTGTACGCAATTACGGGCTTTATTTCTGAAACGTGAGTTGTAAAAGCAGTAACCTGTGGCATCAGGTTTTGTGCGACGGGGCGATGATCCAGAAAGGCTGCGGTGCTTACGGTTTAAAGTGAGTTCTTCGAACTGGCGATGAAGCGACGCTATCTGCAATGATAATGCGTCTATTGCCGACTGCTGCCTAGTCGCGTATGTTGGTGTGGTCGCGCCAGCACAAAGCTGCCTATGTGCTTTGTTTTAGTCTTTTTCTGGTGCCGTTCGATGAAGCGGTCTATAATTGCTGTGAGTGGCAGGTCACTTGCTACTGCAAAAATAGCCTGAGTGCTTTCAGGAAGGCGTTGCATCTACAGCTCGCGGAGAATCCCTACATCCATGTTGAACGTGCCGATGAACTGTTGCATTTCACGCAACAAAGTTGAGGGCATCCTATCTCCTACTTGCAGAGCCCTAACTAGTTGCTGCAGATAGACCCTATCAGAAGGCGTGATTCGCTGGACAATAGCCTGTTTAAGGTTATCGCACTTCATTACTAGAGGGTGGTAAAATATGATGTCTTTCACCTGCGAGGATATACCCTGATGAAGGCGAGATATAAGCTGGTTATACAGGGCGAAATCAGAAAGCCGACGAATGTAAAAAGCAAGTCTAGGTGTAAAACCATAACAAAGGGTCATTCTCCCAAGAAGGTGGAGGGGCTAACGCAACAGAATTGACAATTAAAGGCCCAATGGCGCTAAGCGCTTATGGAGATGGCTCACCATCTAGATATTCAATTGCAAAAAGTGAATAAGATTGTGTTAGGTTGGAAAACAATATAATCACAAGCAATGAATCCCAAAATCACTGGAACGAGCTCACCAATGAAAATGCGAAATGGCGGACGGCGTGCTTTGGGCTGTAGTCACCAATTGTTGGGTGGCGCCTGGGATAATAATCGGTAATCAGTGACACATATGAGACGTGTCATATACGAGACAGTATAGAAGTTGGAGGCGACTGAATCCAACGTATATTGTTCAGGCTCTACAAATGGGAACCGAACCAATCAGAGCAAGATACGATGCAGCAAGTTACTCTCCAAAACGATGTACGTCAACCGTTAAAATAACCGTATACTGCAATTTTGCAAAATACTGAAGAAACGTGTTTTCGCGTACACTACAAATATTACAGAAGGGGCAACATATTAAATCAAGTGTACAAACAACTCCACCTACAAACATTTTGATGTTAATGAGACAAATGTAACAACCAGAAGTCTTTGCGTCTGCTTAAAGTTAATATGTGCCTGTTCGTACGATTTTCTAACCACCCAGTCATTTAAATAAATTCTGCATTTCATAGTCACATAACAGTGATTAGTTATGAAAAGTTTGCAAACACAAAATCGGCAGCAGTATTTTTCTATCTAAATAACTCTCAAGCAGTAAAGCTCTCACAAATAAAAATGATATTTTATCGCAATGATCTGCTGTATGCTAAATAGTGAATACTGAGAATAGAGAGCGTAAAGATAAAAATGCGTGTTGCCCTAGCGTAGGTAGGTGGGGCACATTCGCGGAATCTCGTCGCTGACTTTTGCGCATTGGCAGCTTATTGCAGCTGCACTTCATCTTATCCTGTTGCGATACACACATTATACCTGTAGTCCGCAAAGTGGGTGTTAAGGCATCTCTTAAATCCCGGCATCGATTCCGCCTTGACTATCATCTCTGGCAATTGGTCCCAATATTTCACCACTCGAGGCTCGAAACATAGAGGGTGAGCGATGTGCTTTAAATCTGGTTTTCTCCGGTGTCAGCGTGTGCTGCTTGCTGCGCGAATGTGCAGCAGCGGCTTTAACCTAAAAAGGGGCCCAGAGGCATTATCCGGTGCGTCCTAATGAGATCGATACGAAACTGACGATATGACAGGATACAAAGCCTTAGTCACCTACATAGGTCCTGGTACGACATACCCCGTAGACTGGGGATGAGCCAGGTAGCTGCATACTGGATACTTTCCAGTCTCTGCACCTCACCTATTTTGATCGGGCAATAGGCAAGTGAGCCTTATTCAAGCACCGGTCTTATTATGGAAGTGAACAGACGGGTGGCAATCTCTTCAGACGAAGTGCAGAAGCTGCGTCTAAGTGCCCAATGCGAGCGCAGACCGTTTGCGTACAGGCTGTTCGTGTTGTCGACTGACTTTAGATCACAGCGTAAGAGTACGCCAAGATCTTTTCCTGAACTGGTGGGATGCAGCACATGGCCGTCCAGTGTGTACGCGCCCCCGTTACTACCCCTTCCCAGGCTCATAACGGAGGACTTGTCCATGTTGACCGGTAGGTAAACTTCTACAGACCAGCGGGATGGGCGATCGAGGTCCTGCTAAAGGAACTAATAGTTGCCGGGATAACAATTATCATCCAAATCTTCGGATCATCCGCATATAATACGCAGGGCGGCCGAAGCAGCTGAAGTAGTTTATTGATGCTAATCAGGAATACAATCGTCCCCAATAATGCACGGGTGCCATACCGTTGGGTGGTCATCCACCGGAATCAGTCATCTTCTCCCAATCTGGAACCCACTGATCTACTGGTGCAGAGAGCCACCAAAGCTACACGTCAGCTTATGGAGCAAGACCACATGGTTTGCATTATCAAAGCTTTAATGGAATCCATGTACCTAAAATTCATTGACTTCCTCCGTTTCAATACTTGCAGTCATGGCTGCCGCGTTAATAGCAGGTAGGTGATGCACGAGCGACCCATCAGGAAGCCGTGCTGTGCCAGCGTTAGGAGATCTTTCGACTCCAACAGTTGAAGAACATCCATTTTCCCAATATCCTCGATCACTTTTGCAAAATCAGAGGTGAGACAAATCGACCGGTAATTGTTTACATTGCGTAGGTCACCATCTTTTGGATTAGGCATCACTACCAAGCATAGGCAGTCGCTAGGCAATGCATTCTCGTAAAATGATCTGTTAAACAGATGCGTCACATCATTTGTACAATTACTTTCAGACAGTGCCAAGATAGCTCATTCATTTTTCCTTGAACTGGAGTTTATTCGTGCTGGATACTTTTATAATTTTCTGCCCAAACGCCGATAATTATGGTTTGCCTTCACACCTTACTGAGTGTCAAATTATTTAACTCCATATACTGACTCCACAAGCCTAAGGACTGTGTATAAAGAACTGCTTTTTCACACCTCATATGTGTGCTAATCAACCTCGGAATTTGATGCCCACCAGCGAATGCTTACAATAAAGGCAAAGTGAAAGTAGCGATTTCATAAGCAGAAATATAACTGAATTATTCCTTGCTGAATCGCCGTTTGATATACCCAACGACTCGCTGTTCATATTTTGTGGATATTATGAATTAAATAAATGAGTCAAAGATTTGTGAACATTCCTTTCATGTAGTCCTAATACTAGCACCGTCTCCCAGATAAGTTATTAGGTGTGTTTTGTTAGCCATATACTTCGTCCGCTAGCAGAGAAAGTGATTTTTCGCAGACTTATGGGATGGAACCCAGATGACAGGGGGAATAAAGCGCACACCACTGCTCCACTAACATTATGCAACAAAATAAAGCAAGCAAGCAAAGCAATGTTTCCGCCTACTTTTTCGTAATCTAAGATAAATGCTAAATAAGGTTGAATACATCTAAGAACTCGGTTTACTTTCACTTAGATTTGTCGAGTGGCAACTTGAAACTTGTTATACAGTATATATAAAATAACTACAATAATGCTGAAAGACAAGTACACTTCGTTTAATTTACAGTCCTGAATTTAACTTACGACGGCTGCAATGTATCTTTGGCAGTGAGAAAGCAAAATCGTTAGATGCACAGGGAGAGGGAAGTAATTAAACAAAAAGTAATAAGATTGTATTTATAGTGGAATATCAAAGATTAGTTTTACATGAACGTCTAGCACAGACTCAAGATCAAGGACAACTGTTTTTTCTATAAGCCCGACCAGCAGTTGTTTCAGATTGTCTACTATTCTAATATGAGTATAATTTCCTTAAACGTAGAAATTAATTTAATCCAAAGAGACAGGATCGACTAAACTGAAGCCACACGCAGCCAGTCACTTGGTTGGACATTAGTAAGCCAATCTACTGTCACAATTGCAAATGTGATAGTCAAACACGGTGATGTATGACACGAGAGAACAAACAGGTATGGAAGGAATTCAAAAGTATTTGGTGCATATGCCTCCGGATGCACATACTTTCATCTGGTTTTAAGCGATGTCCTTGACGACAGTTAGGAATTATCATGTATTGGAAACATTAGTGCTTGACACAACAACATTGTTTCAGTTAATTTTAAGTTAGTCAGCATATCGTACTAGACTCTCTGTCATGCAGCTTGGTTTGATCAACAATTCTCTTAACCCAACCAACTGTCTGATAGAATCCGTGAGCATTGCCCGAGGTGGCTATCTACAGGTGGAACTAAAACAGTGACAAGCGCCGTGTTAGCACATCTAGTTGATTTTAACCACCGGATCGATATGATCCAAAGTTTTCAGCCAATTTACCGCGTATCTGGATGCTTCACACGAGCGGTAAGATGTCGCCTATTAGCAATAGCCGAAGCGATCGCCATCCGCCTACAGAACCCAGACCTATGTGCAAAAAACAATTCGTTCAGATTCTCTCTCTTCCCTGGCCCCCTATTACAGTAACCCCTGCTGAGAAACATACAGCTGACATGCCATTGATCGTTTGTGAACCAAGCACGTGACCTTTGATTTTACCCTTTGAATTTTCCTCCCGTCTGATGTTTTAACTCATTTTACTCTTATTAGTTGTGGTGTACCAGCCTGATGAGATCCCCCGAAAACGAGCTTGTTCGCTGACTCTTGTTCTGATTTCCAATTGCACTTTCTGTCATCAATTTCTTTTGCTAGACTGCGGAGCGTCCCGGGGAGTTACACATTCCAAAGATATCCGCTATCTGGTTCCCGGTGAATAGAAATAGAAAGTAATGTATTCAAATGGTTCAATTCATCAGACTTTTCGCATTGTGCTTTAAATTCTACAAAAATATGTTAGAACTGAGCAGGTTTGTGTAATCTATAGAATTTTAACATAAAACAAATATAGATTGATGTCGTCGGCCAGAAATGCGATGAAAGTGGGCATGTTTATTAGTTCCTAAATTGGGTCTGAGTTGTTCTCGGTTTTCAGTAATACTTACCCTAAATTTGTTACGTTTCATGAATTATGTTATGCCTTTACATGTAAATTTGACCACGCGATGTCATTCAATATGGACAAAGATGAGTTGTTCACAGACCTGTTTAAATAGACAATCTTGAGGTGCGCAACCGGCAATTTAATTACAAAAACGCGACTTTTGGAAGGGTGAGCAGAATTTTTCCATAGAATGCAATGCCACTTCAAAACGAGGAGAAAAGGGTTAGTGCCTATTACAGAAGGCGCTGGAAATGTTTTATTATGCCATCTTTACACGGATGTTTAACGCGTATAGTGTTTCCACGTAAGGGGGCAGAAAATAAAGTTTCTGTATGCACAAGGCACTTAGTAGAGGCAGATTAGCTGGCAAGAACATTGTGAACTTTAGTATATTCTAAACATTATTTCGTGATTTCAACTCGCAGTACACTATAACAACAGCCCAGCAGACCTCAACAGTCATAAAGGTCTTTATTCGCTGACTATGCAAAGAAAGCAGTTGATGTCACTGGGAAGCGATGATTTTTCATGGCGACAAATGTGACTTAAAAAGGTCAGTGTTTTGAGTGATTGCCTGGTGCGTTAGGTGATGATACAACTTCAGAAACCACCATGTTTGCGTGGTTTGCAGAATGCAAGCGTGGCAGTGGGTCCCTGGATGATGAGGCACGCTATGATCGACCTGTGTAGGCCACCACTAGGGACAACATTACCGTTGTAAAAGAGAGGCATGAGGTGGACGCACGGGTGTCTGTTGTGCAGCTGGGGAAGATATCGGGATCTCATCGGGATCAATTCGCAATACCCGAGGTAATAAAATCTGCCTCAGAAAGTTTTGCACACGCTAGGTGCCCCATCAGCTCAGTGAGGACTAGAATGCAGCTCGAGTGAATTAGTGCCCAACAAATTTATCAGGTTGGATACAGGAGGAATGAAATTGGTTATGGGATCTTAGGAGGTGATGAGACCAGGTTAATTGCTTTGACCGAGAGACCAAAGCAACAGTAGGCCCAGTGGACGGCTGTTGGTGGGGCGGCGCCCCAGAAATTCCGGTTCGAGCACGGTATGGGCAAGACCGTCCATGTGGCTACCGTACCGCTAGTACAACGCACACTCACTGGAAACGGGGAATACATTTATTGACTTGCTTGGAGGGTTACACGTTTCAACCTGGTCTACCTGATTCTACAAATGGTTTAAGTGCATAGTACTGTGCATGAAAGCTAGGGCAGAGTATCTCCAGCAAATGTTAATATGTTAATATGTTATAAAAATAAAATCTTTGTGCCTCCGGTAACCTATTACCCTATTCATAAATTGACAAACTTTGCAGTACACCATCTCGAACTTCCTAATTTACTACAATTTTAATTGCAAGTGTTTGCAATGTCTCGCACCGTCAAATGCTTAATAAACTCGTCGTTTATTGGAAGCGCTTCTAGGATTTCTGAATTAAACCAAAAGTCGAGCGGTTGCATTCATGTGTTACGCCAATTTGGAAATTTAGGATTAGCACAATCCTGAAAGATACTGCCTTGAATTTGTGTCATATGTACGATCGTCTAGAATATTGACAGTTTAACATTTCCACTCAGATATGGAAATTACTCAGGTTGAGTACCTGTAAAATTCATTTAATTATTGTACTAAAAGCTTTGCACATCATTACATGCGTATGGTATTCCGTATTTTATTCTGTGAATTGGCCTTATTTGAAATATGACCAGCGCTGATGAGCAACTATTTGTTCTTTTCACTAAGTCTTAGGTCTAAATAGTTTTCAATATATAAATAAATATATATATAAATAAATAAATAATATATAAATAATAAATATAATGTTATTCAATAACCAAAAATTCGGTCTGACGCCAATCGCGCATTATTCCGTTCCGAGCTCTGAAAGGCCTGCTGGTTGTTCATTTCGATATCGTGTAATCTTTAATTTGTAGCAACTGCCATACACAACTTTTAAATTTAGCATGTTGCACCTTGGGTATTTACTGCCTGACTTGTTTCGGGAATAAAGTATCTGGTTAGCTGTCACAGTAATAAATAATTCGGAAAATGCCACTCATCCACCCTTGCGACCTATGTGCTACTTCTAGGATTTAGAACAATATGTGTGTTGCGGAAACGCTGACGCGACCGAAGTTGGTGCGAGATCACTGTCCATTCTGACTGGTATGGTGCATTCAGGATCATTATTAGTGTCAATGTTCAAATTAGGAGAATAAATTTATAAATGTATTTTAAAATTCATGAAAACATGCATTTTTAACCGCCGTGGAACAATGTTTCAGTGTTCCGCTGTCCTTAAAAATGTGTTTGTACCATTTGTATTATTTATTGTGTATACTGTAAAACACAGTGATGTTAAAGAACTCATATTCGGTCTTATTTTAAGTGGGTATCGCTTAAGTATGCAGTTTGTCTTCTACAAGAAGACAGTTTAGGTAAATTATTTTAAATTCCGAACTAGTAATCAGCACTAAATTTCAGAAGTAGGCCGAAATCGACAAAAATTGTATGTCTCATTTGACACGAAGAAACATCGCTGGTTTTGTGGTAAAATGGACGTGCTCGTGTATAAGATAAGCTAAACGATTGCTTGTGATAAACATGATGATTGACAAATATGCATTGTTTCTGATTTAGTCAGGAAATACTAACGAGACCAGATTGTCCAGACGATCTTCCATCGTTATAGTGGTTTTCCTAAAAATTATATCTAAACAGCTGCCTTGCAAATAAGCTAAATTTTGGTAACTCAGTAGGAGTATTATACGACACAGAAAACACACTTTGTTAAGAGGAAAACCGAAATATTGCGAACAATCTTTCATTACCTAGCATTATTTTTTGCCCATCACCAGTTAAAATACAATAACGCTATCCTATTCATAACAAAGTCAAGCAATCACTTTATGTCATAAGCACACGTAGGATATTATATACTAGTATTGCTATGGCATGTAATTTACACTGTAACTATCGAGCTTTCCTAGAATATGCAGGAAAGATTTTTCTACACCATATTTTTATTTACCACACTAGCTGAGAGTACATATTAAAGCAAAAATTATAATTTTCAAATTAGCCAATTAAGGGTTTTCCCAGAGACACTGCTTTTGAGGCCTCAGAGCCTAAATTAATATAATTATTTAATCCGTTTATTTATATATACGTGATAAAAAATGAGTCCACAAGTTTCTTTTATACCAATTATATCGCATTCACCTACAGTGGTCAAAAATGACCCTCTAATCCTGCCATTAAATGCGCTCTAGAAGTTAAACACACGAATCCAGTATCAAGATGATTTAACATAAGGACAAATCAAGGGGTTCGCAATTTGGACGGTAATGAGCTTTTGTTTTCTAAATTTGTTCAAAAAGTCAGAAAGTTTGTGAATATTAAATAAACTGTTGTTCTGTTAGAATGTAAGTGAGATGAATGAAAATTTTGGAGTCTGAATTAGACCCAAACAAGATACAACATCCTCTGTGGTTTTTTGTTCAACGTAATCTCCCACAAGCGAAACACACTTGCTCCATCAATGCCGAAGAGCTTTTATCTCATTGAAAAAACGCTTCATATTATGACTCCAAATACGCTTCTACGGCGCCAATGACCTCACTATTGTTTAGAATACATTTGCCAGCTTAAGATACTTTCAGGTTTGGAAATAAACAGAAGTCATAGGAAGCCAGATCTGGTGTATAGGGTAGATAGGGGAAATTTGAACGCTCAACGATGGATTGTTCTTGCGCATTCGAAGAGGTGTGAACTGGAGTGTTATCATTGTGGAGACGAACGCCTTTCGTCGGCATTCCAGGCCTGTTTTATCAAGCTTTCCTTTGATACGCTTCGGGAACTCGCGGTAGTAATTTCTAAGGATGATATGACTTCCTTCAAGGTCAACAATCATCACCACACCTCGGGAATCCCAAAAACAGATGCCTTCAGCTTGCCAGCTGACGGCATGACTTTGATCTTTTTGGCGCAGAAGATAATGCAGGTTCCACTGCTTTGACTGCTCCTTTCTTTCCGGTTGAAAGTTGTGAACCTTACACTTATGCATAGTGAGGAACCAAATATGAAAATTATCAGCATTAGTCTCAAATAGTTCCAATTTCGCTTCTATGACACTTACCGAATGCGCTTTTGCACCAGTGCCAGAAGGCATCGCACCCATCGAGCGGAAAGTTGGAATAACCGAATTCCTTTGTCAGGAATTTAGCCGCTGGCTCTTGGAAGATGCGCAAACTCTCTGGTATCAGAAGTGTAGATACTCGGCGATCTAGCATGACCATATCCACTGTTAGGTCAAGAATTGCCTTGATGGTATCCTTGACCAGAAACAACCTTCTACACTCACTGTCGCATTTGAAATAGAGCACACAGCTTTTATGTGTGGCACGCGAAGGGGCATTGTCATGCAATGAATTCAGCATAGCTTGGTGGATTGCAGCTTATGATATTACTTTGAGATAGGGAAATTCAATCACTGCACGATGCTCCATTTCTCCAATTACACAGAAACTGTGGAACATGCTCACTTTAATTGAAATGAGAAGAGGCGATAAAATGATTTTGCAGATTTTGAATAATGAATTGGGGTAGATTATCATAAACTTAATGTGATTTGCGCAACTATCCGATCACTATGCCAGGCTCGCAAAGTTTCAAGCACCTCTCGTACATCACTATAAGTAACTTAAGGAGTAGGTTAATTATTAATTGACACTGAGGTCAAAGCTTCTATATTCACCGTGGATAAACCCATACAAATCGTATACAAGCTGCCTCCTGGAACGCAAACACACTTAAGTGCCAATTAATTCTTCTTTCATAGTTTAAGTACCAAATCACTTCGATGATTGAAAGCATTGGGTAGTACAGTGTATTTCCAAGGTTTTACATGTGTATTGAATTTAAAAAACAGTAAGTCTATATTCGTCAAGTACGCATACTCACGCGCTTTTTGTCACCTTCTGCAATCTCTGGACCAATTTATTATTGCCGTCTATCCAGAAAGTTACCAGGCCTAAACTCGATTAATCTATGGTGCAAAGTTTAAGGTCTTCGTTGTCATGAATGATACCGATAGTATTTAGCTAGGTAGCAAGAAAAAAGGTAATCCGTCTGCATACGACCTATCACTAGGGCTCTGCAAGCGCTAATTTGTAGAATGTTTGCAACATTGGTCCTGTGCTGTTATGGAGCAGATTGATTTGGCCTTGTCCATCAGGTCGTTTTTGCTAAAAAGCCCGATTTGCGCTCGGGAGCTAGGTGTATGTAAACATACATGTCAAAAGTTTTGTTCTCCACAAACATCTAGCAAAAGTCATCCCAGTCCAACTAAACGTAGAGTATTGTTTGTGATATAGGGCTGTTTTTGTCTCTTGGCCCCAATCTATCTCCTGCACTCACCAAACCTTTCCTTTGATTAAAGATTTCCTAGTAACATTAGGTCTAATCGCCCGTAAACATTTTGTATAAAAATCGTTTTTAGTGGCCGCGTGCTGCTTGATATCGTGCGTTGTTAAGAAGTGCTTTGAGTGCGTAGCCGCTATTCACAAAGCCCCTCTGTAGCTTATCGTTTAAACTTAATTACTGTGTGTGGTCTGGCACCTGGTTTGCAACTATGAGGTCCTTGGTTCGAATCCGCGTGGGCATGAGCGTCCTAGCGGTATACTCAGCCTGTGCGCAAATGATGGTGGTCGCGCGGCAGCAATACGCCGTTACGGCCTACAGCTGACCTACTTAAGGCGCAGGAATTTAGGATTAAACGTAATACACGCATTGGTCCATAAGCGTGCATGCGCACAAATATCACTATTTGCTTCAAGTAAGAGGGTAGGTAGGCAACCGCGTTAACAAAGCAAACGCCAGTGTTCAAAAAGAGAATTAATTTTCGAAGAAACTTCTACCTGAGAAGATATGCCGTGAGCCAAAACTTACTCCCTATTGAAATAACAAAATGCAAATCTTAACCAGTGCTTGACAAAGTAGTTTCAAAGTACTTGCTTGTGCAATGCGTAAAAGCATCGTTGCAACCAAATTACAATGATAAGATCCCGTTTGAGGAGGGAGCCGATAGGTTAATCTAGTGATAACAAATTTATAGGAAATATGCCATTTACAATGGATTTACATGTCCAGTCACTTCTGAAGAAGAGAATTGAAATAAAGATAAAACGTAATACTATTTCTTCATTCTTCTTTACCCAACCCTCTTTCATTTTTACCCGCTAAATCATACCTCACAATCACATTAAAAGGTGAGCATTACAGTGGAATTGTAAACTGAATTTCAATTAACTATTTTTGTCTCTACTCTTCATATTCTGCTTTTCATTCACGCGCACGTCACTGTCGTACCAAAACGTGGGAGTTAAAAAGGAAAAGCTAACTTAATCTATCCATGTTCCGTTAAGTGTACCACTATTTCGTCCGGTGCGTCCGCACAATAACTCGGCTATCGCTTTGCCCTCTGTGACCACTCTAATTATCCCCACACAAAATTGTGTGTGCGCTCGTTCGAAACCATTTGATGAGCCCTACTCAGCGCTTCCTAACTATTTGATCTAACCTGTGTGGATTATACATTTGCTCTAGTTCCTAGTTTTCGACATATTCTTTGCCAAATTCTACGTGTGCAACTACATCAAACTGGAGTTTTCGGAAAAGATGTTGGTCTCATTCGGAAGAAGTAGCTGAGGGCCCCCAAACTACGAGGCATCTATCACTGCAAGTTGCAGCATAACAAAGTTACAGTCTTTTTGCTCCACGCGTCAACTGAACAGCTCTTGGGACGCTTATCAATACTCCAACCGCATCGTCGCTTCATGCAGTCTGATCAACACACGCTACGGCTTTTTGTGAGTGGGTGTGTTTAACTGCGAGGCGATTGATCGATGAGCCCGACAGTCTGCGCGTTACAACCTCCAACTACTTCTACCGCCTGACCTTGGCGCGGTTGAACAACTCTCAATTTGTACGCGTGTTCTGATGTGTTTGTGCGTCCCGGCTGGCGCAAAGAACACTCATCAAGGTAGGGGCTCATATAGGCCTGGTTGCAAACGATAAGCGGATGACTAGCATTCTAATGGTTAAACGTCGCCTACGTTGCACAGACAATTGCAGTACAGTCCTTAAGATCGAAATAACCTGCTCTAGCAGTATTATATCATACCCTCCGTAATTTGTAGGCAAATCAGTCCAAAAATTGAGAAAAAATACAAAGTTTCTGACATACTTTGGTTTTGCCCAACGTGTCAAGTCATTCCAATTGACAAATGTGTATCTCTGCTCATGAAAAGTTGCGATAGAATGACTGAGATAGTCGCGCGTGTTGTAAATACTAAGATCGATCCCACGGAGGTAAATATGGCAACTATAATACCTCACCCAGCCAAAGTAAACTCTGAATCTAAGCCGAGAAAAAGGAGCTAGACGCTCCAACTGCGCTGCAGCGTCTGTCACTAAATTTACTGGGTCACCTCACTCCCAAAATCAGACCAGCCTCAAACATGACTGCTTCCACTATTCCAACCCTATAGGCTTCACCTGGAGATTCAGCCATGACACCGACAGCTTAGATCCGAAGGCAATCCGGTGCAGATAATAAACAGGTAACGTACGTATCGATTGCCTCTACAAACGCACCGGGAGCGACATATATAGGTAAACCTTCGGTACCGAACGCAACTGGAACAACCCAACTTTCACCGTCAACTCCAGTAGTGCATTCTAAACAACCCAAATTGCCAGCAAAAGCTATAAAGCCAACACTCACTAGACAACACCACGCTGAGTTAACTCTCATGTGCACCAATGTTCCCCATTTCAAATCTGGCCCAATAAAAGGCAAGTTGCTAGAGATCACAACCAGTGGAGTGCCATCTGCGTTGCGATTGGTATGCGTGTTGAGCCCGCTAATGCTGCAACGCGTAGCTTGTCACCCGACCGCAGTGCACTCTGGTGAATCTCGAATTATTCGAGTAACACTAGACACATCAGATACGACAGAGGCTGTCCTGCTCTCAGCAGTTGGTCTTCGCAACTCACCGAGCGGCGTGCGCATATTACCTGATCTACCTTGGAATGATGGCTCAAAAGATGCAATTGACCAAGGCGGCAATCCTAATAACGATATCAAGCAAACATTATTTGTTCATGGTGTTCCCGAGCTTCTGCATTCTTCTGACCACGATGCGCAAACACATGACCGAGAGTAGTGGTGCTACATCCGAGAAGCACTCCCTGTTGACAATGTTATAGCCAAATCCTTGACAAGAGTTTCGTCATCACCTAACTACAAGGGCTGCGGTCCAAGACTAATGAAAGTAAAACTACACTCCGATGGAATGATGTAAGTTCTTTTGGATAGCTGGCTAAAGTTTCGAGCCAAGTCGCCAATAGAGATCCTTCTAAGGGCAACAGGCGAACGGCCAATAGTCGTAAGCAATTCGATGGAACTTGCAAACGCTGCAAATTCCTTATTTGCACAGCCCTGCGGAGAGACCGACACAACAGCACCCACGGCACACAACAGGACAGAGCAGAGGAGGAGTGAAACGTCTGTACAGTAACAATCAATAATACCATGCAACTTGACTGAAATTCATAAACCCAACCAATTAATGGCCGGCCACATAATGGCCGGTTTCCAACCTAACACAAGGTTGACATCCATCAACCCACTCCAAACAACAAATACCCTATCTTTCATGTAAACAAAGGTCCAAGGCCTTCTAAGTAAGTTGGCCGAACTAAGAGAACTCCATGCCTTACAACCGCGGGACCTCGTCATGATTACAGAGACCAGGTTAAAACTTGGGATAACCGGTACTGAGATCCATTTACCCGGTATGTCGCGGCTTCTGAACAATAGAACCGGAAGGAATGGCGGTGTGATTATTTACTATAATACCAAGCTCCGAGATGAAGTTATCAAGCCCCCGGAAATCCGAACTCCTGATTCGCTTTGGTGCCGCCTATGGTTGCGAAACAAAAACACATGTCTACTAGCCGTAGTTTACCACCCACCGAACCCAACGTCGGAAATGAACTGCAAACTGAAAATGTTTTTCAGTTTGCTTTGAACAAGTCCTACACCCCATTCTTATCGCCGGAGACTTTAAAGTGCGTGATATAGAAACGCCAGCAACCGACGGTATGTAGTTTAAAGCCTGCTTGCAAGAGCTAATTGCTAGCCAACCTATTTACAATCACGTAACCTCTCCCACCAGATTTCTAACTGCTAACAAGCCCTCGATACTGATTTTTGTACTCACTAACGAAGTACTCATGGTTGACCGGATAGTTACAAGCGCACTACTGGGTCGTAGTGAGCATGTTACTCTACTATTTAATTTGATATGCTATGTGGAGTATCCAAAAATGATGATGACACAGTTCATACTGTCACGCACTACAGTGTGTTATCTACCATGGTTACATCTTGGATACATCTTGGACTTTCTTAATCAAATTCCTCCCAGATGTTGCCTGGGCTACCTTTACAAGTTTGGCACACTGATAGCGCACGCTTCGGAAGAGAAGTCCTTCCAACCCAAAAACAAGCATAACTCATTTTTGAAGAGCAGAACAAGTAAACGTATGTCCCGGAGGTATTTGGCATGGCGAGATCACCAGGACTGCTCGAATGCCGAAACCTGGACTGCATACGTGACACATCGTAAATTCTGTGTAAAACTGATCCGCGAAGACTAGGTCACGCGTCAGCAGGAGTTCATGAAGCGATTCTGCACGAACCGCAAACTTCTGCACAGCCACGTTAACGGCCTTCGAAAGATGAAGCGGGGGATTCCAGCTCACGGCTGATGGGTACACGTGGTCACCAAAGGAAGCAGCGGATTTCCTACGGCTTCATTACTCCCAAACTTTTCAGCAGGTAACGAGTCCAAACATTCTCCTCGTTTCTAATACGCCACCGTCTGGTTTAGACAACATCGACTTCATTGTGGAAGCTGTGTTGAAGAAATTGTTATCCTTGTGTATGCACACTTCTCCTGGTGCCGACGACATCCGAGCAAATGCTCTGTAGGCGGTAGCTAGTGGTCTAGCAAAACCACTGGCTGTTTTCTGTCAGCAATGTCTTGAAGAGAACCATATTCCACCAGTGTGGAAGCGAGGCGTCTTCACTCTTATCCATAAATGAGGTAGCCTCATTGACCCTACCAACTACCGTTTAATAACACTACTTTCTGTACCATGCAAAGTGATAGAATCCATCATCGCAGGTGCGTTGATGCAGAATCTGGAAAGTCACCACTTAACCGCCGCAGTGCTACATGGCTTTCTTCAAAAGCGCTCGTGTAATACTAACTTATTAATTGCACGTAATAGCTGGACTGAAGCTGTTGAGGATGGAGCGGTAGTCAGTCATCTACCTGGACTTATCAAAAGCGTTTGATTGCTTAGATCATCAATGTCTCCTTCAGCGGCGTCGGAACAACGGCATTGGCGACCTAATCCTGAGTTGGATTAGCAAGTTCCTACATGAATGACGGCTGGCAGTGAGAGTCCGAGAATCATTGTCCAATACAATCGACGTGTCGTGTGGTGTACCACTAGGCTCGGTGCTCGGACCTCGTCTATTCTGGGTAATTATTAACGATTTGGCGAAATCAATTGCTACCGATTTCCTAATTTTTGATGATGATATCAAGCTATGGCGAAGGATCAGAGGACCGGAAGACCACGAACGGCTCCAGTGCGACCATAACATAGTGTCGAACTGGTCAGTTCGAAACGTCCTACCATTCAACATAGATGCCGCGATATATAATTGTGCTGCAGACATAAGTGCACAAATTTGCTTGGGTTAAACAGATTACGGACCAGGTCCCAGAATCGTGACCTTGATGTGCTCGTACAGAGCGATTTCAGCTGTTCAAAACGGACTGAGGTAGCTACAAAATGTGGCAACCAACACATCGGCATGCTGCGAAGGACATTCGGAATATTTGACCCATTATTCTTCCCAATGATGTGCAATGCCTATGTGTGCCCACATGTTGAATACACTAAGCTAGGTTAGCAGCCTTGGTTGAACCGAGACCTAGAAGCGTTAGTGGCACCACAACCAACAGCAACAAAGAATGTAAAGGGGCTGCACTATCACTCTTACCACTGAAGGCTGAATTTGCTGGGAATTTTCAGCGGACGCTTTCGAAGGCTGCGCAGTGATCTCATTTTAGCGTATCAGATATTGAGTGGTCCAAACCACGTGTGCCGCCATTTGCTGAAACTTAGCCAAAACACGCAGTTCAGTGGTAACTGATTAAAACGGGAAGAACAATATAGCCGTCTAGAGTGTCGACGCAATTACTTTTCCCTCCGGGTTTGCAAACCTTGGAACGCACTTCCTGACTCAGTTCTATCCTACCCTACCTAGGACGTTTTCATAAAGCGATTAGATGTTACTCTTAGTTCCCAGCATTTTGTTACCTAAACTCCTCTATTGTGGATTACTCCAAGCATGCTTTTTACAGGATTTATGTATCAAATGGACCTAAGTGAGCGACCAAATTTTACTTTTCTTATGCCTTATATCAATGATCACTGCACCCCATTGTATTGCTGAACGTTTAGGTTCGCTTTTTTCTAATTTTACACCGATGTTATTTATCAAACTATTCATCTCGGCAGACGTTCGGTAGATGACCCAGATATATTTTGATTTCATTATTTTCATCCCAACAATCCTACGGCACATGCTAAGCACTTGATTTTATCCCGTGCTAAATCATTGTTCATTGTTCATATGGCGTCAATTAAACTAGTATGAAAGCAAGATAAATCTAACCGAATTTGCTACAAAAATTAACCATATTTTCATTATTTTTCTTTCATTTTCCTCTTACTAGCTCTGCCAAGCTTTCAATCCAGCCAAAACGACTGAAACAGTTTAAAATTGTCTTCTACATTTACCTCACAAACAACAAGCCAATCACCCATTCTATCTGTCTCGAACCATCTGCATAGCTGCTTAAGTGAAAATGTAGTAATACCTCATTATTTCACTAACACTTTTTAGGACGCCACAATCTTTAAAACGCTTTCAGCACATATTAGATGCCATGTTAAATAAGTAGGACTTTAGCTTTGCTGTTCCTCTTATCACTCCAAAATTGTTAATCCTCCATTATAAAAAGAAAGAAAGCTTCATTCCGTTCGCACATAGAGTTCTCCAACAGGACGCCAGGAATTATTGATTGCCCATTCAAGACCATGGATGTTAATACACGTTTTATTTCTATCCGACATATGGAATATGATGTACATGCTGTAAGAAACAACTGTAAACATTTGAGCACGCCAAAATTGCATACCTCGTAAACCCTAGAATATATATATATATATATATATATATATATATTTATTATGACTAATAATCATTATACAATTCGTGGTTTCCGGTCAGCTGATATTGCAACCCTGGCCAAAACTTAATTAATAGAACTTATACATAGATACTTGCTATCGTTATTGTATATCCGTTTATCTCCTAGGCCAACCAGTAGCATGTTTAAGTAATATCTTCCGAAATTATTTGCAGTACTGATAGTTAGATGGTACATCCTTCCAACTACCGTAACCTGACTGCCAACACCCCTGAACTGATGATGCCTTGTCGATCAGAGACGAAAAGTCTACAATCAAGTGTCTTCGTCAGATCAGGTAAGTCGTCCAGAAGCAAGGGAATAGTCCAGCTCAAAGCTGCCATTTTAAACTTGGCAAAATATAATTGATCAGTTTTAGCAGTTTTAGCCCTCTCTTATTAACCGTACAAATTTCCAAAGCCCTTCCGCAAATATTTATTTGCAGCAAAATTGAAAATATAGCAGTTATCCAAAATGGGTTTATCCCGGCCTACATTTTTAATATAACTGCCTAAACGCTACGTTAAAGAGTTATTGGAAAATTGTGGAAATGGTATTTAAGAAAATGCAACTTTCATGAACTTGAGAAACTATGGGTTAAAATGAAACAAATTATGGTGAAGATGGAAATGTATTTTACGATGCAACATTTAAAAGCTATGTGCAATATCAGCGATTTTATGACTTGGGTTCTATATAGTTTATTTTGTGAAAAATTGGGATGCAATATACCGCACTAAGTAACCTTATCACATTTGTTGTAAGATGTTTCGCAACGGTTTCTCGCGCAAGTTTATTGGTGTTTGCAATTATAATAATAGTTTTCGGTTACTTTATTTTACGTGAAACTTACCATTGCTATATAAATAGGGTGTCCAAAATGCTTGCACACTGAACACTTGCAAATGATATGTATATTACAAATGTATCACTTTTCAACATGTAAATATTTGCAATAATTATACCATTGTGTTGCCATTGGCTAGCATCTTAGTGCGTCGGACTGATATCCCATATGTAACAAATATCCGCCAATATTAAATGACGAGGAAGATATGACATAATCAGTATTTCCGGAAACTATATACAACTGAAGTACATGAGTTAGAAACCGAATACCTACAAAGATATCATGCACAGCAGTTGCAAAGCAGGGTCATTTCTCAAACTGATGTCGGCTCTACTCTACCAAATGCAGACTGCGGGAAGCAATGGGATGGCACACACCATTTAACAATTCGCATGGTATTTGAGTGCATTCACGTTCAATGCTGGTTCGTAAATCATCGACCGCTGCAATTGGTATAGTGTGGACAGAGACAACATATTGATGTTTGTAAATGTTTTTAAATGTTTTGTAAGTAAAAACGACAGTGAACGTATACGGTTAGTCGGACGAAAAAAGGCCGATTAGCGTACATTTACCTACCGTGGTTCGCTTACGGTGAACGCCGGTCATTTACGGTTGTTGTCCCCAACATTCAATGGCCGTACAATGTTTATCGAAATTCGCAACATGCTACTGCGCGTGCAGAGACATGAATTTCCCTCACCTTAGTGGTGCGGACGTATGGAATTCAAGGCAGACGAGTGATTTAATGCAGGGCTCAGCTGAGAAAATGCCTAACCTCTAAAGACACACCGACATAAGGTTATTGATCAGCGAGCGAGCCACAAGGTGTTTCCGACTGTCAGCTAAATTCGTGCAGAGTGAAGGTCATGGCCAACCGTAGGCGTTGGGGCGATCGATGGTTCGCCGTGTGTGTCGCGCTGGCTACGCAGCAAAATCAGCCTAGGCAACCGAAAATGTGACGTGAATGTGCGCACGTCATGGCAGCTCAGCTGAGGATGAGGTTAGACATTACAACTCTTGTCAGTGTTATTGAATCACAGGTAATGGAGCACGAGCAGACAATGAAGTCGGGATAAAGTAACCTTCCTCTTATTCATCGCGCGCTGAGTATTCGGCTGTACGGCGAATGCGGTTTAAACGCTGAATCAGCTTCAAGAAAATACAACGCAATGAACGCAGGAATTGCGTCCCGTCACCGCACGGTACATGCTTAAACTAGTGAAGAAGTTCGAGCAAACTGGGAATACGTGTGATACGAAGAGAACCGGACCACCTTGCATCACCACGGACGACTGTGCAACTTGCGCTGTAGTCCGTGAAGCGTCAAAAAGTACCGATCTCAGTATTCGTCGGATTGCATAGCACTGTGAAACGAGTCGAACTGCGGTACACCGGATATTACTTGAACAAAAACTTCAGAGCTTCCCTGCACTTCAAGTGCTGGTTTTGAACCCATGCGATCCGGAGAAGCGGCATGAAGTTCGCCGCTGGTTTCTGGATCACAGGGATATTCGTTCAGGTGTCTTTACAGATGAGGTATTGTTTAATCTGCATGGAACAATGAAATATTACTCTTGGGCTACCAGCAATCCACGAAAATTTACCGCATCACGTATGCACCAGAGTGTGAAACTGATGGTATGGGCCGGATTAACAGGCCAGAAATCTTGGGCCCATATTTCTTTCCCGGGAATCTGACCGGTAGGTTGCTTTTTTGAAGCACTAAAGCCTTATCTTCTCCTAGCATCGTCATATTTGGAGATGCTGCAGACATTTTTTCTTCCGCAGTTGGAGGCTGAAGGAGCATGCAGTACCATTTTTTGGCAGCAGGTTGGCGCGCCTGCACGTTCTGCTAAAACGATGCGTGCTTACCTCACCGACAAATTGGCCACCATTGGACCGGACGCGGTGATCAAATGAAGTGGCCTGCTCGCTCATCATATTCGAACCCCATGGCCTTTTTTCTATGGGGCTATCTGAAGCGGCGGGTGTACAAAACAAGGCCGCGTAAATTGAACCAATTGAAAGAAGATATTGTGAACAAATGTTGCACGCTCACATGGGAGAAATTGGAGAAAGTGCTCGCCAATTTCAGCGAGCGGTTTTTGTATTGTAAGCAGAATGCCGGCGGACATTTTGAACATATCCTTCACTAGCATAGATGATCGATCCAATACATTTCTGTGAATATACTTATCCTCTTTCATGAATGTGTGAACGACTAGACTGGTCCGCTGACAAATAGTGCTAATGATGCGTCCGGCCGGATAGAATTCTTAACGTCCAGGCTGTCGTTAGCACCTAAACAGCATAGGCACCGCAATGTTCTATGGCTACTTATGGCGGAATCACTGAGTCGCTGTGAGCTGAGGTTCGTAGCCTTAATGAAAAGCCAACTGTGTTGTTGACTCAGTTTAGGCTATAGCCTGTAAAGTTAGTGTACGGGATGAGTCGCAGTAGGTGGTGACATGTGTACGTGGGGTCGTTCCGTATCTGGTCAACTAATATGAAGTCTCCACGTAGCCCACTGTAGCGTCTACTGAACACTCAGAGTGTTTTAGGTCGCTGCTCTAACGTGGTGAGTTTTAAGCGCTGCAAAGTCACGGTTTAGCCAAGCGTGCCAAGCCTGGATTACGTATTCGACGTGTTAACGCAACTAGGCATGGAGCAACATAGAGAAGATGAATGAATCCAAACCTTCGAATGTCATCCGCAAGCTAACAACTTGCTGGTTACCACTGTTGAATTCCGACTGCCTGGAATAACCGAAGTCGTCCTGCACCAGCACACCGAGGTCATGTTCCTGAGGGCTTGTCTGGAGGTCATATGCCCCAATATTCTAGACGTAGGTGTGTCTATGGCGGATGTGTATAATGTGCCACTGGACCACATTTACTGGCAGTGAATTCCTCACCAGTCAATGCCAGGTCTCATCTAGGTCGCACATGGAGCATCTTGTGGTCGTTCATTCTCTTGCTCCCCGGACAACATTTAACGTCATTCGGAAAAGTAAAATTTGTGAGGTAATGGCTCCCGCAATATCGTCGCATTCCAATCGATTAGAGTCCGGCAGAGATGTTTGGTCTCTAACCTGGAACTGCCGTTCACGGAAAAATTACCAACCCATCCTAATAATTCATGGCCTACGTTTTCCAAGTGGCCCATCATTACGTCAGCGATGAACACTTCCATGACTTTGGAAAGGGCAGAGAGAAGTGGTACCGGATGGTAATTAGTAGGATCAGACGGACATCTCTGAGAGGATCAGGCAAGTGGGTGGGTTAGGTGAATTGCTGCTGCCTACAGTGTTTCAGAGTGATGGTTATTCAAGGATGGTAGCTTTTTCGGAACCGCTTTGCTATAAATTTGATGCTGGATAACACCGATGGTGTTGGTATAGAAGCAAGTATGTTTAGAGGCTAGTGCCCCTTGGAAGTTAGGCCAATACTGGGCAATGAGGGGTTGTCCGGCTTTTTCTGTTGTAAGCGTATACTCAACAATCGTACTGCGTGGTGGGGTTTCACGCTGCAACTTTCGAAGTGCATTCAAGTGTCTAAATAAAGATTCAGACTGTCATTATGCCACGGCTAAGTAGGCCAACGGAATTAAATTGCTTAATCTCTACGCTTAAAATTTCCAAAACAGCGGCTGGGTTAGTACCCACCAGGGCACGGGAAACTGTGTGCTGAAATACAGTTTCCAAACTTTGTTTTATAAGACAATACCTTGTTATAACGCATTAGATTCGATATGTTATTACATATTGTCAATGCCTCTTACTCTCCAATAGAGAGAATTTATTGTATTAAGTTCAAGCGTAGTATGAAGAGTGCTGTAATTCTCATGGTGACGTACATGAAGCAGTTCAATCGAACTACTCAGTGACGTTGTTTGAATCACAAATTACGAATAGTTATTAAGATTGTGAAGACTACATAGTTACATCGAACTGCGCATCACGAAATGTAAATAAACAGTGCAACTTCGAGCGATAAAACGAGACTACACTCACGGTTTTGGCAGAACAAGTTTGAGACAGAAGTATATTTAGTATAAGTTAGTAATAGTGATAAAAAAAGGTAGACCAATTTACAAAACGAAAAGCAGGACCAGTATTCAACGTGAGGTCACTGGTCGAATATGGGTACCGTAACAGTAATAACAGCAGCCTGATGCAGTGTGTGAGATCACATCCCATATGAAGTTTAATTTCGTCGCACTTTTGAGATCGCATTCCACATGAACTTTTATTCCGTTACACTATCTTCGGAACGGAGGTTTTATCCTCATGTGCACGTGTAATTAAATACGACGTCAACATAACAAAACTACTACAGTCTTATCGAGATTGCCTTGGATACCACGTGCTCACATAGTGTAATTAAGTCTCGCTTGATCCACAACACAAACGCGGTCAACATAACAAAACTGTTTCAGTCTTATCGAGATTGTCTTTTATTACACCTTCTCACATTGTGTACTTAAATTCCTCTTGACCTACATTCACACATCGTACCACTTACGGCCCACATGTTTGAACGCCCCAACGAAGCATTCTATAAACAGTATAGTACATCGACAAAAACAACTCTCAACCGACTACAGCGTTGCTCCCGTACAACGAACGCCACACGACCGTTCCGACTAATGCTTCGACAACCGTCACGAAAAGCGCTACGCCCACGACGACATGACAATCATCACACGACCGGACTGGTCGCGACCTGCAATTCCCCACGAACGGGATTTCTGCTCTGAGATAAGTCACTACTTTCTCATAACTTTATTTTTGAGTGACACTATTAAATTCTGTTTCGTACATTGTTTTCTTAGGGCCGGCCTCTCCTTTTATATCTTTACTGTACTGATGCACAACGAACACGCCACAATATTTATACTTCATTTTTGTTAGAGCACACATTCTGCTATTTTTGATCCGCCAGCCAGTCGAGTAATAACCTGCGAAGCCACTAACAAGTGCGCGCGTTGCAATTGAATATAAGCCGCTACTCGCTTAGGTGTGTACTGGTGTTAAGCGCGAATACCGTATTATTAACTCAGGATTGGAATAAGGTTAGAATATGAGCACCTAGCTCTCAAGAGGGAATAATCCTTCGGGTGCATAAAATCACCGTTCTTCTTCAATTGACAGACCTTTTTTATTTCATAAACACATCTGGCTTATGTGTATTAATCTGGGTTTGGAGATTTTCATTTCTGATCAGTAGTGTTTGCGATTCATCATCATGTTGTAGTCCATGTGCGACAGAATGGCTTATGGAAAGCCTTGGACACCGATGAGTTAGCAAAGCCAAGATGTTAACATGTCAAACATTGGGCATGAGCCAGCTGTCAGCAGAGCAAAAGTAGTTTAAATTTCCCATCCATTCTAGGTAATGCAAACTCCATTTCTCCAAGTGTGTTCCACGCCTGACAACGTCTATGGACTTGAGGTAAGGGTCTTGCAGATTAGCTTCTATAACTTGATCTTGCTTGGCAATAATGGAATAACTTAACTGTTCTAAACGATCTGGCGTAACTTGAATAGAACAGCATATCAGTAGCCCTAAAGAGTGCTATCTGGATTTTAACCTATCAATTTTCCCATGGATACTTTAATGCTGTTTGCGCCGCCGCATCTAATAAGCTCTCTGATCCTGCAACACTGGTTGCACCGCGACCTAGATATGCTGGAGACGCCAGTAAAAGTATACCAATAATTTAAGCAACTTAATTTAAGGGTACTCTGAAGTTACTGCGAGTTTTCTGTGGAAAGCTGATGGCCATGTGAAGTCATATTTCTGTGGAAACGGTTTAGTGAGTCAAGTCATGTATTTCCTAGCCCCAGCGCTAACTAATCTTAAAGTTACTCCCTTAAAATTACGGAATATACGGAGGCAAATAACGCCGACGAAATGACATAACCCGATCAGATCTGCTGTAAGCGAACATTCGCTTGCAAATCTTGTTAACGCCTCTCCACCGGTTACAACAAAATAGGATTGGAAATGGAATGCGGCACTAAAAAATAATTTAAAACAACAATGTACAATACCTCACTAATCTGTAATTCCGAACACAGACGTGGCACACCGACAGCAGTCCACGATAGCCAGCAAGCTGAGCAAGTTCACGCGCAATAACGTATGACTGTGCTGTGACTTTAACAGGCTTACACATGACCAATGCGAAAGGGATGTTGCTGTGAAAGGTTGGAGTTCAGCCAGTGCCTTAGGCACACAGACACACCGTGATGGTATTGTAAGTGTTTCAGTTGCACATGGAGTAACAGTTACGATTGTCCTCACGGACGAGGTGGTTTCATATATGTGGAGTCTACTCACATGATCTTACAACATCGTCAGGTCGCATGTGAGGATCGTCTAGCTCGCTAGTATCCAAATGCTACAGAGGGAGTTAATAACAGGGCATTACAAACATGAGGTGAAGCCACATGAAGCGATAATTAGTTCTGTTCAGAAGTTAAAAATATGGGTCAATGCATGCACGATTGAATGCAGGTCATCTATATGTTTAAAATGCAGACAAACAAGTAACTTGGTACGGAACACGACTTCATTGAAAGCCAGATAATAAAGATCGGTTGGGACTTTAAAAGGGGTTTGGAAAACGGTAAGTGGAACCACAACCATAAGGCAGGCAGCGGAAGGAAGGCAGCGAAGGATAGAACATGTGAGAATCTTCTACATTTGTCAGTACTAGAGCTCTCCTAATTTTAGTTAATTCCAGTTAGTTGCCCATTACTAACACCGTAGAGTTTTGCAAATACTTATTATCAAAATTCTATTTAAGGCAGAGTCTGATACATAGGTGCTCAGATTGCAAATATGCACACCGTATGCTGCCTGCGGTACTTTCTATGGTCAGACTCATGTGGAGGAACGCGCTTACAGATAGAGGAACAGTTGGCTAAACTTGTTTGCACTTTTTAACCGATCATTTTTATTTCTCTACTCGGAAATGCATACGTCACAGACAAGCCAATAATTGTGGGTAGCAGAGAAACTTCAAAATGACAGAGCAGAACGTTTTATGGCAACTCATATGCTTCTTATTCAGGCACGCCCAAATTTCAGCTAAACCAAACAGTGTGAACTGTGAAGGCAAACCAGACTGAATAGATTCATCTATATTCACATTTGCCATTCCTTCATTTCTTAATTACTTACGATTCCCTTGATGCCTTAAAGCAAACATATTAGACGGCTAGGAGAAGCTAAGCTAATCTGCTAACTGTATCATTTACCTACTTTCAGTATATCTAGCAATTTTCCTCCTACTCGCATAAGCCTCTTTATTAGTTAGACTAAAATAACTGTGCCAGTGGACTGATGCCAAGCACGTCTGCCTCACATGCTACAAAACGTCATCTCCCCTTACCTTTTCTCTGCGAACATATGCAGCTGCCGAACTGAAAAACATTTTAGAACGCAACATTTTAAAACATTCTAAACCAAAAAGAGATATTAGTTTTTATCGGAATGCATTCAACTTGAACGTTTTGCTTTCCATCATACCATTGCTCTTCATCCATAAGTAAAACAATTTAATATTTAATTAGTTTTGTACGCCGAGCTCTCCGTCCGTATGTCATGCATTATTCTGTGCTCATTCGGAGCCACGAACTAGCTAAACTGGGTTGCCAAAAACAAGAATTTCATTTCTACCAGGCTTTCAGAAAATGCTGTGAATATTTTATTAAGCATTTGAAACAAAACTGATTTTACAGTTAAAGTGCATGTGTCGTAATTTAGAGAATGGATAATATTATGTATTTATCATTGCGTCTTGCATCAGCTTATGTAAAATGCTTTTCACCTGAATCGAGTCTTAAACATTTGTTGGTCGGCACACTTTAAATCAGGTTTATTGAAATAGTAATTCAACTTGATATCATGTAATTGTCAAGCAGAAGGATAATACTATCTATCCATACAAAATAATGTCTTCTGTAAAATGTTAGGCGTTCGCAAAAGAGAAAGTGGCCGTAAAAAAGCAAAGTTTTCGTTACATTTTTCAACGCTGTCAATATTTTTTTGCTTCAATAGGCTTATATATAGAGAATTGTTGCCAGAGATGAGAAACACACCAAGAGTCAAACAAAGACCGGCAATTAGGGCATTGCAACTAATTCCAAGGCGAATATGCTTGGTAAACAATGTATGTAAGCCGCGTTGGCAGATCAAGTTATACTACAAAAACCCATTAGTATTGAAATACTCTTGAAAGGGTTGCAAATGCGGATACTTCGTGGCAGACCGGTTCCTATTATTTTGATAATGAAAAATGACAATGGAAGTTGCGGCTAAGCAAATCGATATTGGGTGATGAAACCTCGGTAACCTGCTCCTATGCGGAGACGAATGGGTGGAATCATGAAAAACACAACTCCAATTATATTATGTGGCAATTTCTTCCATTACGTTATTGTTTGTCAGTCTTTTGGCCTTAAAAGTTTAGCAAGGTTATGCTTTTAATAACCTGGACCAACGGTAAGCGATTCCTTTTGTGCGGAAATACATGAGCAGCTACAGGGAAACCAACACGCTGTTTTAACCAATAAAAATCATTTTATCCAATATTACATATCTGTCTTAACGAGACAATGTTGTAAGCTAGGAAATCCTACACCGAATTCTCATCACTGGATAGGTAATTTTTACTATATAACATTATTAAAAGAAGGGGTATGTTGCTATCATTGAGGTGACATAAGTGCTTGCTAATGGAGGAAGTAAGCACGCAAGTTCCATAGTCCCTCCTTGGCTGTTTCGAAGCTGTGACGGCTGCTTTTGCCATGGCTAACTGTCACCCATATTCTATGCCAGCAATAGTGAGTTATAAAACGTGTAACAGTGACAACTACGCACACCTACTCAGCATGGACGGCTTTATTATGTAAGTTTGAAGCTCAAACCAAGTTGGAATAATAATTTAAGACGTGGTTTAACAGCTAATGGAGTGTCCTATTTTACAATCCGCTAGCTTACTGCGCATACAGAGGACAATTACAACCTATATCTAATGTGTCTTGAACCCGGTGTCGTAGAATTAGTAGGAATACTAGCAGTAGCAGTTAATCGTTTCGATCACAGCGGCTTCGCATTTGCTAGACTTGTTTCGTCTGCTTTGGGAATTGCCAAAGTGAGGATGTCGAGGTTTTGTGCGTTATTGCGCACTGCGTCCTCTTACACACTTTAAGAGGTTCGTCAGCAAGTCTAGTAGACTGATGGAGAATTCTTCAAAAACAAACGATACACTAATTTAAATAATTTGATAGAAGCTTGCTGCGGTTATGCAAATCACTAACTAACATAACAAGGCAAAATGTGTATTAGCAAGACGCCAAATTATTGGCAAGCAAATCCAATAATGCGTAAAGATAACAATGAATGCTTGGGAAACCGCTCGGAATGTAGCGCGACATATTAATTATCGTCACTGCTAAGTATACACTGAAACTAGTGACAGACTTCTCACACTGCGCACCATGACGAACAAAATGAAACATGTCAAAGGAACAGCTAATGTTCTGTAGAGGCTACTTGTTCTAACAATGTATCTGGACTGGAAGTAATACAACCTTATATGTGGTGCATTGGTTTGATCACAGGATCGGAGTTGTAATTAACATTTGTTTGCGCGACTTCTTAACAATTACCTGGATTACGCTCACTAAAATCTAATAGGTGCGGTCGACAATTAATACTGTGTAATGTATTGTGGAAGTCTGAACACCTTTGCATATGTACGGCTCCATCGAAATATAGTTACATACGTTATCAAAGCAAAGTATTTAGGAGTTATAGAGACCTTGTTCTTTTTTCACAGATAATCTCGGAGAAAACGGCTAACCCTCCGTAAAATGGGACACAGAAATGTGAGGTAGCAGTGGGTAAACGTTGTCAGAATATAACATTTGAGAAAAGGACATTAAATAACATTTTAAGCTGCTGCAACGAGCTTGCTTCCGCTATATGCTTGGCATTTAGCTGAAGGGGAGAAGAGGCAAAAGCGGCTACTGCAAATAAATTGCAGTAATTGTGTTTGATTGCCCAGAGCATGCGCAGTCCGTTTCGTTAGGGGCTGGTTGTTGTCCACACACTGCAAATCGCAACGTGATAACATGTCTAGGTCCTTCAGAGAAGATGTGAGATATAACAGTTAGCCTTAATTAGTGTTACTTCCGACATCGCAGTCATTCTCTAGGCTCATGACTAACGACTTGGATTGGTTGAACAGGAGGAGGAGTTCTAAAAACCATATGGGGAAACGGTAGATATCTTACTGAAGGATGTGGTAGTCGTTGGATGTGCTTATCCTTTTCCACATCTTCAGGTCTTCCACAAAATTGGGCGCAGTATGACAAAGAAGCTAGTTATTCCGATGATACACACCAAGAACAGTTGAGGATCCCGCACCGCGCATTACGGTACACATTTTTAGCAACAGTTCCATTGCTTTCCTACTATAAGTTTAGTTTACGGTGCTACCATCATTGATCGGGGACCACTCACTTCGCATTTGTGTGATAGCGGCAAAGTGATATCCTGCTGCCTGTCACTTTGTTGGCTGTGCGTATTTAATGTATATAGAGACACTCATCTCGAGCTTGAGCTTTGGCCTCTAGCTTAGAGACTAAAACTCGGGACCCCAATGGACTAGGATCGATCTTGGGTCATTCGTTCACCTTAGTCGTTCGAGTTTGGTTTGCAATTCCAGCGTTTGTCTAGATGAATATCTTGAAAGCTGCGAATAGGGCATAGAATTTTGGGCGACCGTTGGAGGTCAAGAACACTGCTTCTGCATTATCTATTTGCTGAAGCGTTATCTGGAGTGATTGTGCACTGAGCTTGGATGATAGCCAAGGCGCATCATAGTGAAAGGCTTAGTTGGGACCACAGTTATTTGACATATAACATCTTACTTTTGCAGGTCGACTAGCGGCTGTTTATTAAGTCACAGTGAAGCATTTAACCGTAATATAATTACGAGTCCTTCTTGTGTTCTTCTTTTTGGAGGAGTATGTGCCGTTTCTAAGTTTGGAAAATAGATAGTATATATTTCTCTTGGCGGTATTGCTGGCCGTAACTGCTCCTGCTGTTTCAGTGTTCGAAGTTACGATGTGTGGTAAAATATGATGCCCACACCTTAGTTCTCTTAACAGTGTTGTGTGTATCGCTAGACTTTGATGAAGTATTCGGTTCCAGTAGATTGATAAACTCAGCCTCTCTATCGAGGCAGGAGTCGGTGTGATTGAATGCACAACTCGTGGTCAGTGCTCTCATGCCTGGCCTGGCTGCTTTCTGAATTGGGGATTTATTTTGAACATCTAGTGCGAGGCGCTGATTTGCCTAGGTCCTGTTTAACAGATCTTATAGCAGCTGCTTTCTACACTGTCTGTCAATGTTTGCACTTCTGCCACATTATAAGTATATATATATATATATATGGCGAAAGAAATAGCATACATTCTATGCAGAACCTCGTTTAGTGCAAGGGAACACATATTGAATTACCAGTATCTTGAGGCTTAAAACATTCTATTCCAATGAGGGCATTGTAATCCGTTTCAACAATCATCGTTTAGTTGTGATGCTTGCGAATCAGATTCTTTGGGCAGGCAGTGTGCTAATTTAATCGCCAACTTATTTAAGGAATTGACGTTTGACTCGGGGGCTATGCGAGCAATGCTATTCCAAACATTATCAGTCGTGTAGTATTGAAGCTTACAGGTTTAATTAAAGTTCTGTGAGCTAATCAAGAATGCCAACTGGCACAGTTTCAAAAAATATTTCCGTAAAACACACGAGATGAAGTGACTGATGACCCGAGACCTGAGTGCGTAGATTCTATGTAAGACAGCGCAATATATAATCTAACATTGAGGATGCTTTAAATCGGTCCGTAGGTCGGTCTAAGCTAATTTTGGGTTTGTCATTGTGAAATCAGACGCTGAACTATTGTTTGCAAAATAGCTGCAACTGCGGTCTGCAATATTAGATAGACGTGATAACAAGAATGCAGCTCTATGGATGTCTGCTCGTATGAAGGTTAACAAGTGATGTATGCTCGAAAAATATGATGATTGAACAAACAGGTTTCGTCAGAGCAAAATAAATACTAAACAAATAAATAAATAAATATCTACCGCACAACTACGACTTATCCACACTACACGAAGGATTCCTCTCCAGAGCCGTCCGAGTAGCTCGCCAATCAGTTCGGCCTCTAACATCATCTATCAGTTCACTTGCAGTTGCGGTGACACTTACATAGGCAAGACTGGTCGCCGGCTGGCTCAAAGGATGGCGGAACACTTCCCAATGTGGCTAAGGCAGTTGCTGTTTAACCAAGGCCCAGCGGACCAAGGAATGGACCGGAACCCTGCCTCGTCTATCACCAAACACCTCATGACCACTCGTCACCAGGTGAACCCAATCGATTCATTCAAGGTGTTATTGCGCAACAGGAACCCGAGGTTGTTGCAATTGGCGAGGCGCAACTGATAAGGTTGAATTGTCCCGTGCTGTGTGCCCAGAAACAATTGAGGCAATCAATTAGATTGCCTTGGACTTGATTACGTCATTCTTATCATTCTTATCTTTCTTATCATCTTTGTTACTAAGTGTGGACCCTATATATTGCGTGTTTTGTCTTGCCTGTATTGCGTCGCGACTGACGAGAGCAATCGAAATGTTAACATATCGCAACATATGTCTTCTTACTGCCTTAATGAAATATTTATGTGACTGACCTTGATAAGATATGATACAAAACACCATTTGTAGTAGAACTAGTTTGTTGTTCGTGTGCACCTGTAACTGACTCATTCGAATTCAGTCTGTTATACACAATAAAACACTACGCTACATCTTCGAAATTGCTCTATCCTCGGAGGCCTATTTTATCATTTATATGCTTTTGAATTAAAAGCGCTTTGCTCACAAAAATTTGATTTTATTATTCAAATGACCTAGCTTTGATTTAGTAGCACTGATTAGCAGCGTTGATATTGTTAATATAGATGGTTAAGATAGTGTTTGCATTGCATCCTCCAATATCAAGTAGTCTCGATGGTAGTAAAACGACCAAGCGCAGAAATATATGTATATTGTCCTAAGAGTATTTAGTTGTGTTAAAGCTTACTATCCCTAGCGACGTACAAGGGATCGAATTTCTTTATCTTGCAAACTGTTTCTAACATTATTTTATTAAGCCTTGTGTGATATATACGTGATTATTACTAATACTACTAATACTACTACTTGTACTATTACTACTACCATTACAAGTAGAGCAATGTTCCAAAGCTTTGGTTATTAGTTATATCAGGAAAAATAAGATGGTTCTGACAGCTTATAAAGTTTAACCTATTTTACCATGCAGCCATACATCTGGTATATAGCCCACATCGTTTTAGTGCCCAGCTTTTTAATACAAATTATATTCTCATAAATAGGCTAACTTTTCAGCGTCTAACTGCCCGTTACCAGGGTAGTCCCACCGCCTAATTGTTCAGCTGTGTGGACTGTGCACTTGTCGTTTTGACAATTTTATACCATCTCTTTGACCTTTTTTAAATATTACCTCACAGTCAAGAACAACGAAGAAGCCGGCGGCATTATTGACAGATCAGAATAGGTTACCTATGACATTCAATACAAGCGCGCACTAAATATACAGACGGCTCTGGACAAACCCTCGACCCAATACAAAACTCAAGAACAGAGCAAAGTCTGGTAAACATTCCGATCTACATATGTCACTACTCTATTGCTTACACGCAAGTATGTCAAGTAACATAAAGGATTTGTTCTCGAAAAACAGTTGGATATTTGAGACAAATTAAATCATATTCATTAGGAACACCGCAGCTCAAAATATCGCGTGCCTTAGACATTTCTCTTCCTATCCTAACCAGGTTGATTGCCAATGAAAATGAACTCTGGCAGAATTTATTGCAAGGCACTGCAATCTCTCAGCAAATGAAGCGATGTGGAAAGGATGAAGAAGAAACTGAGTTGAAAGACTGAATGCTTTTGGTTTGTGAGCACAACCAAACAGTTACAGGCCCGTTTCTGAAGGGAAAGCAGTAGAATTCGGGGAGGATGTGGAAAAACATGTGCTGTTGCAGAAGGACGGTTGCGAATATAGGATAATAAAACTCAAATTGTGTATAAATGTGCACATGCAGGAGGGAGATCCTCGGACAAAGTTGTCTATGAAAATTGGATAAAAGATTGACTGCCTGAACTTTAAGCGCTTTTTATAATGTTAACGTGTACAATGCAGACGAAACTAGTATATTCTACCAATCAACTCCAGACTGCTCTTTGTGTTTTGCTGCCGACAAGCCTAGCAGATAGAAAAATTCATGGATATGCTCCTTTTCAGCGCTGCACGAAAATGTCTGAAAGGGATAAAATAAATACAGTGTTGATTTAAAAATTAGGGAACTACGATATTTTAATGATGTGAACTTACTTACAGAGCTAAAAAATGCGTGGATGTCAAAAAACTTGTCACCGAGTGTGTCCTCGAATGGGACAAGGAACTATTTCAACGTGGCCGAAAAGTTATGCTGCTTGGAAACTTGCATAGCGAATTCACAAGTAGAAGGACTGGAAAGCATTTAAATGGAATTTTTGCAGACGAACACGGCTAGCATTCTTCAATCCCTGGAACAAATTTGGATTATGAATCTGAGAGCCCGTTAGAGAGAGATAATTTTGAACCGAATTCCTTCTCACCTAGAAAACATGTTATCTGGCTCATCATCTGCAGTGGATATCAACGCCAAGATTTCTGTGCGCAATGCAAGTAGGTTCCTTGCAAGAAGTTACTGACAGGTTACCAGTGCAGCAATAAAGTGTGCTTCGGCATGCTGGCTTCAGTCGACTAGAATCCAATGCACCTTCCGGTGCCGCTGTCATCGCTGAAGACGAGATCAGTGCTTGCATAATCCCAGTCATGAATGCAGAAGAGTTCGTCGCCGTTGGTACATGGTCGAATGTATTTCAGATCTGACAACTGTTGACAATGAAATCTTCGGTGAACTTTTTGAGAACCGGCTAACACAGAAAGAAGGGAGCGACTAGGAGCATGGCTCGCTGGATTTTGCCTTGAATAACAGCAATCAGCGCGTGTCACATTCAAAAGCTAATTACTGTGTGAATGATCTGTTAGCTACGGACTTTTACATGGGCATGGCAGCGATTCCTTATCCCAGTTGGACTTCATCAGGGCGAAAGTGACTGGGGGATCTGCACGAAATAATGTACAACTGACGGTGAATTGTTCTCTCAGCAAATTAAACTGTAGCGCCAGTTTCTATAGCTATCCAGTGAGAAGCTTTATCTTTTAAGTTTTTAATTATAGGTCATGCTCTTCCGAATAAACGTCTTTTTTGGCTTCAGGTAAAAGTGCGCATTTTTTATTTCTTTACCTTACAATTCAAGTGCTATACTGTAGAATAATTCAATGATTGTTTCCTTTTTAGTAAAAATGGTTATATCGGTTGATTGCCCACCCCGGTTTATTGCCCATTTTTGAGATATCCCGATGGTGGACAATAAAGTGGGTTTGATTGCATATGGCCAGTGAAATAGCACTACACTTCTCTTCGAAATCGATTGGTTATCAAATGTACGTCATGTAACTGTTGTTCATTAAGATAAACTTACGTTAATCATGATGGTACTATTAAGGCTTACAGTATAACCAATTAATTGCGTTATCTCCCTGTCAAATTCCGCTCGAATACATTAATAGTAACTATGTTGTTTATATTGCATAAAAACTTCTGTTTCTCTTTTCTTTTTCTTGTAATTACAAGAAACGTGATGACCGGACATATATATTTAAAAACCGTAGTGTTTACCAAAGTATGCTTCAATGCTTATTTCTATGCTCTATAACTATATTAAATATTTACTGTGGAATGGTAAATTAATAATAAGGAAATGTACTTCTACTTTGCCAATTTTATTAGTCCCAGATCATATAAGTTTCCATGCATTATCTAAGCCACTTCTCGTCGATACATTATAATACTGATAAATGGATAGCTTCAATACATTATTATTATCAGCTGTCCGTATTCGTTGGACCAGCCGATTTAGCAGGGACAGTACTCCATAACGGTCGGTTATATTAGGCGACTGGGGAGAGTACCGTGACAGAATATTAGCTACTGTACCCTGCTTGAGGAAAAGCAACGAATACTTTAGGATATAAGAGCTGTAAATGTGAAGTAAATGCCTATGAGTTGCAACACTGACATTGGATTTCATGAGTATAATGATAGTTTGAATGTACCATAAAGTACGTTGACGGATTTAGTCGCTGTCATGGTTGTCGACGAGACCGCTGCTTTCCATGTTGTCTTCTTTCAGCGTGTGTACTGCACTATTTTGAAGTTCGAATGTGACTGAACGCGCTTCCAACTATGAACTGCATCATGTATTTTTTCAAAACAGATATCCTGATATCTGAAGCCTATCGAAGAGGTAAATGGTTTCCTGAGGGGGTGCGGTACAGATCCGTACACTATAGATGCCTACACTGCAGGCAAAGAGGATACACATGTAAGCAGTAAGTTGACATGTTACCTTTATGAAACGCTTAATAACTGTAGGTACAAAAGTTATGATTGTGAGGCCAGGATTGTCATACGACATAACTGTTGGTGCTACGATATAGTATCCTTCAGTGTTATACACAGTTATACCTTTCATGTAAGCAAACAGTGAGCAACAGACTGCTGCCGCGGCACGCAAAGGAAGACGTCGATTGTGTGATGCACTCGTTAAAGGACACAATCGAGAGTGAACCGCTACGACCTGCGGACCATAAGACATAAGATGAAGAGGAAGGTGGACGACAACTCAGTGAAGACTGTCGTGAAATTGCTTGAGAGAGTCGGATAGTGTAAGGTTGCGTAAAAAGAATCGGAGTTACGGTTCCTATTTCTCTTTCACAGCTACGTACCTGACCTCATGGACCTTTACATTGAGGTACTGCTGGCGGATGCCACACACCAGATGAACTGCAGTGGCCACATACTGTGGCACTGCATGTTGGTAGATGTACATTGTGTAGGGCGTTCATTTTTCTGCGCCTTGCTTCCGAATGAAACAACAGCATCGTACTTGAACGCTGTGCTCAACATGCGCCTTATGTTACCAGAGACTGAAGTAGCACGGACCGTAGTGATTGATAAGTGTATCGCGCAAGTCCATGCTTTTCCATCCGTGTGACCCTCTGCGCGCATCGTGTTGTATCGTTTCCATTTACTCCGGGATATGACCCGTCGCCACTACGTGTTATCAGCCATTAATGCGACTGACAGGATGGAACAATGGAACAATGGTTTATGACGGGTATAAAAGCAATGCTTGACAGGTCCCGTAGGATGATGAGAATTAACATCGTAAAATTAAAAAAAATCGTATCGATGAAAGTACGTGTGAAATGCATGACTCACCAAGGGATTGGAGATGCACATAAACAAGTAATCCAATAGGAATTTTAAGTGGATTCCGTCCACGTTCGTTGTTCACTAATACCATCATCCGATGGTCGCACGTTATATCACATAGTGCAGTCGTGTCAGAGTTTCGTCAAGGCGTTTTTTGAAAAGGGATAGGGTGGGAGCGTTAATTACATGTTCTGGAAGGGCGTTCCAAGGTTGTGACACTCGGAGGGAGAAGAAATTGCGTCGACATTCCAGTCGACTGTACTGTGTGATCAATTTAAACTGATGACCTCTTAGGGATTCGTTTTGACTACGTTTCAAAAGGGAATGACACGTGTGGTTGGGGGTTCTCAGTATCCGGTACACCAATATGAGATCGCCTCTCAAACGACGGTAACGTCCACTGTATAAGTTAAGAGTTTTCAGCCTGAGTGGGTAGGGAAGGCTGGAAAGACCTTTGACGTATTTTGTCGCTCTGCGTTGTGCAGTATCGAGTGCAGTGAGGTGGCACTTCTGCCATGGTTGCCACGCTTGAATAGCGTATTCTGTGTGCGGTCTAACAAAAGCGCTAAGCATTTTCGGAAAGATTGAGGCGTCAAACTTCCCAAACGCTCTACGCAGAAGGCCAAAGTGTTGGTTTGCTCTCTTGGAGGCCTTTTCGGTCTGCATTAAGCACCCAAGATCTTCTTGTACAAGCACGCCAAGATCGCACTCATGAGAGGTCCGCTGTAGAATGTCAGGTCCTAAGCGGTAGTTATACGCACTCTGATGGCGTATGCTCAAGATTTTGCACTTTGTGGTGTTGAACTGTAGCGTGTTCTCGTTTGACCACTTGTATGCTTTGTCCAAATCATCCTGCAAGGCTGCGTGATCCTCTCCTGAAGCTATGGCACGCCATATCTTTAGGTCATCTGCAAACAGCAGAAAGTTGGAAGATAGTGCAGCTGCAAGATCATTTATGAAAACAATGAACAAGCGAGGCCCGAGTACCGAGCCCTGAGGTACGCCACACTGAACTTCGATTGGTTCCGACAGGGTATTTCGGACTCTCACATTCAGGTGACGTTGAACGAGAAATTCGCCTATCCATCCTAGAATAGGATTGCCGATACCACAATGCTGCAGCTTGTTCAGTAAAATCCGATGGTCCAGTCGGTCGAATGCCTTAGAGAAGTCCAAGTAGGCTACATCCACTCCGACTTCGGCGTCCACAGACTCTGTCCAGTTTGAACGAGCTATCAGCAAATTAGTTGTGCAGGACCTGCCTTGGCGAAATCCGTGCTGCTCCGGAACGAGGATGTTGTTTTTCTCCAGGTACTCCATGAGGGCCTCGGCTACAATGGACTCCATGATCTTGGAGATTACCGGAAGAAGGGTAATCGGACGATAATTAGTTGGATCTGCACGGCTACCATTTTTGTGGATTGGAGTGATGATCCCGTGCTTCCACATCGTTGGGACGTGCATCTCGTTAAGGCATCGCTGAAAGAGTGTCGCCAAAGGTTCAGCTAAGCTCGCGGCGGAAACTTTCAGCGCTTTCGGCCGAATGCCGTCCGCACCCGGGGAGCTAAATTCGCGCAACGACATCAACCGCTTCAATACAGCTGCAGTTGTGAAGGAAATGTGGTTAAGGCCTGATGGCGGAATAAGTTGCCTAGATATGGTGCAGGATGTTTGCACACACTGGAAAGTGCGGCCGAAGTGTTGTCCTAGGACGTTCGCCGCATCCTGTGCCGTATGTGCTAATCCGAAAGCTGTGCGCAGAGCCGGAATTCCGCGCTTAACGCGGCGAAGCTTATTTATGTGTCTGTATAGTAGCTTTGGGTTAACGCAGAACTTTGACACAAGATCTTGTTGGCTCTTTACCTTATCCTCCCTGACGAGTGTGACACAGTGGTTTCTTTGTGTAATATAGGTGTTCCAAGTATCCTCGCTCGGAGAGGCTATATGGGCGCGCCGTGCCAGATCCCTCAATCCCATGCATTTCCGGGTCCTGCTTCTGAGAAACGACTTCGCCTTGTCGGGTCGGGGGATTTTGGTTTTAGATGCCAATGCTACGAGCGTGTTGAATTTGTTGACAAATTTCCCGCATGCCACTTCTGGGGACCACTCAGTTAAGAAGGACCAGCTCGTAGCACTAATGAGTTCTGCCAGGTTATCGTAGTTGGTTACGACGTAAGATTCCACGTTGCTTTCATTAGGATAATCTGCATAACACAAGTATTGGAACAATAGTGTCGCATGATCGCTGCGGCCCAAGGGAGTGGATGTGGTTACTACGTCAATCATCAGTTCCTCATTGGTGAAAACGAGATCCAAGATGGCCGGTTTGTTTCCTGTCCTGAATCGCGTTGGGGATGTGACATGGTTGTACAGCGGTGATCCTGCAATTAGCTCTTGTAGATCGGCTTTGAATGGTTCACTCATGGTGGCTGGGGTTTCTAGGCCGTGCAGATTGAAGTCCCCTACCAGCAAAACGTGACTGTATGACCGTTCCAGTAAATTCTTCAAAGCAGAAGACAGGGCCTTGTCCATTTCTAAAGTGGACATTGGTGGACGATATACGATGGCCAATAAGCAATTATCGCCGTGCTTTAGGTGTAGGCAGCACCATAAGGAGTCTACGGTTTGAATCCCAGGGTCGTTCATGAGCTCGATGAGAAGGTCTGAACGGTAGTAGAGAATTACACCGCCGCCCTTGGTGGGTCGATCGTTACGCAGTAGTGACATGCCAGGTAGTTCGATCTCAGCGTCACTAATCATGTCGTTCAGCCACGTCTCAGTTATCATGATGAGGTCCCAACACATTGAGCTATGACGAGATCGAAGTTCTGCCAATTTGCTTAGAAGCCCTTGGGCGTTTGTATAAAGGCAATTGAGAACTACGGATGTTAGAAGCGTGTTTGAACATACGTTGGTTTTCCGAGAATTTACGCCGACCCTTGTTGGGTCGGCTGAGGGACGTTTTTTTGATGTGTCTCTTGCAAACTTCCCGGGGCCGTTACGGTGGGAAGCCTACCGCGCCCTGAGTCGATCTGCAACAGACTGTCTTTTCCTTCTTCATCGAACGGCTGGGGCGTCTCATTGTGTTCCGGTACAGAAATGCAGACAGCGGGGATCGCGACTACTTCTTGCTGGTTTCGTGTTCCCTTATCCATTGGTGGCCTGGTTCCAACCGCCTTCAGACGTATTTCTGATGGCAATTTGGTGCGGAACTTGTGCCAATTCCCGAGCACCGTTTCAACCATTTGTTTGGAGTAAAGCAAGACTTTAAGCACTCGTGGACCACTTCCTTTGTAGTTTGGCGATTTGGGTAACCTCGATGTTGAGCTGGCAATTACGTCGTGGAGAGATAGTGCTTCGCGGATATACCGCCACTCTTCCAAGTCATGAGTTTTGACCTGCGACTCTTCCGGTGCCTGTGTTTCGGGGACATCATCTACAAAGATGGATCTTTCATCAGTTTGCTTGCGGTGTTCTCCAGGATTTTGTTTTCGTTGTCGACGCTCACTCCAAGGTATATCCGGGAATATGCGAACTCCGCATGATGAATCACGAAGACGGTGAGCTGACAAGAGGACTGTCTCTGCTTCGTTACCGGACTGCAATGTCACTTGAAGTAGTCTCGGCTCGCCATAGTGAAGTGAGTTGGGGTGGCGGATGATACGACATAAGCTAGCCTGTTTAGGCTGCATTCCAATTGCTCGGCATATGGATTCCCACTGTTTCATGTCGTCCAGTAGTCTATCTTTGATAGAGTTTGCCTTTGACTCAGGCACGTTAGAGCACATTATCTTCATCGAACTCTGCATCTTCTTGGAGTTCGTACATTTGGATACCGGCATGCCTCCTATTACCGGCGGCGTGGGGGGAAATCTTTTCGTGTACACATTGTTATTAGTGTCGCCTCTAACAACCTTCGGTGTGCTTGCAGACACGCTGGTTAAATTTGCCACGGGTGGACAATCAGCGACGATATTTGCATAGGTAGTCGGACTACCTGTGTTATTCGGTAAATCGGAATGCACTGGAGTATCATGAGCCACAGCCATATCACTCGGGAAAACCGAACTCTGCAACGTTGGATTCGCCGGGGTTGGCAGTCTTTCATAAACTCTCTGTTTGCAGCCTATCGTGAGTGGGGTTGCGGGATGTATGCTCTCTACTAAACAATCGTTTTGACTGGTTTGTGCCAGGTGTGGGCATACGGTTAGACAACGTGAGTCGAGTGCGGCACCAGCTGGTTGCGATCCACCCGCTGTTTCAGCTGTTGCTAGTCGCACAATTTGGGTTAGTTTGTCACATTTCTCTGTCAGTAGAGCAACGCACCTCACGAGCGGGTTGGCCATGCACTCAGCACAGAACCAAATGGAGTCTGATGTGCAAGGTCGTTCCTTCATTTTTGCCACACCTACGCACCGGGGATGAAAGCTCTTTTCACAGATATTACAAGTTATTGCAATCCGGATTGTTTTAGAGCACGATTTCAAAGCACAAATCACTTTCGTTTGCTGTTGCGTGGACCGACGAGCACTTGTTTTCCTTGTAGCTGTACTACGAACCATTGCCGAATTTTGCAGTTTCGTCGTGAATGACCAATCGATGAGATCTCCACAATTAGCAAGAGATCCTCAATCAAATTTGCACAAATAGAAAAATACACCAAATGAAATATATTGGTGCACAATTCACACAGAAAGATAACGCAAAACACAGTAATTCCGAAGCAAAAGTGGAATCCAGCACGTGAATCCAAAAATCCGCGGCGTCCGTGGGTACATCCGTTGATGATGATGAGGATGGGAATTAACCAATGGATGCGGAACTTGTTGTATGTTGGAGCTCTTTGTTGTTCTACAGGTACTTCACAGACATCCAAGTGTGCAACAACTGGGCGCACATGTACTTGGTATGTACTTGGCTGCCGTTTGTCTCCTTATGGACAGCGCATCGCCTGAGGTAAACCAGTTCGTTCTGCTGCTAGAAAACAAACCCGGTGGTAAACGAAAATATGCATTTACAGCGGGGTCTTTCGGAGCAAACAACGTTATCAGATCTGTTTGCCGCTAGTAGGATAACAGCTATTAGACATTCGTTTTTGTGAACTAGCTCAATATCTATTCTTTAATCTGCCTATTTTCTATTTATTGACTGTTGTTTAAACGCTCTACTGGGTTAGCCCGATTGGCGCATGCGCGTCACTGTTAATGGACGCTCATCGTCATGCCCTTTTCAGCATCGCCAATTGCAAGAGCACATTCCATTGGCTTTTTTCTCCTCATCACTATTCTTATTGGTTATGTTAAGGAAATATTAAGTTGTCACACGATTATTGTACTAGTTTTCAATTTCTGGGTCTTCATTGCTTATTCTCGTTTGTTTCGTGACATTTGTTTAGACGTCTCATTTCGTTATTCTGATTGGCCATTGCCCCTCACTGTAACTGGATGTTCACTTTACGCTTGGGGTCCCATGATGCTATTTTAAGGACCTATGCGCTTCGCTATTGAGTACACGGTTGCTTATTCGCCCGTTACACTTGACGTTTTTCCTTCTGCTGCTTGGCTCAAATGTACTTTAGTTGTTTCCTTTCATTTTGCCTTCAAAACTATATAAGCAACTGTGATTTCATGTACACAAGTCTCTTCTTGGCTCGTCTTTGGGCTGAAGCTTATATAGTAAGAAATTGTTTCAGAATGTCAAAGGTTGTTCAAATTGAATCCTGCTACAAATGTGTTCGCAAATTCGGAAGCTATGGGGGAGCAACGCTTCTGCCACACTACCACTTCAAAATCTGATGTGCCCATCAAACTTAAGGATGCGGCGGTAAAAATCAATGGCAGTCAGATTACGCAGATGAATGGACACCACGAAGCAATGCTCCAACCTGGTCCAGAATGCCTCAGAGTCACTAGTGCTGCCCTGAACCTCAAGCCAGTCACTAAACCAGTATCCAGAGCAAAACGCCTTGTGCCAAGCCGGAAAGAAAAGCATTGCAATTGTCATGCGGTGAAAAAGCGGACAGACAGGGTGCATCATTTCAGAATAAGTGACAGCGGGTACGCGCGAGAGTTACGAGGACCGAAGTGGTGGTCAAGAGGAAGGATGATCCGCTGAAATTATGAAGTCAATTACGAATTAAAGACTGGAAACAAGAAATGGACCAGGCACGCAGATCAGCGGAGACCGAACCACAGAAAAACACAAGGGCCCGCAGACAACATATATCGAAGACCGGTCAGAAGGAAAAGAAAACCACCAAAGCAACTGACTGATGTCAAACCAAAGATAGCTGAATTGAAGCAAGTACGCATGGTGGGGAAGCAGATTCAATCCGGAGGAGGTGTTACAGAGGCGAAAAAGCTGACTACAATGGAGCACACTAGCGGGGCGAGATCGGCCAGATCACGCGAGCGGCTTACAGACTCGTTGTTATGGTCAAACCGGAAGCTGAGAAAATCAGACCGTCATCGCCACACGGGTTGCTATGTTACGGACGTGATCCTACCTACCGTCAGACAGTGATGGCCGCTACCAGACTCGAATCTGTTCAGACAAGAGATGTGAGCCACCTCAGTGAAAACAGCGAGGTAGGCGCATGTAACCTATAAAATTAGTCATGTTCTGTACCTAATATACGTCGGTCTACCTGGCTCAGCGTTTTGTTTTCCTCGGCTGGCTGGTAGCGCAGAGACAGAGGCAAAGGGCAGCATTATAACAACCGTCGTCGTTAATCACGTGTTCGATGCACAATCGCGGTGGCAATTTTTAATGGGCAAAACGCATTTGTCTGAGCGCGTATTGGATCCTTGCTTCGATAGCCTTGGACAGGCTGCTTCGCAGTTTTCAAGATACGTTTGGATGCGTTTGCGATGTCATTACACAACGCAGAAGGTGAGTGTGACTAGCATGTACAATGGTAGATGCCAAGTGCAAGGCTGCAGCAAGCAATATACGGGCTCACTTCGCAGGGAACGTAGGTGCCATTGCAGCTTCAGTCGGCAATGGCTACATCCCTATACTCACAGAGTGCATGTATTGCATGCGGCTGGCGGACCGGTGGACGAAACATTGCGCAACAGCCGCTGGGTTGTGTCGTACGCGCAATGTCCGCGTGTAACCGCATCCATCTCGTCCGTCATTGTCCCGCTGTCGTCCACTTACACAGTGGCTCCACTAACTAGGGAGAAAAAGCTTCGCAAGTGAGCTCAGGTTTTGGGTGATATTTAGGTTTGTAGGCTTGGAGATGCAAAGTATACCGCGATGGTGGAACATTTGCGAGAATTTCTGCACAACCCAACAAATTCTCACGAGAACCTTGAGAACTCTGCAGCCGGAATCAAAAATGAAGCAGCAGAATGGATCGCTCATATTACCATGAAAGAGAGAATAGGTAAGCAACGTCTAGTGTCCATTCCAGATGTGTCAGTAGATTAAAAGGAAGAAGTCAACCCACTTCGTTTTAGACATTTGCGCACAGCCACCGCCAGGGTGTATAAGCTTCCAAGGTGGTGTCGTTGTCACGTAAAACCCAGCCAATTGCGTTAGTGACAAGTACACTTTGTGCTTTTAAGCGGAATGTGAGGCACAAAGTGGACAGGTAGTTGACTGGGTCATGTGCTTCGACTGTCGCCTTTGGTATCATCAGCTGTGCTAGTCGTACAACAAGCAGGAGCACTTCACCTGCCATCAGTGTTTGTAAGTCGACCTGTTACTTGTTTCCCTTTACCTGTTCCTTTTTACCACGCGTGTGCTGCCATTTGATTGTTAGGTACACCCACTACAACCACATGTGGTGACTCCCCTACGTGAAGGTTCTGGCACGCATGGCTACCCCTCCATCGGGATTACACAATATGGGAGTGCTCAGGTATACCTACGGACATCAAAATTACCCGCAATTATGCTCCTTTGTGGTAATAAGCATTCTCTCCCCGGTTGCTTTATTACAACTTCATCTGATAACCAACCTGGTGGTTCGCCTAGCTCCAGCACTGCATGTATTGAAAAGGCAAGAAGTACGCTTGAAGTTTTATTGGTACTACATGGCTTCGTTGTGCTCGCACTGAATTTATAACGTCCCCTTACATCTAAGCTACTGTGTCCGCCGCGTGGGCATGAGTGTGCTTGACCACACGCACGATTACGTGAGCATTTTGCCTGGAACTGCAAAGCTTATGGCTTCCATTACTTTTCGTGCAGTTTCTATTTGGGTTTGTTTCGACAACTATCCCAGCCTTGTGGCCACAACAAATGCAAGCTTGTCGGTTAGTAAAAGCATCCCTTTTGCTTAAACAAGATGTTTTCAGGGCCCTTTCTGAGGTCAACGTTTTATCGCCGTTGTTTTTCTCAATTACCCTCAGGGAGTTATCACAGCAGTTGCATGTGGCAGTGTGATTGTTAAAAGGAAGCTGCTGGTGCAAGGATACGTATGAATTGGTTCATTCGCTGCTCCTTCTGTGTCCTAACAGACCAGATGTCTGTGGTGCCATTTACAGCTTCTGTGTGACCACACTTACAGCACGGTGTCGCGACTAGTCCACGGTGCCTTGCTGGAAGTTTATGATGTCCAACGTATCCAGATCGTTAGGCTGACTTGCTGCACACATATGGTATCATAACCAGTAGCATCGGTCAAGACTTCCCGCAGATATGCACTCGCGCAAATATGGGTAATCTCCGAGGTCCCAATTGCTGCTGCAACAATCGCTTTCCCACCGGGTAGGAACGGAAACTGCCTTGTCGCACCGGGTTATTGTACTTTGTAAGTCGCTTCCCAGAAAGTCTCTCGCATGTAATAAACTATGTCCGTTGATGAAGAGCCTAACTGGAATATCAAAGCTTACGGTGCGTTCAAACAGAAGACGCAAACGGATTATAATTAACACATAGTAATCACATTATATTGCCCATTCACATTCGACATATATATGGCATCTGACATATTAAATTTTGTTAAACATATTACTCCTAACACACAGGGCTGGGTGGTAACCAGTCACAGTGCTCGTCCGACACCGTCTTTTCACTCCGGTGATTCCCTGTATAATACAACTGATTTCGCTAGTCACACATTGCAGCCGCGTACGTCTCCACACTTAACGGATCTACATTTATTCACTAACTCTTCACAAGAAGGACTTAGGTATATTTGATTGCAGTGGCAAGTTTCCCGGAATTGCGTTCTCCTTGTGGTACAAAGCGACGATGCCATGCTCTGATAATTTACAGGTATGTCAAATAAATAATTTCCCATCATATGTGCCTTACATCTCGTACTCCTTTTGAAGCATGTTCCCTTTGTTACACAAACTAGGTACAACACCGTCAAAAATAAACAGATTTCATGTATGCGTTGCCTATATTCAATTAATTCATCAACCTTAATCGTTTATCTTCCGTGCAGAAAACAACAATTTACGCCGAAACCTGCGCTTAGGAACAATGAACAATGAACAATGAATTATCATGGGTAAAAAAGCATGTGCTTGACAATTCCCGTAGGATGGATTGAGTAAAAATTAAAAGCTGAAGAATCATCGAATGAGTAAATTGTTATTTCAAGCATCCACCGAGTTAGATGTACTACGGCATAACAATAGTTTTAAGTGGGAATGGGTTGTGCACACGCAAAATAATATAGAGAGCTGTTAAAATTCAGTAAGTGCGTGAGAAATAAAAAAGGAAACGACAACGCTCACTCGTTTGTTTCTTCATTTGACAGATGTGATAGGATAATCCAGTTTAGCTACCTCCAGGCTTTGTTTCGTCCTCCAAGTGGAACGGACTATATCAAGTAATGCAATTTTGAAAGCGTTTACTCATGGCGTTTTCTGAAAAGCGTTAATGTAGGGACAATGAAAAGGTGAGCCGGAAGGACGTTCCATGTACGGGACACAGGAAGAGAGAAAACATTTCGTGGACAATGAAGTCGACTGTATTGCGTAGCCAGTTTGAGCTGATGAACTCTCAGATTGGTATTTCGACTCAGCTGCAACTGATTGCGACGTGTGTGAGTTGGGTTCGTCAAGGAATAGGTCTCCTGGCTGACATCGACATTCACCACTGTACAATCTCAGGAACTACATTCTGTGTTGGTAGAAGAGATGGAACAATCCTCTAACGAGTTTGGTCGCTCAACCTCGTGGACTTCAAGTGCATCGACGTCGTGCCTGCGCCAGGGACGCCAGGCTTGGATCGCATATTCCACGTGAGGCCTCACGTAAGTGTTCAACATTTGCGGAAAGATTGTTGGCTCGAAATTCCCGAAAGCCGTCCGTAAGAGTTCAAGATGCTAACTGGCACGTTTTGATGTCATTTTAGCCTATCTTGAGCAACCAACATCGTCCTGCACGATCACCCCGAGGTCGTTTTCTTGGGAAGCACGTTGTAGCTGCTGGTCCCCGAATCGATATTCATAGATATGCTGATGGCGTATGCTTACGACTTTGCACTTGGTCACGTTGAACTGGAGCCGGCTGTTGGATGACCACGCATAAACCCTGTCGAGATGGCTCTAAAAAGCTGTATGATCATTCGCTGTCATGATATCATGCCAAATTTTGATATCATCTGATCAAAACAATGAAGATAGACAATATAATGATAGTGCTTTTGATTTACTTTCAATTACGTCAGCAAATTTTCCTTAGAAAGATATTGCACATGTACCAAATCCCCGTTCCTATATAGGAGATTCCTCCGCAAACCTTTCAGACAGCGTTTTCAACTTACACATAAAAGCAATTTTTGAGACCTGGTTAACCGTAAGTTCGTCCGCTTGCAAAACCTTATTTCTTTCGTGCCTTCTGTAAGAAAATGTATGAAATATGGTTGAAATCTTTATTTTCCTAACAGTTTCAATGCGAACCTTAGTAACATGTTGCACTATACACTGCAATATAACAGTTCACAAATTATTCATCCTGTCTTCTCCCTATCACACATCAAGGGCATCAAAACATAACCATATTTTCTTGTATAGTACTTTTTCACAGGTCGGCAAAATCACATCACAACATAATACATTATAAAATATATTTTAAACAGTGTAATATATTTAAAACGTAGCGTTCGTTCCCTATCAACTTCGTATCAAATGTTTTAAAAACCACCACCAAATGCCCACTCAGGTATCGCTGCTGTCAAAACAAACACTAATTCGTATTTCGTAACCATATCCTTCGATCTTTAGTCGCTCATTTTAACACATACACACATTAACGGTTAACCTCACACCAAAACATTTTTCTCATCTAATTGTAATTTCGTATCCAAATTTACACAACAAACCATGTTCATTCACTCTTCTTCCTTACCCTTGTCCGATGTACCTCCGAGCTGATATTTAATTTCCCATTAGACCGACAGCTATGGGGCACGTTCACATTGTCGCAAACAGCTTGCTACAAATTCGCGCTGGTTGTGATCTGCTCTAACGAGATGTTGTAAATTTAAACCGCCTAATTCTTTCGATAAAAAGAAGCTATGTTGGACAATATGAGACGTGATATATTTTGGTCACGCTACAAACGTCTCAACAGCGAAGAACAGCTTGTGCTTTGATACAGTGAAGGACACCAAGGATACTTGGAGCCCATTATGGATTTTGTTTTTCACTGCCGTAGCGAATTACCAGGTTTTGCTAAATAATAATAATTAAAATTTCAACATATTATAAGACAATAATCCGAACACATTTAACGGACCCAGCCATATCATTTTTATAATATGACCAAACATATTTAAATATTATTGGTCAGATAATAGAAACTATTATGCGTAGGTACATATTAACGGAATCCTGTAAATCTACAGATTGTCGAATTTTAGCAAAACCCAAAAAATGAAAGGTTTTGAGTTTATCGTTTTGTAGTATGTTATTCCAAATACTCCAACCGAACAAATAAAGAAAGACCTTTTGTTCTACTGAAGCTTTGCTTAGAATGGAGCATTTCTGATAGTTCTCTCTAGCAATATGTTTAACTACACGAATTCGCACTAGATGACTGTCTTGAAATGTATGCAAATTTATATAAACCCTTCCAGACAACAAAGTTACCTTAAAACCAACATCTCATCAGTTAGCGCTTACTTAACTGAATGCAAAATGTTTACTAGAAATTTGTTTGAACTTCATTCATATGTGCGAATTCGAACTTCTCCTTCACCAACGCAGGATATTCCTTGTATGTTTACCTCGTGCATCTGCGTTATCGAACTATTTTACGGCATATAGATAACTAGGCTTTAAGGGCTGCCGCCCCAATCGAAGCTGATGCAGTGCGGATACATTTTTGACAACGAAGAACATCAGACCCAAAGATATTAAGTGAAACAGGGACTTTCGATGTCCAGAAAGATGACGATCACGATTATAACCAACACAGTTTTAAAAGTTCAGAGATGCAAATCTTTCCTTCTGAAAGTGCAGACGACAGACCTAAAGCGGAGCTTGAAATTCCAAAAGTCCGTGAACGAAGGCTTAACCAGATGATTAATCAAACCCGTTTCGTGTGTTGGGCAGCAAAATGAAAATATCGTTGAGTTCTTTTAATTTACTACCATTTATCGTTGCAAACCACTACGTATTAACCGTAATAATTACTGTTACAACATAGGTTATATTGTGCAACATTCCTCAAGACACTGTTTGTTTGTATATCAAAAAGACCAATGACAAGTTGCAGAAGAGGTTCGGGGAGGACGTACAACGAGCTAAATGCTTGACAGGAAGTAGGCGTTTCTTTAGGAATTTCATGCAGTTATTTCCCTTCAGCAAATTTAAGAGGGCAAAGACGAACAACATTTATGCGGGATAATCTGAATTCAGCTCACTTCGTGTCATCTCATTCAACCGCTTACAAAAAACTCGTGAAGAGTAAAGTTATTCAATTAAGAAAGGGGTCAATAAGGAGATCAATAGATCACTGAATAATCAAGTCAGCGTCTTATCAGGGCAAGGCATGACTGACCACAAGCTCTAGCTGTTTGCAAACTTTAGGTTGCGTTCGCCTGATGGCGGAGGCTTCAGCGAAACGAAGCATGCTCGCGTGGTTCTGTCTTCTGATAACCTTGAATGCGTCAAGTGGGTTTTCGCACAAGATACAAGCGAGCACATGCTGAGCGATTTAGTTGACAGATGGCTTTGAGCGACTATTTGCCAGGTTCTGTGGAACATTTTCCATGATCCTAGTTGATAGCCTTCTCTCGATTAGGCAAATGTGCATGTTACTGTAAGTATATGCGAATTTGTAAACACATGAGGCGGTGACCTGAGAGTAGAGCTTTTTCAAGTTGGATTCCTGGAAAAGATTTAGATTTGCTGTAACAACACGAGGTTATCTGCATAGTAAGAGCGTTTTATGGCTTGACATAATCAGTTGCACCATCTTCTGTCATTCTGTTCCCCTTTGCATGGCAGCGTGATGATGCCATTTTGCTTTGGGACATTCATCCGATTTCCTTTCTTAGCAACTTCATTTCAATACTTGGCCGTTGTTACGTAGGGTAGACTCGATGTACTGTAATTCAGCCTCGATTGACTCTTCAGAGCCTTTTCCATGTGCTCTAACAAAACAACTTCGAAATAGGGATCGTTTATAGTTCATTGGACAGTTAATGTTGAAATGGAGATGTTGCCCGGTCCAGCTCGGTTTCTGGTAAATTCACCTTACGAGTGAAACATCTTCTCTTATGTACAACATCCAGAAAAGATGACTTATAATCTGATTCACTTTCCATAGGGAACTTGATATAGGATTGTATTTGTTTAACGTTTATAAAAGGAATTTATATTGCTAGACAGTGTCAACTACAACCAACACATCAGCGATATACCTTGTGTAAAAGTGTGTTGCTCCAATGACTTTGCGTGATAGGTTACTCTCCAGATGATCATAAATATGTCAGCTAGAATCGGTCCGAGAAGAATACCCATCGCAAAGTCTCCAAGTTCACGAAACATATTCCCATCAAAGCAAAATTGGATGTCATTCGTACAAATGGTGAGCAATTACTTCAATGGATGTGCAGACGGGCCAACATTGTCCGCATACATTATTATGATGTTCAATGTTTCATCCAATGAAACATTCGTGAAAAGAGAACGGACAACAAAGATATCATGTGCTTATCTTGAAAATGCAAGTGTCGAAGTTTGTCGAGGAACTCCAAAGTGTCTTTTAGACTATGCACCGCTAGATCGGAACGCACAGTTTCGAGTCGTTTTGCCAACCAACGTGCCAATTTCTGGAGCGCAGCCGCAACCATTGAAATAATAGGACGCAGAGTAAACTTATTTGTGTATATTTGGCAATCCATGCGTACGAGGAAGTCTTGAGCCCTGGGGGTGGAGTTCCGCCATAGTTTTTGCCTCGGTTAGTCACAGTTTGCTTAGTGTTCATAGCTCGCGCACTAAGAACATTTCTCCATTTTCTGTCCTGTCTTTCCCACGATTTGTCTGTATGCGGCTGCATGAGACGACACGAAATAATAGGAATTCAGGTAGTCCCGCAAAAATGTTCTTTGTTCTTGCACTCTTAAACTCTCGACATCTGCTAGAAAATGCTGTGAAATGCTGGTCACTATTAAGTACTACGCTTTCGTGTGTACTTGTACTAATAATAGACGGCAGTTCAAAAATGTATAACTGAAGTGAAGTCACACTTATGCAAGGAAGTATAACTTTAGATTCTCAAAGTTAATGTTGCCTCAGAAATTCTGTGAATAAATAGCTTGCGGCATCCGGTTTCGGAGTTTCCTGTCACTTTGACCAGCCACAGGACGCCTGGGCCTACAGAGGGACCATAAGTGGCTTGCGCTGCACCACACACAGCTCCATCCACACACCCCATATCCAGTGTAAACCCGAAGGAATAGGACCGGGAGGCATGTGGATGGGAGCCACGTTTCATCAACGGAGCCGGCCCAAACGCCTTCACAGGCAAAAACAAGCACGCTGCATTTGGGGCATCAAACACACACAAGGCGGTGGCTGGACCGTAGTCCGCTCTACCCTGAGTGTATGGAACCACTCTTCGAGTCTAGCACAGCCACAAGGACCGTGCACTCCGTCCCCTCAGACAAAAATCAACTGTCTAATGGAGTCAGTATGGATGAGGTGGTGGGTAATAGACAGGCCGGCACCTTGTCAACATTCACATCAAGCGCAGCCACACCGGATATGTCAAACGATAGCCACTCACTTGAAATGACATTATCAAATAAAATATATTTGTTAAAGCATACGGCTGTGCAGACATAACTGTTCGCTAAATTAGCATATGAAGTAAGTTGGTTAGTAACGAATCCGCGATAAGTACAAAACGTCCACAAGTTACTCAGCAAAGGCTACGAACGAAGATAACCACTAATAGCGTAAGCAAAGTGATCAGTTAATAGAAGATTATTCAGGTACGCAGAGCAAACCAAGTATAGTGGAATGAACTTTATACTTACGTAATGAACGGACGCACAAATCCATCAGGTTACTGGCCAACTTGCTTTATTTTTTCTAATTACCAACCATACCTTTTTGTAGTATCATTGTAATATCCTTGGTTGGAATTGTTGACACTATTGTTTTCAACCATGTCAACTCCTGTAACAATCTTGCACCTAAAATGCTCCGTGATGTTAACCATCCCTTCCACAGGGCATGGTCCGAAGGCGAATCAACCTCCTCGATCAGGCAGAGCTGCGAGACTACAAATGCTCGAACAAAAGTCTACGGAACATCAGTAGTAAAGCGCTTTCACATTTGTGGAATGATAGAAATACCGTCATTCAAGAAGTGGTTAATAAAGTGCTTCAGTGATGAGAACTTTATTAATATCTTTTTGACGGCTGTGGTTTTGTATCTATCTTCATATATTTTTCCATTTTACTATTTACCTCTGTCCGTGACATGTTCAAGAGCTGCGTACTCACCCTTAATGAGCAGATAAACCCCGTTCTTGTCTTGACTAGTGGTGCGCATTCCCTCGGACGCCTGCGGGGGATGGCACCCATGAACACTAGTGGCTTGCACCACTCGTCCGCAGCTTATTCCACTGAGCCATGGGGGACGAGAGCCGAAATAATGTGCACCAATGACGAGCCCCAATAGGGCGAAGCGATCATCTGGTGTTTTGCGAATCGGCAGTTGACGTTCTGGCTTGTAATCTAATTGCGACGAACAAAATAGAACATAAATAGGATTAAAGATGTGGCGAATGTAACTAAAACTAGCTTGACTCAAGGACTCGGTTCGCATGAGGAGCAGTGAGCCATCGCAAATGATAAGCTTGATAAATTTTGCAAGTAGTGTGAAGGAGGCTAACGCCCCGATGATTTTCGCGCAAAGACCACTGACCGTTTGTGACAGAAGCAACAGTTGATAGTCACCCGTCTGAACTCACCTTTTCAGTGTTATAAACAGAGTTGAATAATGAGACAAGTTATGTTGACAAAGAATCCCCTACTAAAATCGATAAAGCTGGAGGAAAATCGTTGAGTCCATGAGCCTTATTTTCTTTCGAAACTGAGAGCTCATGTCGAATCTCTCACAAAGTGGGAGGTGTGACATCAACTTCCCAGGTAAATTAGCAGACATTAGTGTCGCAGCAGGCCTGCTGAACTACACTTCAGTGTTCCATCCAAAAGGCTGGTCGATGAAACAGTATAGATAAACTGTCCTCGACATCGTGTGGAGGTTTGCGTACCTAGGCGACCCATTGAGGTAGACTGTGCGGGCCTTGGACCTCTTAGGAACTACTCATTCCAGGTTGGTTAATGGTCCGAGATAAGACGAACTCAATCTCCTCGTCCTCAACATTAGATGTTTAAAACGGGGTGTCGTTCATTTATATAAAAGCAAATAATTGCCACCTCCCCGCTGCTTTGCGAATAAGCTTTTGAGCCAAAGGCTTTGGTTCAGAACTATAAACGTCCCATTGTCTAGGTCTGAGTGACATTACCGTATCTCCGCCCTCATGCAACCATTACTACTTCTTCAAAATTCAACCATATCCTACATTGGCAGTCTCGCAGATTATCAAGGGTCACCTTATCTTCCGCATAAAGCAGAGCACCTCCCTTATTTTCCTTCCAAATGTTTCGCTCACTCTTCTCTCTTAGAATCCAGAAGAAAATTCCCGGTCGGCTCTGAGCGTATTGTGGCCAGAAGGACTATCAGGCGCGTACTAAACACGAGCCTGCGTGCTGACAAGGAAGTCTGGTGGACCAGTCAGGCTTAATAAGTGAAGGAAGCATGAGTAGTAGGTAATTATTGCGAGCTTCTCTAGCTTATGCGCACCACTGGACCCAGGAAGCCAGGTGTCAGTGAAACAATCAGGGACAGCGTGGGAACCCTGATTCACTATAAGGAACGCCGTATGGATCGGTGCTCGGGGCTCTCTCGAGAGCATCGCAGTTGTGTCTCTGCTTCTGGACCTCTTCCTAATCAGCTGTTGCAGACTGAGTCATGGCCAGTTAGTCTAAATTCTTACTCGGAGGCCCAGATCCTAAAAGCGATCACAGCCCTTAATCGGTTCTGTACTGTTGTCCCGTATTCCCTCCCACTCGCACGAGTTAAGGCTGGTAATGAGGTCCTCTGCAAAGCACCGACCTCCCTTTTCGAACAAGTTCGGAAGGCATAGACCAACCCGGCTAACAGGAGTTGACCAATTATAGGAGCGATATACAAGACGGCCAATCGCACAGACAGTGCTTATCACAGGGGTATAAACCTAAAGCCGGTGGTGACCAAATTATTGGCTTCAATTCTCATTCGCTGTCTCACTTCGGAGCGCAAATGACGAGTTATAGGAAAAGCATGTAGACTGCTGCACAGAACGCGGCTGTAAAGACCACATATTCAGTCTGTGGCCGGCGTCAGAGCAGAGCAACACGTACGGCAGGCCGAAAATAACTGTGTTCCTGGATTTCAAAAATGCGTTCGATTCAGACGACCGATGCATTCTGCTGAAACCACGTGCGCAGAAATGTGGCCCTATGAAGTAGGTGAATATTTTACGTGCTCTATACTCGAACATGACATACAGCGTAAAAGTCAACAGTGATTTCTCGGGTGCTTTTTGAACAACGAGTTGCGTTCGCCGGGGTTGCAAAATTTCCTCATTTCTGTGCACTTTCCTCGTGGACTGCATTATGGAGTGTTCCTTTGCGGCCGAGTCTCAAGATGCGGGGCCTGGGGTCCTGCTTGGTGAAATGTTAGTTGATCTTGACTATGCTTATGACATTGCCCTGCATCTCAACGATGTTTGGGCTGCGAAATCAACTGAATTACCCCTCTGGTGTCGTCTCATCTTTTGGCACACACTTTGCACCTACAAAGTACAGCCCTGTTACAGGACCAATAGCCACTTGACGACACCTTGACCCTAGATGAAGAGGAAATCGTTGTAGTTGATCACTTCCCTTACCATGACAGCTGCACCTGTAACGACTGTCGTATCATCACCATCATCATCATAATCATCATCATTAACATCATCACCATCATCATCATCATCAACATAATCATCATCAGTACACGTTATCCAGAGGTGGGAAATGCCTCAGCTACTGTGCCGCATTACATAAAAGAAAAAAGTAATAAAATGCAAGAAATGCAAGCGAGCTGAGATACCGGTAACGGATGGTATCATTCCGGTAAACCATCTGCCGGTTACTATGCAGCGGAACAAATTAATTTCCTGTGCAAAGTAATAAAATGCTAAATAATGAGATCGTGGTCTGAGGGGAAGGCTAAGAGGAATGGGGTGGGACAAAGCAATTCACAGCACAAACGCCATTGAGGTCGATTTCTAGCCATATCAACAAGTGTATGCAACCAAAAATGTTCAGTCTTTCAGACCCCAGCTAGGTGGCCGAGAAGCTCAAACCGAGACCAGCTTCGAAGTGAGGGCCTTTTTTCCTCTCGACCAAGTCATCGCTTGGCCACATCCCCTCTTTTTCTATCCACAGCGCCTGCGCGCAAACAACGCAGGTTGCGGGAGTCGGTGGGCTAGCATGTGTAACGCGTGGCCGAGCCATCGGAGCCGGGTGCGTAAAATATTAACGGTGCTAAGCAGTTCATTTCTTTCTCCTGTGTCGTAAACAAGGCCTCGAACACGCTCGTTGCTCCTGAGGTGTTCGCAGCAGTTGTGACCCAAATTGCGAAGGCACCGGTGGTTAAACGTAACTAGACTCTTTATGTCCGCTGATCTATTGGACCACGTTTCACAACCGTACAGTAGGGTCGAACGTACCGCTGCATTGTGAACTCTACCCTTCAGGGTGCGAGTGATGTCGCGGCAGCGCCCTAAGTGGAGAAGGTCAACAAAAGCGTCTCGAGCATTTGCTATACGGTTCGTGATCTCATCTTCAATCACATGGGCGCTGTTACAATTTCCCATCGGTTGCATTTCTGTACGACTTCTAGCTGATCCCCACCAAGGGTCAGTGCAGGAGGCGATCCCTGCCAATCTTGGAGGAACGCTTTGCCCTTCCATGGTGCAAAGCAAAGCCCGAAGCGGCTGACAGCCAGTGCTAATCTGTTCAGCGCGTCTTGACACGTCTGGGAGCTGTCACAAATGAGGGCAATGTCGTCTGCATACTCCAAGTAAAGAAGTCGTTCTCCTGGGAGTAGCTCCACACCTTCCAAGTCATGTCCTGTAAATGCAATCTCCATGGATTCGTCAATAGCGAAGTTGAAGAGGAAAGGTGACGGTGGGTATCCTTATCTCATAACGGTGAGGTACTCCAGCAACTGACGCGAAGTGTATATGTGGTCAATGCAGCCACGACTTCGACGAAACCCGGTTTGCTCTTCACGAATATGGTTTTCACGAGTATCAGTCAGTCTGCGAAGGATGAGAGGCAAGCATTTTGGAGGCGATGGAGATCAGACTGATTCTTCTATGCTCACCGCATTCCGATCGTGAGCCTCCCTTGAAAATTGGGACTATGACGGAGCGGTTCCAGTCGGTTTGGACAGTTTCCTGCTACTACAGTTTCACTAGAAACTTGTATAAATCATTCATAAGTGCAGGTCCCCCGAATATGAAGAGAGCTAGAGGAAGATCACTGGTCCCGCGGCTTCATTTAACTTATCAGTCCGACCTCAAGTTCGACGTCTGAGCGAGAGGGTGGATCCAAAGGGACAGCCCAGAGAGCTAGGCGATCAGTGGCTGGCGAGAATTCAAACACTTTCGACCGGTTTTATTGTCTTACTAAGAGATCGCCCAACGCTCCAAGCGTTTTGGCAAGTTGTGGATAGGCTGTCCACTCTCGTCTCGTATAGTTTCACTAACACCAGATCTCCTTCTGCCCCTTTCCCTTATCAGCCAGAATAACTTACAGATAACTTACCAAGAGCAGCGGCCATTTCCATTCCTTAAGAAAGATGAGACCACCAGTATTCGCGGTCTCTCTTCAGGCTAGCACCGAGTTTTGCCTGGAGCTCTTTGCGAGTTTCCTTGTGTTCGCTTCCAGCTAAAATATGTCAGCGAGCATTAATAAAACCCAGAGACTGCGAAGAGACCCAATATCCATGTTGGCGATTAGACTTAACACGTGAGGCTTTTCCTGCTGCTAATAAGGTCTGGTGAATATGAGACTAGTGAGTTTCAATCGCATCCAGTGAGCGCTTACTCAACTCGCATAACAGCGTACTTTGAATCAGCTGGTTTCTCCAGTTGGCTGGTGTCAATGCGCTCACAAGGTCATCGTGGGGGTCAGCCAAAACACATCCGCAGGCCGGTACATACAACTGTTTGATCGGTGTCCACCCACATATATGCTCCAAATCGAGCGAGTTCTGGATGCAGCCTTTCCATCGGTAACTTATCACAATGTGATCGAGTTAGCTCCATAGCTGGTTCGATGGAGGTGGGCGCCAAGACACCCTCCGGCGGGTGCTGTGTCGGAAGTTAGTGCTGGCAGGAAATAAGTGAGCAAGGAAATATTTGGGTGTTGCTGTTCCCAACACTGACACATCAGGACCGCGGTTTCGTCTTCGTTTAGACTCTTCAGGATTTCCACTCCAGCTTAGGCTATCGCCACCTGATGAGTCCCAACAAGAACGAAACCGCGGTCCGGGTGTGCTAGTGTTGGAAGCAGCAACACCCAAATATTTCCAAACTAAACACCTAATTTTGCGCATCATTTAATAAAATGCAAAGACAATGAGACCGTTCATAACGATCGTTCCCATACCTTAGGGCATATTAGTAGCGCTTCCGGCCAATGCACATCATACGTTGTGTTCCCAGTTTATTCGGTTCTCTGTTTTCTGTGTGATCTTTACTCAAACCTAGAAGAAGGTCAGTCGCTTCTCCTCTGCTTCAACCATGCCTTCCGTTGCGCTCCAGCACGCACAGTATGCCCCGGCGAAAAGAGGATCTTGACTCACTAAGGGCTATCAACTAATGAAGGCAGACCTAAGGGCGGACAAGCCCTGGTCACTACACACAAATGTGAGGCAGGTAATTGAAGCAACTGATTCCCGACGAAATTTTCAGTAAAAGCGTTAACACCAAAGCACCATACGATTGAATTCCGGACAAATTTCTCTGCATATTCCCAAGTGCGTACTACAGAACATGTGGAAACTAATAGCCTCATGAAGAGTTAAGAAAGTTGACATGGCAAATTCACCAACATACGTACACTCACATACACGCGCACACGCGTCTTTGTCAATTCATCAGCTGTCTACTGGCTTACTAGCAGAGTAGAGCCAGAATGACGAAAGCGTCCTTCTGCACACAGAGTCTAGGGTCAAGCTATTTGATTGCGACCACCTCAGCGTATCGCAGTATATGAGTGTTGTTTGATGCGTAGATCACACTGAACATACACGTGGGATCAACACTGTTTGTCGGCCAGGAATTGGCGGGCGATGGATGACGCGGGCGTCTTAGAAGGTTGATCACTTAAGTTCTTTGGTTGCGCAAGTTGGGTGGTGGACGGGGCTAGATTCGAAATGTGATTATCGACCCACGCTGGGATAAGCTCCGCGATTCTCACCCGCAACTAGCGCCCTGTCATGTCTATGTAAGCGGCCTCGCAATTACATGTACATTTGTAAACGATGTGTGAATGTCTGGACTGAGGTAGCTGCGGTTAAACCGAAGGTGTGGGAATGCGCGTTGTTGTGTATATCAGTACGGGTTGCGCCGCGGGATCCACTAGTGCAACCGCAGAGACGATGTAAGCCAAATCCTTCAACTGCGTTTGAAATCCGCGGTTGCACTAGTGGATCCCGCGGCGCAACCCGTACTGATATACACAACAACGCGCATTCCCACACCTTCGGTTTAACCGCAGCTACCTCAGTCCAGACATTCACACATCGTTTACAAATGTACATGTAATTGCGAGGCCGCTTACATAGACATGACAGGGCGCTAGTTGCGGGTGAGAATCGCGGAGCTTATCCCAGCGTGGGTCGATAATCACATTTCGAATCTAGCCCCGTCCACCACCCAACTTGCGCAACCAAAGAACTTAAGTGATCAACCTTCTAAGACGCCCGCGTCATCCATCGCCCGCCAATTCCTGGCCGACAAACAGTGTTGATCCCACGTGTATGTTCAGTGTGATCTACGCATCAAACAACACTCATATACTGCGATACGCTGAGGTGGTCGCAATCAAATAGCTTGACCCTAGACTCTGTGTGCAGAAGGACGCTTTCGTCATTCTGGCTCTACTCTGCTAGTAAGCCAGTAGACAGCTGATGAATTGACAAAGACGCGTGTGCGCGTGTATGTGAGTGTACGTATGTTGGTGAATTTGCCATGTCAACTTTCTTAACTCTTCATGAGGCTATTAGTTTCCACATGTTCTATAGTACGCACTTGGGAATATGCAGAGAAATTTGTCCGGAATTCAATCGTACGGTGCTTTGGTGTTAACATTTTACCCTCGGATAAGGTACGGGTGCAGTGACCTTGAGATTGATCCATCAGTGATGCTCATCCAATCAGTCGTAAGCTGCTGAGTGTGACGTGACAGACAGGCCTGGAACTAGCCGTGAGCGCTACCACATCACCCTCTCCTGAATGAGGGCATCAGCATGGGTGCCAATTTGCTGCTAGGCCCACTGCTTTGGACCTGGCTTCTGTACATTGACTGCGTTCGTTTAGTGGCCTGAGTAAAGGTGACTGGCCTTAACTCGGTGGCCGGCTGCAACCTCGTAGTTAACTGACCCTGATGTCCGAGTAAATCTGATGAAGCGTAATAAGGCTGGTCGCTTTTTACGCGTCTGCGTTTCCCTTAACTGGACTAACGTTCCAGGACGCGATAGTATGGACTGATTTTTGTAAGGTGAATGATAATGCTGGCGACGCTCTAGTTAGTGGGGATGGCTGTTTTCTTTAGGCGAAATGGCTGCGTTTAACTTCGTGCGTAGCTTCCTGCCGAACATTAAGTCCCTTGGTGAGCGATCGGCAGCTCTGTGATACAACGTTCTGTGGGTAAACAAAGCTTTGACTACGGCATTTTCCCAAGGTATGCCAGACAAACGTGCTGTCTGTATAATTTCCTTTAGCCAGCGATTCGTGCGCTCATTCATTCCGTTGGTATATGGATTGTACGGGACCGTTCATACGTGATTCACATCGTGAAGTTGTATGAAATGTCGGAACTCGTAGTTTGTGAATTGCGGTCCGTTCTCCGTCACCATTTCTTCTGGAAGCCCAAATCTAGCAAACAAATAGTTCAGCACTCTTATAACAGCTGAAGTATTCACATCGCCAAATAGGTGAATCTCAGGCCACTTTCTGCAAAAGCACGTGGTTTACTAAACATTTTCTCTGGTGATGCGGTGCAGAATGTAAAGGTCACAGGATATCAATCGCCACCTTCGACTGTTGGGATGGGTGCTTCGATCGGCTTAGAGCTCCTGTCGGCGTTCTGCCATGAGCCGTAAGACCGGACACATGCCTCTACAATTTAGTCATTTACGGCCACAAAAAGTGTTCTTGCTGTCAGCGTTCTGTATGTAAGATACCCGCATGTCTTTCTTGTGCACATTGGATAATTTTCACCTTGGTCACTGTAGAACAACGAATCACTATCCTCGCAAAGAGCGGCCATGAATGACCGATAACTTACATCCTAAAAGCTCGAGTGCCTGTAGTTCACCACTGAACTTCGCGCAGCGAGGTCAGCATTGAGAGAGGTGCAGTAAAACGACTTGTACATTTGAGATACTTTGGTTAGTATACCGACAAATCGGTCTTGGAACTTAGAACAATGGAACAATGGTTTATTACGGGTAAAAAAGCATCGCTTAACAAGTCCCGCGGGATGGAAATTATTGCGAAAATCAATTGCATAATAAAGCGAAAGTGTTGTGGTGGACTCACCATAGACTTATGTGGAATAGCGGAGATGTTCGCGTATAAAACATCTAATTAGTTAAATCCATTGGTTAGGCGTTTGGCAAGACACCGTATGATTGCGTTTTGTAGCCCCTGGCTAACAAGTCATAAAATGAAATGTAAGTGAGACAATGCATCGTCAACACGTTTTTTAAATATTACCAAATTATGAGCAGAGACGACATAATTAGGGAGGGCGTTCCAAGGCAGGCACACGCGGAGAGAAATGAAATTGCTACGACATTCAAGGCGGCTATACTGATTTATCAGTTTTAGAGGATGACCTCTTAGTTAGTGTTGTGGTCCAATTCCATCAGCGGACGACAAATGTGGTTTGGGTTCTTCAGAATCTGGTAAACCATTATGAGATCCCCCCGGCAAAAGCCGATATCGACTGCTGTAGATTCTTAGAGATTTCAGTCTAAGCTGATAGAGTAGATGAAAGAGGCCCCTGACGTTCTTGGTTGCCCTTCGTTGAGAAGTCTCGAGAGAAACGATATCCTGTTTCTGCCACGGCTGCCACGCCTGAATAGCATATTCCACGTGAGGTCGCACGTAGGCGTTAAGCATTTGGGGAAATATTGATGGTTCAAACCGACCGAAGGCTCTGCGAAGAAGGCCGAAGTGTTGATTTCTGGTTCTCTTCGCCTTCTCTGCTTGTTTTTAACACCCGAGATATTCCTGTACCAATACAACTCCAAGAGCATCCGGGTCAATCCAAAAGTCAAAGTCGGAAGAGCTATGGTGCTATTTACCAATGGTTAGACAACAATTTAAGAACAAACCTCAAACCAATTCCAAACCAAATATGTAAAATAATTTGGCTCTTAAATGCAACGAGTCACCAACAGCAATGGTCAACATATAAGCACAATGAAGCAAAGCGGTTCTAATGTCAGCATGGTTTAAAGCGAAGTGATGAATTTTCAATCGCGCAGCCAATGAGCACTGCATATGGAACGCGGGCGTGGGGAGCTAGTCTAGCCTATTCACTCAGACAACGGTACGTGTCCTGGACGATAGTAAGTGTGAAAGTCCGGACGATGGTTCGGTCAGGCAAACAATGGACGTAGGACGGGACCTGTACAGTCTAATGAGACTTAGTGTGGAACTGGGCCGTATAACGCGTACACAGAATAATACAGAAGGCGGGAGTAGTAATCCTAACCACTGAGCGATACAAAAAGTGTGAGCTCTTGTGGTTAATCAAGTTCCAAATGTGAACAACACACAAAGTAACTGAGCTTTTATCATGCAAATCCCGATTAGCAATCGAGGGGTAGTGATTGGTCGTTTTGGGGTCAAGCAGTAGGGGAAATCTCCAGATAGGTTGAACAAGTTAATTTGTCCGTTCCATTTAGCTACTTGAGGTCTAGCTAAGTTAATACGGAAAGCGCACTTGAATGAAAAGCGGAAATCATGACCTTTTCTTTATCGTCCTCATTCTTATCGGAATCGTCCAATGGAAGAGCTGATATGCTAACTGAGAAATGGTTTTCGGAGCTAGGGCGTAATGTGAAATCAAAACTATAGTTTAATGAACGCGGATACCAACGGTTAATCCGCAGCTGCTTGTAACCATTAGTTGGTAGATTTAAGAGGCTAGTTAGAACAACATCATCTGTACACAATGTAAACATCCGACCAAACAGGAATAGGTGCCATTTTCACAGACGAGAGCTTCGCTTTCACAGGCGGAGTATGAAACATCTATCGGATAAGTTTCTAGAGGCGTATGCATTCACTTCTCCCTTCTCAATCTGCATCTGCGACAGGACTGCTCTTAAACCGATGTTTGACGTATCAGTCGAGACGTACGTGAGGCAGTTTTCATTGGCGTCTTTTACTTTCTTCAAAGACAGACTATGTTCATGGCCCCAGTCGAAGGTAGCATTTTCCTTTGTCAGCATTCTCAAGGGCTATACTATTGTAGCACATTTTCGCAAATATCATAAGTTTTACCACCATAGACCAAGAAAACGTCTAACCGCAGATGTATTCTTTGGTATGGGAGTTACTGTGGTAGCCTGAGTATTAGCGGCACATGTCGGATTCCACAGGATGATAAGATGTACCCAAAGAATACGACTTCAGTAGCACAAAAATTAACACTTTTTAGATAAAGTAGAAGCTCTGGTCTCTCCAATCGTTGTAATACACCGCGCAGCTTTGATTCGTGCTCTTAACTTGAAGGCCTGAAAACGCAAAAAGCATCCATGTAAGCGACGTCTCCCGGTAGATCAGCTAGTATGTAATTCATGAACTTCTGCCGAGCTGCAGGAGTAAAGCTGAGCTCATTGGAAAAACTTTATATTAATATAGTTCGCTCCATGTAAAAAAGCCTTTCCTCGCGTCGATTGTGTTGGCAATGGCCTGTTCAATTATAGCTCTGAGAACAAATCGTGCGTCAGTTATTTTGACCAGCACCTAAGCAAATGTGGGAAGAACGAACTTTTCGACGACGCTCTGAATATCCAGTGTTGTCAAGTCTTTACATATACTCATACTACCGTCCTTATTAAAACCGTAACCATGGGATGCACCTATTCGGAACAGTTAATTGGCCACACCAGATGGTTGGATACCATCTCCTATATGGCTTTTATCGGCCATCGCTGGTTTCGCCAACGAAATTGGATGTGGCTGCGATATCGACAACAGCTTAACGTCCTGTTTAGGGCATATTCAATGAACGGCAGACGGAATCCGGTCAATCGTCTCAGCAACTACTTTGGTATATAAAGCTACAAACACTAACGTATTGAGAGCCATGATGCGCGTTCGATCGATAAGTGGCGACGCCGATGTTGTGTTCCAATACGTATACCAGTCCCCAGCGCGAACAGGGTCTGGAATTACAGCAGGTCGAAACCACTAACGAAATCAGAACAAGGGTCGAACACGCTATGGACACTCTAGTTACCAGTGTAATTCATAAAAGGTACATGTGTAGTGACTTTACTATTGATCCATCGATGACGCTCATTCACACAATTGTAGACTGCAAAGCGTGGCGTGACCGACATGACTGGAAATTGCGGTTGGCGCTACAACACCCTTTATGTCCTTCCTGGATGACAGCTTTCCACCACAAATCTGTATCAGTACGTCCTGATCACTAATTGTCTCTTTGTCTCTTCTACCTCGTAAATATTCGCCACCTACTTAAGATAGTCGGCTGACTTATGCTACCGAATTAGTGTTCATTAAATCTGTAGTATGGCACGGCAAATGCCTGACTCAGAAGACCAACCAGCAAGAAGCGAGTCGATAGAGGTGCCATAGATTTCCGCTGTCTTACAGGCTTGTATTCGTAGTTTAGGTGCCGTATATTATCGAGTATATGTCCGTCTGTAAATTGGCCGAGGTCATTGCGAAATCAAATTTGTCCAGTCGTATGAAACTTTATTAGCCGACCCCAAAAATCAGCAATACGGAAGCCAAATTGTTTCTCAATGATCGTGAGTTCATTAGTAGCTGCTCTCATTTGAATATGCTCAAGTGAAACCTGCTCTACTTTTGGTCAGTTATGGTGACCGTAATGTGGTCTACTCGCGGTTAATGACCCTAGGACCGTCAGAGCATACCTTCACCACACCGGACGGCGTAGTTACTAGATGTTAGGTTACATGAAACAAGCAAGACAGCCGACAATACATGGTAAGGTGAAAATATGTCAGACAGACTGCCCGCTTATTCGGTGGCCTCATGCATATGAACCACAGTAGAGCGGTGGTCGAGAGTGAACTTCATGACGTTGTACTTTTAAGGCACCGGATACGCTGGCATAACGTTAGACTGAAGGATTATTGATTCGCTACTGCCACTCGCAGCGAATGTCAAACGTGCATTATACCTAGGATTTTCGACACAAGCAACGTGTCCAGTTATAGGCGTTTCAAATCCTGGTCTGGAATAA
>OX104066.1:37919060-37934867 GCA_944474145.2 Dicrocoelium dendriticum
GGCATTCGTCAAGTTTGTCTCCAAATGCACAAGATGATGCTTGAGATTGAAGTTGTAGAATAAAATCACGAATTGACTGATTAGGTTGACGGATCAGCAAGTTGAATTTTACTCTTTCGGCAACCACGAAAATTTCCGGTAGTAAGTGAGATAAAAGGAGGTCCGCAACTTGTCATATGATAACTTCGATGGCAGCTGTGGGTAAGCCAGATTTTTTAGAAGCGTATACGCCTCTCGTCCAATAACAGTTAAAAAGTGGGCAGATTTAAGATCTTCGCGAAGGTCATCTTTTGTGAGCCACCATAACTCGAATCTCTCCATGTATTCCTGTAACTCCCGGGGAGATGCATTTACGTTTAAGAATTCGATGGTTGTATTCATTTGGAAATAAACGCTGACTGCGACGCCAATTATGATCTTCTGAATCGGAAAATAATTGAACTCCACCAAAACTAGTCACGACTCGGAATAAGAACACCGGAATTGGAATTCGAATTTCGCGGGTGTGTATTCTACCTCAAATAAGGTGAAAAGAATAACAATAAACAATCACTGAGTATTGTTTGTACAATTATCACACTACGCTTACGTGATCAATTTCTAATTTCGTAAGATACTACCATTTATTGATCATACCAACGCTTACTTCTTAAAAAGTTCACAATTGTTCAACAGCTGCGCATCTGAAGGATTCAATTTTCATAGGTAGGGTGACTACACGCGTGTAAGATACTCTTCATACGCAACGACAGCTCCTACATCTATAGGTTCGAAAAGCAGACCCTACAGTTCTCTATCGTCGAAAGTGACCTAAGTCACTGGTTCAGGATGACGGGTTGTTCTGAGCAAACAAAAATGTCATTATCACGTAGAACAAGAAATTCAAACAAGGCAACCAAAACTAAAGCACTATGTCATTGATCTGGAGCAGACTCAGCGTCGCGGTTTCCAAGTGCGTCATTGGAACGCGTAATTTACCGTATGGAAAGAGGCGGAAACACGGGTATTGCTGATTAGCTGACTACCTGCTAATCGGTACATTGTTCTGAGTTAACCAAATCATGTGCGTCGCTATTTACTGCAGTTTAGCAATAACACCTAACTGAGATCATTCCTTGAAACTGGCAGAATAGTATAACCGCCCCGAGTATTCCGGATTCTTTTTTTCTGTTAGTGTGTGTCGCCCCTGGTAAAACACCACATTGGATCTATTTTGCAACAATAAAAATCATGTGTGAGAACGGTTGGAGGAACCACTCAGGCACTTACACTTCTTAGCAACCGCAATGGGAATCATGACGCAAGGATATGATATATTCCCAGGAGCAAGCTCAGTCGAACGACGGCATAACAAAGGCAATGGGCGAGCGGAACCTCGATGAGGATGCCAATGTGTACTGTGCGCACTCTCATCCTGCTTCGAATCGCTACATCTATCAAACGCAGACCTTTCAATATTGCGCTCAATGAGCATGCGACACGCTGAACGACGTTGCGATCCACACGCTCTCCACGTCCCCCCAGTGTCACTAGCCCAACTTCCATGCCAGCTGATCATCGACAACGGTATTTGTGGGCTACTTCATGTCATTCTTCCCAAGCGCCAATTCATTTGCAATAATTCACGTGGGTGCCTCGGACAGCTTAGCGATGAAATGGGTGGACACACCGCGCAATCATATTTCACGTATAAGTGGAAATGCTTGATAGCTTAACTGCCAACCACAATGATCATTCGTGACTGCTAAGCCCAGATGGAACCACGTGTTTTGCATGTCTGTAGCTTCAGTTTAACCGCTCATGTTTGAACACGAGTCTCGAGCGCGACTGGGCACCCACAAAACCGCGCGTGACCTGCGCCACTCTCAAACTTTGCTGGTAACTCATGGCGTAAACTATACAATTTTCCATTGAAGATGGACATCCGGCCAAAACATTTACGCCTAGGGGTCAACGGGGTTGCTCCTCCGGGGCAATCTAGTTGAGTCTTCACTATGCGGAATAGAACCACTCACTGGCATGGTAGGGGCTGTTTCATTGGCCAAGCGCCTTCAGCAAATAGGACCTCAGACGCTTGGCCAATGAAACAGCCCCTACCATGCCAGTGAGTGGTTCTATTCCGCATAGCGAAGACTCAACTTGATTGCCCCGGAGGAGCAACCCCGTTGACCCCTAGGCGTAAATGTTTTGCCCGAATGTCCAACTTCAATGGAAAATGGTATAGTTTGATATGCCATTGGTTGAGTTGGGATTGGTCATCCAACGATGGGTGCGCTTTGGTGGGTTCACGCCAGGTGGATGATATTCGATAGCGTTAAGGCGGATTCTGAAAGATGTGTGGACGAAACCTATTTCCTTAATGATAAGTTTGAAAGCGTTATGGGGGCAATTAACTGAGTAAAGGTGTAAATGATTTAAAGCAATGGAATTTCCTTTGGGAAAATATCGTAGTTAAAGCTAGTCCGACTAATTTAATGCGCATCACTAGACATCCAACCTCGAATCATTTTGGGGAGTCCCGGTTAGTGCGAGTAACATTGGGATCAATAGATGGTGTCGAGACAGTGCTTTTATCGGCATACCGCTTGCGGACTGAAAATGGGGGAATACGCATATTTCCGGATGTTCCATGTTGCAAACGCCAGCGGGACAAAAATACTTCAAATGACCACTACACGTAGAGTAGTAAAATAATTATGTTCTTTCCTGGCGTGCCCGAGCTACCGACAACCAGCAACGATGATGTCCACGCTCATGACTTGGAACAATGACTCTACATCCGTGAATCTGCCTGTGCGGACGACGTCATACTTCATTTGATTACGCGGTTAACGCTGTCGCCAAACTCCAGAGGCAGTAAACCGAATATACTGAAACTGACGGTGCAATCACAACAGATGGCCGTGAACTTAATGCGTAGCTGGCAGTTGCTACGCAACACACTCCCTTCGGAATACGACTGAAAACAGTAAATAGAGAGCCGCAGCCACTCGCTGTTTTCGAGGAAAGGACACCACACGTGACTCAATATAAACACAGCAGCGATTCCGAAACCTGTGTGCTGAGATCCGTAACTATAGAGAAGGTTGCCAATGGACTACATACTGTAAGTTCAAGTGAGAGCAAAACCAGTTTGCAATTCTTTAGAGATTTGGCAATTCACCCAAAAAACGATTATGTGCCAGGCTGTCATCCGTTGGCATAAATGTGCATCATTCATGTGCTTCTATTTAACAACTTTTGCATCCGAGCGGCTTTCCTGTATGTATACACCAAAGATTAATGATTACTGGATATAGTTTCCGAAATGCGGCTGCGTGAAGAATCAGAAGCCTGCGACTGCATGGCTATAAACGAGACATGGTTACGTCCTGACATCAGTGACAGTGAGATAGCACAGCCAGGTATATACATTGTTTGGCATGGGCGACCCAGGTGGATAGGCGGCTCTGTACTTTCACAATGACCTCCAACGTAGGCTCATAGAGGATCCGGTCAGCAAGGAACAAGATTCCCTTTGGTGCCGTCTGCGTTTAAAAAGCAACCACAATTGTTCGTTAGCGGTCATTTACGGCATTCCTTGATCCACGTCAGAGATGGACTCTTTTCTGTCATCCGCAATAAGGAGGGTGAAAAACACTACACGATCACATTCTGATTACCGGGAATTCCAACACCCACGTTCTGGAATTCGAACCAGCTTCCGGAGGACAGTTTAAAACCGATCTACAAGTGTTTGTCTCCAGTTACCGGCTGTATAGCCCCACAACACTCCCACCCGACTCCGAGAAATAGGTGAGCGCAGTAACAAGACGAAGACTGGCAAATACAGGCATTTCGTACTGTCTCCATAGAACTTTTAACAATAACTTGTAATACTATTTATTCAATGAAGGGTGCGGCATCCGGTTTCCGATTTGCCTGTCACTGTGACCAGCCACAGGAAGCCTCGGCTACAGAGGGAGCATGGATGGCTTGCACTGCACCATCCACAGCTTCATCCGTGTACTCCATATTCAGTTTAAACCCGAAAGAAGAATACCGGAGTTGTGTGGATGGGAGTCACGTTTCATCAATGCAGCCAGCCCACCCTTCTCCGCAGAAAAAGTAATCACGCTGTATTTGGGAAACTAGCACACACCAAGCGGTGGCGGGACCGTAGACCGCTCCACACTAAATGCATGGAACCACTATTTGAGCCGAACACGTCCACAAGGACCGGGCACGCGGTCCCGCCCAGCAACGACTAACTGTCTCCTGAAGCCAATATGGATGAGGTAGTACGTAATAGACAGGTAGGCACCTTGTTAACATGCATATGAAACGCGACTAGAACGGGGATGACAAACAATAGACATTCACTTGAAACGGCATTATCAAATATAAGAAATCGAATAATGCATACATTTACTGTGATATCACTCTTCCCTAAATGAGCGATTAAAATAAATTGGTTACGAAAAAATCCACGGTAACTTTAATACGTCAGAAAATATATTTTAATAAAATGTAAAAAAACGAAAATGTTATCTAAGTTAACTACAATTAACTTAAGCGACGTGTGTAAGTTTACAGAAAATAGTTCAGATAGACACTAAAATAAAAGAGCACTGGGAGAATATAGCAAACCCACTACCTGTAATAAGGAGACTCATCCTGCAAGCACGCTGTTAGGAAATCTATATCAGCGTATCTGCAAACGCTGCGCCGGTTCTGCCTACGTTCCCTGCAGGACGCATCGACGCTTCGGTGGTGTCCCCGAGTTTCCTCGTTCATGGCTAACTATAGAGCTGCCTGACTCAGGCACTCGCGACCACATGTGCTACAGCCCCACGGGCTCGATGTCGATGGAGTACAACCCGTCGGCGCCTGCCGGTTCCGCAATCCCCGCTTCTTCTGCGGACGCATGAGGTCTTTCTCCCGCACCTCGGCAAATATTTTCGTAATCAGATTACGCCATGCATGTCGATCAATCGTTTTCGATTACCATGAGCTGTAATCAAGAGTCGAATGTGAATGGCCAACTTTGATCATGTCCTGGCACGGAAGTTTCAGTTTCCCCGCACGCAGCTTCCCATTACTCAGTTGACCATATAACAGTTGTTTCGGTTATTCGCGTCGAATCACATGACCGAGCCCCCTCAGATGTCTCAATAAAGGTATGCATTCAACTGCATACATTCCACTTTGTCGCAGCACTTCCGTGTCCGCAAGCCTGTCGTACCAAACAAAGCGCAGAATCCGTCGCAAACACTGTTGATGGAACCGCTGAAAATATCGCACATTCCGCCAATATGTCGACCAACTTTCTATGCCGTATAGAAGAACGGACAGCACCATAGATTTGCACACCATCAGCTTCGTGCCAACGGTAAGTTGGTGGTTGTTCCACACTCGGTACTCTGACTTTCTGAAATGCCGCCGCTGCCTTAGAGACCAAAAACACAAACCTTACTGTGAAGCTGCTGGGCAGTCGACATCACACTCCTAAGGTAGCAGATGAGGGAGGTGGTTTCCAATACTTCAGCACAATGCTGATTCCCGGCAATATTGAAGATTGCACTTCTGGTGAAGGCTGAAAGAGAGAGACAGTTTTGCTTATGTTGGTGGTGAGCCCGAATTCGACCGCTATTGAAGCCAGAGCACTAGTCATGTGCTGCAACTTATCTGCGCTGTGTTCAAACAACGCACACTCGTCAACGAACAGCAACATACGGATAGTTGTCTCAAAGGCTAGGGTTCTCGCACTGAAACGGCGGATGTTCAGCAAACCACCATCAATACGGTGCTCCACACGAACATCGTAAGCACAAGCCGCATCAAAAGCACACAACATCAGGGCATAAAGATAAATATTAAACATACCAGGTGCTAAGACTCGGCCTTGTTTCACACCAGAGACAACTGCAAAGTCATCTGAGATCTCATTACTCAATTGTACCCTGGCCCGCATACCACTGTGCCCACATACAACTAAACTTACAAACTTACTCATACAACCGAACCTACCCAACTCCAGCCACAATGCTCCGCAGTTCACCATTTCAAATGCTTCCGTGAAATCAAAGAACAACGAGTAAAATGGCTGGTGTCATTCTCTGCACTTCTTCTGCAACTGACGAGTTGCAAACACCATATCTATAGTGCTGCGTCCCTAACGGAATACACTCTTCGCTTCCGCTAATTTCGGTTCCACAACCTAACTAACGAGGCGGGAGAGAAGGATTCGGGCAATCACCTTGCCCACACAACTCAGCAAGTTGATGCCACGATAATTCGTGCAGCATTGCTTGATCCCCTTGTTGTTGTACAGCGGTAGCACAAAAGCATCCTTCGGCTCAGAAAGCACCTCCTCCACAATCCACACACGTTGCACCAACTAGTGCAGCACAGTCAACACCGCCGGCCCCACGTGTTTCAATACTTCTGGCTGGATCACGTCGTCACCGGCACACTTACCGCTTCGCGCCTGAGCAAGTGATCTCTGCGTCTCATCTAGAGTCAGCGTGGGCGCCAAACTCGCCCTCAGCTAGTGCTGTTTCAGGCCGTTTAAATAAGCAAGTCGACCTCTGAACGTTTTTTCAAGAGACGGTGTTTTCGTCAGATCTGTCTTATGTATGCAGTCTGTATGCAGGTAGTGCCTGTACTACCATTAATCAGCGTCCTCAGCGGCTTTAAACTCGGTCCATACGCCGTTTTCAAGGAGTCAAATATTTCCTTTGTTGGCGACGTTCGGCTTAGCATTCCATCTGCTTCGCCTTCCCCGGCTATTATTGAATTTGTAACATGAGGAAGCTCTCGGGTCAGCCGCCGTCGAAGTTTATGAAGCTGACTATTCCTTCAAAAGTCACTAGCGTGTATGACAAGTGCAGCAAATGCTGCATTCTTCTCATCCACTAGTGCGCCATTGTTCTCATCAAACCAATCAGCACGCTTACAATTAGCGCTCCCGAGTGTCTCCTCGACAGCAACTGTCAGCTGGGCGCAAATGTGGTGCCACAGATCGCTCACTGTGGCTAGGCAGTACACATCACACAGGCGTGCAGCCATCGCCTTCTCCAGCTCAATCCTTCTCTCCACAGTACCGATTGAGGGAACGTTAAATTTACGCCGATTCACGGCGGGAGTGCAATACCTAGATTTACAAAAATAAATGTAAATTTCGATCCGCACCAATTTGTGATCCGTTCTACACTCAGCTCAACACAGTACACGTGTCATGCGCATTTCATGCATATCACGCTGACGTACGAAGATATAATCGAGCAGGTGACCGTGACCACTCCTCGGGTATGTGCAAGTTGCTATATTACTCACACTCAGTACAAACCGATTGTTCCTGTTCGTCAGGCAGTGAGTGGGACAGTGTGAGCAGCCTGTTGCCGTTCTCTTTCGCTGAACCAATGCTATGTGGACCGATAACCTCAGTTCACACCTATGGATCACGCCTAACGCGCGCGTTGAAATCACCCAGCAGAAATAATCGGTCGCTCTTCGGCACGGACCGTACCATGGAGGATAGCTGTGGTTAGAATTGATCACCTGTGTCAGTGGTCGGCGTGTTTATACAAGTGGAAAAGTAACCTCTTCCGAGTTGTAGGTGAAGAGTCATCAGTCGCGTGCTGGTACTTGTTGGTTCACCCACCAGCTGGCCATGGAGGCGACCGGATATTACAAATCCGACCCCATGATAACTTGGTGCTGAGGCGGCGTTGTCCGCCCAGTAGAATGTGTAGCCACCAGCTGCTTCGTGCAACTTACATTGATCAGCGAGCCGAGTCACACTGAGCGCCGCAATATCGATGTTGTAGCGCGCCAGTTCCATCGCGACAAGTGATATGTGTCGCTTGGGGCGCGCACTCTAATTCCGGTCCATTTGTGTGAGCACGTTCCAGCATCCGATGCTGAGTGCTTCGCGCGCAGGCATACGATTGATTTCGTAGGCAATCGCACGCGAAGTGACGGTTGTGCTTCAGAGGTTTGTTTGATGGACTCCACCCGGAGCCTTTGCTTCAATAGCCTGACCCACAAGGCAGTGGGTGGTTTGGAGGTTTGCTTGAGGGACACCACCCGGAGACTGGCTCAGTCGCATGACACACAAGGCAGTAAGGAGCAGATCCAGTTCGGGAATATGATTGCACAGGCAGATTGTGATCTGCTTGAGGTCCGACACAGGCAGCCTTTGAGGTACTGGAAAGATTCATATATATTTTGCGACGGTAGTAGGATACACCTGCGACCACGACCAGACGCAGGTGGGTTTTGGCGGGATTGCACCAATTTGACCAGGAGCTGCCTTGTTTGTGGTGGGCAGTAGCAAACCATTGGAGCACCCATATATTCCCTGCACCGTCAGTGAAAATGCATGACGCTCTTGCTCTATGCCAATCGAGCTGTAAGCTAATAACATATAGACCTGTTGATTTACATGGCTAGGTTTTACGGAAAGAGGGCCGTGGACCACTTCCTAACCTCCCAAAAGGATGGACTGGGATACTAGCAGGGCACCCACACTTGACCGGAGAACGAATCGGGTCCTCAGCTAAAGCCTTAAATTAAATCTATACCCTAAATGCAGCGGGTCTAGCACATGGTCAGTTCACTGACTCATGCGGATTGGTGTCCTGGATCTTAGCAGGGAGATGGGCGTAACCCAACTCCCACCCAGCGGTCGCCACGAGGAGGCGTGCAGGACATGAGCCCATGGCCAAACCGTAGTAGCAGTGGATAGACCATCTGTCAGAATCTAGCCACCACCAGACTCAGCGCCTCACAGAATCTCCAAACATGGTTAGCGGCATCCGGTTTCGGAGTTGCCTGTCACATTGACCAGCCACAGGACGCCTGCGCCTACAGAGGGACCATGAGTGGCTTGCGCTGCACCACACACAGCTCCAACCACACACCCCATATCCAGTGTAAACTCGAAGGAATAAGACCGGGAGGCATGTGGATGGGAGCCACGTTTCATCAACGGAGCCGGCCCACACTCCTTCACAGGCAAACACAAGCACGCTGTATTTGGGGAATCAAGCGCACACAAGGCGGTGGCTGGACCGTAGTCCGCTCAAACGAACTGTACAGCAATTCTACGGCTAAGCTTCTACTCAGTGTCCACCCTGATTCAACAACTTAAGGACAGAATTACAAAGTTAAGCACTTCTTTGTATACTCTTTCTCTTGCTCGTGTCGATCAAGATACATCGGAAGAACTATCAGGAGATTGTCCGTGAGAGTCGGTGAACAGTGTCCAGCTTGGCCGTATAGCTGCGTGACTAGGTCAGCGGCGAGGGCAGTGTCTACACACCTGGTCAACTAGAGCCACCAGGTCAGAGCGTATGAGGCGTTCCAGCGCATCTACCGCGCACACAGATGCCACACAAGAACGGCTAGATGTCGTCTACTGGCAGCGGCTGAAGCCTCATGACCCTGACCTTTGTGCGCGAAGATATTTGTCCAGGGACTAACTCTACCATGGTCCCTTGTAACACGGATACATAAAGCGGATAACGCCACACACACACACACACACATACACACACACACACACACACTCTTAATCGCCGTGGGGCCAATCACCTAGCTTGGTAACTCAGACCATCTGGGTTTTGAACTTGTACGCTTATCTGACGTTTAGGTTTCTCATTCATTTGTGGTGTATTAGCCTGAAGATGAACCATTGAAAACAAGCTTGTTCGCTGACATTTGTTCTGATGTCTACTCCTTTAAATATTTTATCAATAGTAGAAGTGTGCAAAAGTACAGATGTATGTTTTTCCTAGATCTCACCAGAATATGCGAGTCCCGTGAAGCACTTGCATCTTACCCTAATTAAAATAACTGTTTATTTAAACTCATCCGATTCGAAACAAGTAACTGCTGTTGGCGCGAACGTTTTTGATTTGTTACCTAAATTCATTTTTATCAAATGTTTCTGCTGATATCTGGGTTATTGTTCGACCGGTGGTTGCAATTTTCCCACCTTTGTCGGTCCGCTAGGAGAAAACCTAGCATATGTTACCTAGATAAATATCTACGAAAACCGCACATTTATTTATCATTCAAATCATGGATTTTTGTTAATTGAACCGATTTATCCGAACGAGGCAATTCTGTAAATAATTCTTGGTAAGCGAAATCTTTGTTAGCGCCCTATCTGTTTTGGTTGTGTGCAAACAATACAAGCTGGCACCAAGGATTGACGCTTCTATGGTGGCTCGAATAACGATTGTTTTCGAAGGAGTCATTAAAACATTAGCTCTAGTGCACTTATTTCCTATAGAGTAGCAAGAATTAACATGATAATTGTTCTGTATTCCATATCACTGAAGTTGTTTGCAAAAATGCATATTTTCCGCCAGCTCAATTTCAGTCACAAACCAAGAAATCGCTGGTTACCCATAATCCTTGAAAGCATTTTACTGTACAATTTCGAGAATCGAGTACATAGCATACCTCTAAAAGTTGCATATATTTTGCTGCTTGATACCTAAACGATGTAGCCCTTTTTGAAGTAAATTAACGGGTACGGCTCTCTGCTAGTAACACGTGTCAAAGCCCGTGGAGTTCTCATTGGATTTTATGAGATTAACACCCATTCAGATCATGTGCAATTTAGATCCACCCCCTTATTATGGAATTACAAGGGGCGAACGGCTGGTGCCACGATTGATGACGCCAAACGGAACAGTAAGATTCCCGTAATCGTTAACGTGGCACAGGGGCACATTTGTGGTGGGAACAACTTGGCTGTGAAAGCAACTTTCAGTGCACAAGAGATGCATACTACGTGTCATGTCGCATGTTCTCTTTGAAAACAGGACGTTCACTATAATTCATTGAGCTCGGTGGCATTAAGGCAAAGACGGAAACAATGTTAGATGCAAAAGAGGACTAGCACAACTGTGCAGTGAGTGTAACCGCCAATTTGCACGAAATGATCGGGTTCTTAATTGTCGGGGGTGTGTTTTTAACAATCATCCCATGTGCTTCAAGCATAGGGTGTGTAGGAACAAACGTGCAATGCAAACAACATGAGCACGAATTTTCTAGTGGTACGTTATGTGTGGATGTCTGGAAATTATGGCTGACATTTGGAAAACAACATTTTGTTTGCTGGAAGGAGCTTGACGGATATTGGTTGGCGGCATCCGGTTTCGGATTTGCCTGTCAATGTGGCAAGTCACAGGATACCTGCGCCTACAGGGGGACCATGGATGGCTTGCGCTGCGCCACACACAGCTCCAACCACACACCATTATCCAGTGTAAACCCGAAGGAATAAGACCGGGAGGCATGTGGATGTGAGCCACATTTCATCAACGGAGCCGGCCCACACTCCTTCACAGGCAAACACAAGCACACTGTATTTGGGGAATCAAGCGCACACAAGGCGGTGGCTGCACCGTACTCCGCTCCATACTGAGTGCATGGATCCACTCTTCGAGCGTAGCACGACCACAAGCACCGTGCACCCCGTCCCCTCCAGCAACGACCAACTGCCTCATGGAGCCAGTATGAACGATGTAGTGGGTAATAGACAGGTAGGCACCTTGTCAACATGCACATCAAGCGCAACCATACCAGGGATATCAAACAACAGCCATTCACTTTAAACGACAAGCTGAAATAAAATAAATCCAATGATGCATACAGATACGGTGGCATAACTCTTCGCTAAATTACCCTATGAAGTAATTTGGTTAGCAATAAATCCGTGATAAGTAAGAACTGCCAACAAGTTAGTTAAAATGCTAAAAACGCAACAAGATTACCGAAGATAAGCGCAATTAGTGTAAGCAACGTGGCCAGTTAATAGAACATTATTCAGGGAGGCAGAACAAACCAAATAAAGAGGAATGAAATTTATGCAGCTTAAAAAGACCTAGTTTAAGTGCAAGTTGGTTTAGCCCAACTGCGGTGAAGAAGCATCAAGAATGCAACATCAGCCTCAGCATGGGGCACATTGACGGATATTACAAACATTGAAATAATATGTATTTTGGTTCAATGTTTTGTATCTTATAGGACCCTTATTCTGTTCATGATTTATGACCCGACTTGTACGTATACCACTTAGGAAACAGTTTGAGTATAAAGTATTCCTAGTTGGATTTAATCGAATTGAATTTACATACTCTAGTTTCTTAGTAAGTGTCAGCCGCCAACAAGTGCGCCCCAGATTATACATCGGGTCACGCCAGTCCCTATGTGATGAAGTTATTTACTATGTGTGGTGCTAATATTGCAGAACATCGGAGTATCTGAACTTGGGAACTGTATCGTAAGTGATGTATACGACAACCAGATATAATAATGATATTTACCGATGCAGTAGATTTCATGAAATGCTCACATACTAGCAGTTATGCACACAGTCATGCGAAATCACTAGGTTCTATCCTTCCTGTCCTTCCCGTGATAACTCATTGCCTCACAGTCCCGTAGTTTCTCGAAGTACGACACGAAGTGTGGCTAACGGTCCACCAGTTCATGTCATACTACGTGTAAAGACCCAACTGATGGTTGTTTGATCATGCAGAAAGCATAGGAAATTTAACAATGAGTAGTCTCCGGCCGCAAATAACCAATAAACCAGGTCAGTCAAGGTCAGTGATCATCCTACACTTTCAGGAACACCCAGTGTTCTTTTATGCATGTGAGTCTACCAATCAATGTACTTAAGGACGAAATGATCAATAGCCGGAGCTTTAACAAAATGTGTCCACTAAGATCCGCGAATTGGATAGATGAAATAAACTAACTGATCTCCCTCATTAACTATATTGCTAAATATTAGCTGCTGATGTGGTAAAGATTTTGACGATGCCAGCACTAATTTACCATTGTCTCGGCTGAGAAGTCTACGTGATTTAGGGGTGCATAACCGTCTGATTATGAATCAAACGGTCTGAGAGCGATTCCAGTGAGTCATCATCAAGCTAAAGCAATCAGCACGTGATGGAAACATAAAACATCGTAATGCCCATTTTGTGGTGATTAAACATAAATGCGAATGCTACTAAATCGGTCTCCTAGCCTTTAGGCACACCCAACATTTCTTGACATGGTATATGTGCAGCCTTTAGGAAGGCCTGTAGTCCTATGAATAGTTGTGATTTTTTGCTACTAAGGGACCAGACGTGGTTGAGTGTTGAGGCACTATCAGGAAAAGTTGAGCCAAGGGGCTACTCGTATCTTCGCTGTGATAGGCTATAGAATCCCCTCGACGACTTAGTGCCCTGAATTCAACGTTCTTTGTGTATAACACTTGTAATTGCCTACTGAAGCGACAATCGCTAATGTTCGTAATATGTGGATTGATGCAATTAAAGAGCAAGAGTTGCTGTAGTGTATTATTTATCGCCGTTCCCTGAGCAGCCATTTGGATTGCTTTTTCCGTTCCAGAAGTCATATCAGTCGCCCACACTTTCTACTGTTAGACAATTTGGATATTTCCAACATATGATGACCTAAAGTGCAACTTATTGCCGCGCGTTGTGCGGCCAAAGCAGAGTTTGCTACGATGGCATTTATAACTGGTGCAGCAGAGCAAAACTGCCAACGGATACGCATCAAACTGCGCTCAAATTCATCATGTATAGATTTGATTTTAACAAACTAAAAACTAGTGTTTGGGCCCCAGATCCTAGAGTTTCTTGCAATAAAAGGAAAATGGGTTTTCACGTTTATCGAGAAATGATGGAGTGGTTTGTTCACTGACCCCGAAATATTACCACATTTGTTGTCATTTCTGTACAGTGGTCGATCGAATATATGGTGTGGTGTACTATTCCATTATCACAAAGAGCTATATCCTGATCTTATAGAAGAAGCTGATGTCCAGATTTTCGGCGAGGAACAAGATAATTTTCCTGCTTCTCGTGTTCACGAACGAGAAGCTTATGGTCGAAAGGGTATGAATATATATTCCTCTGGGCCGTAGCGATCACGCAAACTCATTCAACTTATCTGTTAAACAGAACATTCCGCAAAATATACGGACTCAGCTCAGCTTCTTACGCAAAATAACCAACTGGTTAATGAAAACAAGTGGTCATTTACAGCTGAACCGTCTCTTAATGTAGCCAAGAGGTATTTTGTTCATTACTTCAACTGGTTAATAGCCAGTGCTTCAAGGAACTAGCTTTGGCTCTCCATTGTATTCTAGCCATTCAAATGCAGCGGGAAACAGCTGTGTATAGTCCTGAGAGATTTACTCTGGCGAAACACAAGCAGTCATTGTTTCTCGAAAGGCGGCAAGCATACACCATCCAACAAAATACTGGTATGGGACTGGTAGGCCAGGATAAGCTGAAACATGAAAAGGATCAGACCAATGCGTTATTTTCGAAAATCAATCTCCTTTACAAACTCGTTAAGGAATTCGGGAAACTGCAACGAGAAAATGTCGCTACACGCACGTCATGTTTATTAGCCCAAACTGCAACAGAAGCGGCCATCGTCCTGTGTCATCGATTCTCCGCAAAACTTTACAGCACGACTAAGTTGCCTACGCTGTTTACGTAAGTTGTACCACCGCAAAACATAATCATTTCTAGTTTGCAGCCACAGATATGCACAGGTGGCCAACTTCGTTGCAGAGCATACCTGTTCTAGTGCTGTCGATATTTCCCCAGAAGCTAGAAACTTACCTGCAACAAATTAGGCTGATTCGCTTTCTCAGCTCTTTTAACGATGTCCAGACAAGACGCGGGATTCCATAATAAGTAAGCACAAATCGTCACTGTAATTCACCGGTATGGTAGTCGCGCATATCTGATTAAATGTCTCCGATAACACACCTTTCGCTACTTTGCTAATTATGGAGACAATCATAGCTGAAGCACTCATGCGATATTTGTATAAATGTAACATCATAACACCAGAACAACCTAGATTCCCCCAGGACTAGCCTTGCATTTCCTACCCACCACTTGCGCGTAATAGTTGAACGGAATACGTCGAAAGTCCTGTGAACGTTGACGCGTGTATCAGTAAATCTCAAATGTGTTAGACGCCTGAAATACCATATTTTACTTCCCAGGATTCAGTTATGTATATGTGATGAACATGAAGTCCGTTATATAAATAACTTCCTGCTCCAGCGACATCTAGATGCAACATTGCGCAGCAAAATCTTCGCTTCTACATTTGTTCAGTGTGCGATATGTCAGAGACCAGTACTTGGTCCACATCTATTCCGGATTTACACAAAAGATCCTGCAAGACATGTCTTCAAATTTTGTACACTTCATTAGAGATATCAAGATAAAACGGGTCAGTATAACAACGGGTGTCTATCTAGCTCATCAGGATGATGACAATCGTAGGGTAAACGAATGTGCGACTCTGAACCCGCTTTATTTCATCTCCACCACAGTGAGCACAAGTCTTCGATCCACTTGCGAGCCAAAGCTAAGGATCCAGCGTTTGCAGCGTGACTCAAATGAGGTGATTCTCAACCTATGTTAAATCAAGGGAGTAAAATGTAATTTTACATGTGGTAAATATAAGTGCAAATATTGGGTCATCAAGCTGTCGCGAAATGAAATTAATAGTAAAATCATCTGCAGCAAAACATCTAACTAGGTACCTGCACCAAAGATTAGTCATCAGTCAGTAAGCATTAGTGTGGGGTCAGTGAATTCGCGAAATTTCGGTAAGAAATTTAATTACTGTATATTAATGTATATAAGCTGCTGATTTTTGGACAATTTCTCGTTTCTGCAGAGGATCGCCTTATAAAAAAGCTAGACGGAATTTTTAAAAAAACAACACATGCAAAATCCACTCAGGAATTCATTG
>OX104066.1:37935363-37997361 GCA_944474145.2 Dicrocoelium dendriticum
CCCACATTGGCACTATTTAAAAAACGCCTAGATGACACACTTTCCAACTTGCATTATTTGGCATAGCACGTCCTATTCGGAGGACGAAATAACGAGATCCAAACCATGAGGTTACTGACCCTCCCGGCAAAGTGGCGGTGATGTTACCTACAGAAGTGTCCCAATGAGCGACATGGATGTATACAAACTGGAGTAACGTACCACATCTCTCAACGGAAGCAACACACTAGTGAGCGTTATCCGTTCCTTTGATTTCTTTTTCCCACATTTGCTGTAATATAACAGCTCTACTTTGGGTGCAGACATCCAGTCCATACTTCAAACTATCATTATGAAGTGGTTCGTTGAAATCTGTAGAGGCTTAAAAAACGATTTACTTGTTCGATTATCCTTCCATTTTATCTATTGCTCCAACCACCCTACGGGACCTGTCAAGCATCTGCTTTTTTACCCGTTATAAATCATTGTTCATTGTTCATTGTTCAAAGCCAGTTCCTTGAAGCACTGGATATTAACCTGTTGAAGTGATGAACAAAATACCTCTTGGCTACATTAAGAGACGATTCAGCTGTAAATGACCAGTTGTTTTCAGTACCCAGTTGGTTATTTTGCGTAAGAAGCTGAGCTGAGTCTGTGTATTCTGCAGAATGTTCTGTGTAACAGATAAGTTGAATGAGTTTGCGTGATCGCTACGGCCCAGAGGAATATATATTCATACCCTTTCGATCATAAGCTTCTCGTTCGTGAACACAAGAAGCAGGAAAATTATTTTGTTCCTCGCGGAAAATCTGGACATCAGGTTCTTCTATAAGATCAGGATATAGCTCTTTGTGCTAATGGAATAGTACACCACATCATATATTTGATCGGCCACTGTACAGAAATGACAGCAAATGCGGTAATATTTCGGGGGTCAGTGATCAAACCACTCAATCATTTCTCGATAAACGTGAAAACCCATTTTCATTTTACTGCAAGAAGGTCTAGGATCTGGGGCCCAAACATTAGTTTTTAGTTTGTTAAAATCAAATCTATACATGATGAATTTGAGCGCAGTTTGATGCCTATCCGTTGGCAGATTTGCTCTGTTGCACCAGTTATAAATGTCATCGTAGCAAACTCTGCTTTGACCGCACAATGCGCGGCAAGAAGTTGAACTTTAGTTCATCGTATGTTAGAAATATCCAAATTGTCTAACAGTAGAAAGTGTGGGCGACTGATTTGACTTCTGGAAAGGAAAAATCATTCCAAATTGCTGCTCAGGGAACGGCGATAAATAATACACTACAGCAGCTCTTGCTCCTTAATTGCATCAATCCACATATTACGAACATAGGCGATTGTCGCTTCAGTAGTCAATTACAAGTCTTCTACACAAAGAACGTTGAATTCAGAGCACTAAGTCGTCGAGGGGATTTTATAGCCTATCACAGCGAAGATACGAGTAGCCCCTTGGCTCAACTTTTCCTGATAGTGCCTCAACACTCAACCACGTCTGGTCCCTTAGTAGCAAAAATCACAACTATTCATAGGACTACAGGCCTTCCTAAAGGCTGCACATATACCATGGGAAGAAATGTTGGGTGTGCCTAAAGGCTAGGAGACCGATTTAGTAGAATTCGCATTTATGTTTAATCACCACAAAATTTGCATCACGATGTTTTGTGTTTCTATCACGTGCTGATTGCTTTAGCTTGATGATGACTCACTGAAATCGCTCTCAGACTGTTTGATTCATATTCAGGCGGTTATGCACCCCAAAATCACGTGGACTTCTCAACCAAGACAATAGTAAATTAGTGCTGGCATCGTCAAAATCTTTACCACATCAGCAGCTAATATTTAGCAATATAGTTAATGAGGGCGATGAGTTAGTTTATTTCATCTATCCAATTCGCGGATCTTAGTGGACACATTTTGTTAAGGCTCCGGCTATTGATCATGTCGTCCTTAAGTACATTGATTGGTGGACTCACATGTATAAAAGAACACTGGGTGTTCCTGAAAGTGCAGGATGCTTACTGGCCTTGACTGACCTGGCTTATTGGTTATTTGCGGCAGGAGACTATTTATTGTTAAGTTTCCTATGCTTTCTGCATGATCAAACAACCATCAGTTGGGTCTTTACAAGTAGTATGACATGAACTGGTGGACCGTTAGCCACACTTCGTGTCGTACTTCGAGAAACTACGGGACTGTGAGGCAATCAGTTATCACGGGAAGGGCAGGAAGGATAGAACCTATTGATTTCGCATGACTGTGTCCATAACTGCTAGTATGTGAGCATTTCACGCAATCTACTGCATCGGTAAATATCATTGTTATATCTGGTTGTCGTATACATCGTTTACTATACAGTTCCCAGGTTCATAGACTCCGATGTTTTGAATATTAGCACCACACATAGTAAAATAGTTCATAAATGTTTACATTCATCACATAGAGACTGGCGTGAACCGATGGCGGCTGACACTTACTAACTAAGACACTACAGTATGTAACTTCAATTTGTTTAAATCCAACTAGGAATACGTTATCCTCAAACTGTTTCCTAAATGGTATGCGTACAAGTAGGGTCATAAATCATGAACAGAATAAGGCTCCTATAAGATACAAAAGATTGAACCAAAATATATATTATTTCAATGTTCGTAATATCCGTCAACCTACTCCAACAAATGAAATTTTGTTTTCCAAATGTCAGCCATAATTTCCAGACCTCCGCACATAACATACCACTAGAAAATTCGTGCTCATGTTGTTTACATTTCACGTTTGTTCCTACATACCCTATGCTTGAAGCACATGTGATGTTTGTTAACAGCACACTTCCGAAACAATTAAGAACCTAAAATTCCGTGCAAATTGGCACTTACCACTCACTGCACAGTAGTGCTAGTCCACTTTTGCATTTATCATTTTTCGGTCTTTGCCTTAATACCACCGAGTTCAATGAATTATAGTAGGCGTCCTGTTTTCAAAGAGAACATGCGACATGGTACGTAGTATGCATCTCTTATGCACTGAATGTTGCTTTCACAGACAAGTTGTTCCCACCACAAATGTGCCCCTGTGCCACGTTAACGATTACGGGAATCGTACTGTTCCGTTTGGCGCGATCAATCGTGGCACCAGCCGGTCGCCTCTTGTAGTTCCATAATAAGAGGGGGGGGGGCGGATCTAAATCCGTCATAAAATCCAAAGAGAACTCCACGGGCTTTGACACTTGTTATTAGCAGAGAGCCGTACCTGTTACTTTGCTTCAAAAAGGGGTACATTGTTTAAGTATCAGGCAGCAAAATATATGCAACTTTTAGCGGTATGCTATGTACGCGATTCTCGAAATTGTTCAGTAAAATGCTTTCAAGGATTATGGGTAACTGGCGATTTCTTGGTTTGTGACTGAAATTTAGCTTGCGAAAAAATATGCATTTTTGCAAACAACTTCAGTTATATGGAATACAAAACAAGTATCATGTTAAGACTTGCTACTCTTGTAAATAAGTGCACTAGAGCTAACGTTTTAATGACTCATTCGGAAACAATCGTTATTCGAACCACTATAGAAGCGTCAATCCTTGATGCCAGCTTGTACTGTTTGCACACAACCAACACAGATAAGGCGCAAACAAAGATTTCGCTTACCAAGAATTACTTACAGAATTGCCTCGTTCGGAGAAATCGGTTCAATTAACAAATATCCATGATTTGAATGATGAATAAATGTGCGGTTTCCGTAGATATTTATCTAGGTAACATATGCTAGGTTTTCTCCTAGCCGACCGACAAAGCTGGGAAAATTGCAACCACCGGTCGAACAATAACCCAGATATCAGACAGAAACATTAGATAAAAATGAATTCAGGTAACAAATAAAACACGTTCACGCCAACAGCAGTTACATTTCGAATAGGCTGAGTTTAAATAAAGTTATTTTAATTATGGTAAGATGCAAGTGCTTCACGAGACTCGCATATTCTGGTGAGATTTAGGGAAAACATACAAACTGTACATTTGCACACTTCTACTACTGATAACATATTCAAGGGAGTGGACATCAGAACAAATGTTGGCGAACAAGCTTATTTTCAATGGTTCCTCATCAGGCTAATACACCACAAATGAATGAGGAACCTAAACATCAGATAAGTGTACAAGTTCAAAACCCAGATGGTCTGAGTAACCAAGCTAGGTGATTGGCACCACGGCGATTAGGAGTGTGTTTGTTTGTGTGTGTGGCGTTATCCACTATATGTATCCGTGTTACAGGGGACCAGGGTAGAGTTAGTGCCTGGACAATTATCTTGTGCGCACAAAGGTCAGGGTCATGAGGCCTCGGCAGCTGCCAGTAGACGACATCTAGCCGTTCTTGTGTGTCATCTGGGTTCGCGGTAGATGGGCTGGAACGCCTCATACGCTCTGACCTGTTGACTCCAGTTGACAATTTGTGTAGACACTGCCCTCGCCACTGACCTAGTCACGCCGCTATACGGCCAAGCTGGACAGTGTTCACTGACTCTCTCGGACAGTCTCCTGGTAGTTCTTCCGATATATCTTGATCGACAAGAGCAAGAGAAAGAGTATACACAGAAATAAGTGCTTAACCTTGTAATTCTCTCCTTAAGTTGTTGACTCAGGGTGGACACTGAGTAGAAGCTTAACCGTAGACTTGCTGTACAGTTCGTTTGAGCGATGTCGTCAGAAAGCCTTCTAGATGTCGATTAATCTATCTGGTCCCCTTGAACGATAACGATAAGCAGATCGGTTTCTTTCTTACAGGAAGCAACTTGACTTCGCTTCTCGTACCTCCACGTTTCTCCGAACGAACCTCTCAGTATAGCCATTTCTTTCGAATAGGCTTCGTACAAAATTTAGCTCGTCCAGAAGCATGCCCTCGCTAAATATCCTTCTTGCTCGCTCGGTTAGGCACCGAACAATTTTCCGCTTCTGGCTGAGCCGAACGAAGCTGGAAAAAGGAGTATATTGCCCGCTACACGTTGTCTTTCTATGGACACCGCACTGTTTACGCCCGTCAGATCTTTAGATAATTTGAACGTCTAAGTACAATATCGAGTTGTTGCATTCAGATTCAAGGGTGAATTTTATGTTTGCGTGGTCTGAGTTAAATTGCCTCACTAATTCTTCCGTGTAAAGATGAGTATCTGAGATGCAAAATATATCGTCCACGTAGCGTCCTTAGTGGAATAATTTCTTGTTGACCCCGTTCAGATAGCTGTTCTCTAAATTACTCACGTATACATCTGTTAACCATAGTTCTAACGGAGAGCCCATTGCGACTCTGTCCTTCTGTCATTAGATCATCCTGTCGAACTGGAACTGTACGTTCCTAGTACACATCAAAAGCAACTGTTTAAGTCATTTGTTCGAGAGGCCTCCCGACAGCACAGGAAACTAGCCATAGTCAAGCTGCTTGTCTGAGTATGCAGCCAGCCTCATCGATCAGCCAACAATTATTGACCAGTCACTGAGTCAAGGTCCCCTCGGCGTTCACAATCCTTTTACGGCACATCAATTCTCAGTTACTCAATTTCGCAGAGGCGATTGCAGTTAACCGGATTAAGCCGCTGTTTTGTGTTTAGAAGCAATTATCGTTCAGTATTAGACTGTTTTGTTAATGGGGGTGCTAACACTGTATGGCTGATCGTGGGTTTGTTTGTTTGGTTGCATCTATGTTTGGAGAGCCTGTGGGGCGATGAGGCTGGTGGTGGCTACATTCTGACAGATGGTCTATCCACTGCTGCTACGGTTTTGCCATGGGCTCATGTCCTGTACTCCTCCTCGTGGCGACAGCTGGGTGGGAGTTGGGTTACGCCCTTCTGCCTGCTAAGATACAGGACACCAATCCGCAGGAGTCAGTGAACTAACCATGTGCTAGACCCGCTGCCTTTATGGTATAGAGTTAATTTAAGCCTTTAGCTGAGGACCCGATTCGTTCTCCTGTCAAGTATGAGGGCCCTGTTAGTATCCCAGTCCATCCTTTTCGGAAGTTAGGAAGTGGTCCATGGCCCTCTTTCCGTAAAACCTAGCCATGTGAAACAACAGGTCTATAGGTTATTAGCTTACAGCTCGATTGGCATAGATCAAGAGCGTCACGCATTTTCACTGACGGTGAAGGGAATCTCTGGGTGCTCCAATGGTTTGCTACTGCCCACCACAAACAAGGCAGCTCCTGGTCAAATTGGTGCAATCCCGCCAAAACCCACCTGCGTCTGGCCGTGGTCGCAGGTGTATCCTACTACGGTCGCAAAACATATATGAATCTTTCCAGTACCTCAAAGGCTGCGTGTGTCGGACGTCAAGCAGATCACAATCTGCCTGTGCAATCATATTCCGAACTGGATCTGCTCCTTACTGCCTAGTGGATCAGCCTACTGAGCCAAAGGCTCCGGGTGCTGTCCCTCAAGCAAACCTCCAAACCACCCACTGCCTTATGGGTCAGGCTATTGAGCTAAAGGCTCCAGGAGGAGTCACTCAACTTAACCTCCAAACCACCCACTGCCTTGTGGGTCAGGCTATTGAGCTCCGGGTGGAGTCCCTCAAACAAACTTCTGAAGCACAACCGTCACTTCGCGTGCAATTGCCTACGAAAGCAATCGTATCCCTGCGCGCAAAGTACTCAGCATCGGATGCTGGAACGTGCTCAAACAAATGGACCGGAATTAGAGTGCGCGCCCCAAGCGACACATATCACTGATCGCGATGGAACTGGCGCGCTACCACGTCGATATTGCGGCGCTCAGTGGGACTCGGCTCGCTGATCAATGTAAGTTGCATGAAGCAGTTGGTGGCTACAAATTCTACTGGGTGGACAACGCCGCCTCAGCACCAAGTGATCATGGGGTCGGATTTGTAATATCCGATCGTCTCCATGGCCAGCTGGTGGGTGAACCTACAAGTACCAGCACGCGACTGATGAATCTTCACCTACGACTCGGAAGAGGTAATTTTTCCACTTGTATAAGCACGTATGGTCCGACCATGGGTTATCCCGCTGACACACGTGATCAATTCTAACCACAGCTATCCTCCATGGTACGGTCCGTGCCGAAGAGCGACCGACTATTTCTGCTGGGTGATTTCAACGCGCGCGTTAGGCGTGATCCATAGGTGTGAACTGATGTTATCGGTCCACATAGCATTGGTGCAGCGAAAGAGAACGGCGACAGGCTGCTCACACTGTGTCCCACTCACTGCCTGACGAACAGGAACAATCGGTTTTTACTGAGTGGTAGTGATATAGCAACTTGCACACACCCGAGAAGTGGTCACGCTCACTTGCTCGACTATGTCTTCGTACGTCAGCTTGGTATGCGTGAAATGCTCATGACACGTGTACTGTGTTGAGATGAGTGTAGAACTGCTCACAAATTGGTGCGGGCCTAACTTTACATTTGTTTTTGTAAATCTATATATTGCACTCCCGCCGTGAAACGGCGTAAATTTAACGTTCTGTCCATCGGTACTGTGGAGAGAAGTATTGAGCTGGCGAAGCCGATGGCTGCACGCCTGTGTGATGTGGACTGCATAGCCACAGTGAGCGATTTGTGGCACCACATTCGCGACCAGGTGACAGTTGCTGCCGAGGAGACTATCGGGCTGGCTAACTGCAAGCGACCTGATTGGTTTGATGAGAACAATGCGACGATTGGGGCACTAGTGTGTGAGAAGAATGCAGCATTTGCTGTACATGTCACACACGCCAGTGACTTTGGGAAGAATAGTCAGCTTCCCAAACTTCGACGGCGACTGACCCGAGAGCTTCCTCACATTACAAATGCATAATAGCCGGGGAAGGCAAAGCATATAGAATGCTAAACCGAACGTCGCCAACACAAGGAAGTATTTGACTCCTTGAAAACGGGCATATGGACCGAGTTTAAAGCCGCTGAGGACGCTGATTAATGGTAGTACAGGCGCTATCTGCACACGGACTGCAGACATAATGGAGATCTGACGAAAACACTTTGTCTCTTGAACAACCATTCAGAGATCGACTGGCCTACTTTCAAAGGTTTGAAACAGCACTAGGTGTGGGCGAGTTTGGCGCCCACGCTGACTCTAGATGAGACGCAGAGATCACTTGCTCAGCCGCGAAACGGTAAGTGTGCCGGTGCCGACGTGATTCAGCCAGAAATGTTGAAACACGTGGGACAGGCGGTGTTGACTGCGCTGCACCACTTGGTGCAACACGTGTGGGTTGAGGAGGAGGTGCCTCTTCAGCTAAAGGATGCTCTTGTCCTACCACTGTACAAGGGCAAAGGTAGCAAGCAATGTTGCACGACGTGATCATCTTTGCTCAAGACCGCATTTCACTGGGAGATCGCCTTCAGCGATTCCATCAACGACTGCAGTGCGTCGGCCTCAACATCAACCATCTAAAATCTTTCTCGGTAAATATACTTGTTGATGGCGCTCGCAAACGAACTATACTGGATACGAATGCTTTGGATTGTGGTCCCATTTTTATTCCCTCCATTCAGCCCAATGAAAAGTTCAAGATGTTGGGCCTGCCTTTTAACTGGAAGGGTAAGCTCCCTCCAACAGTAATCGACGATGTTACTGTGCAACTTAACGAAGTTACCAAGGCACCGCTTAAACCACAACAACGACTTGAGATTCTGAGGACCTATCTGCTCCCCAAGCATGTTCATCAGTTAGCTCTGGCAGTGGTTCACCGGAATACGTTGAAGCGGTTGGATCGCTTTGTCAGATCACACGTCAGAAAATGGCTGCGCTGTCCGTCAGACACCTCCATCTCATATCTTCACGCTCCCATTGCGAGCTTTGGTTTGGGTATTCCGTGTCTATCAACGAGTATTCCCCTGCTACGGAAGGAGAGGCTGGAACGACACCTAGCCAACTGCCATCCAGTGACCAGTTGGGCGATCCGGGACCCTGCAGCCGCTGCCATCCATCGTCTAGCGCGCTCCACTGTTACCATCGGTAATCGCGTCGTCATGGATAAAAGCTCAGCTGCGGATGCCTGGAGAGATGCTTTTTTTGCTTCAGTGGATGGCTCTCCCTTGCGAAATGTGGTCACGTCACCTTCCGCTCACCACTGGCTGAGGGACCCCAACAGGATTTTTCCACGTCTTTTCATACGGGGTGTCCAACTACGGGGGGGGGGTGTTCTTTCTACCAAAACGCGACGGAGCAGAGGCAGATCTACAAATGACCCGGCTTCTCTCAACTGCCGCGGGAGCTGCGGACAAAAAGAGACTCTGTCACACGTTCTTCAGGCGTGCTGCATCACGCATGATGTCCGCTGTAAACGTCATAATGAAATCGCCCAACAGATTGCCAGGCAATTGCGGCGCCGAAGCATTAACATTGTTATGGAGCCGAGGATTCCGACAGCCACCTCCTTCATCAAGCCAGACCTGCTTGCGGTTAGAAATTCTACGGTTCACATTGTGGACGTGGCCATCTGTGACGCGTACCGAATGGATTGTACTTATAAACTGAAAGTGGATAAATACGGATCAGGTGAGAATGCCGCAGCCATATCGCGATACATACGTGAACAGTTTCCTGAGACGACAAATATTGTTCACCACCCCGTTGTTATCAATAATCGAGGGATGATATATTCCACCTCAGCTAAACATCTTACCGCACTCGGGATGACATCACTTGATATTTCTGACCTCTGTGTTTCTACTCTTCGTCTGACTCCGAAGGTCTATGACACCTACATGCGTGGTGCATCATCACGCCTTACATAACATGCACCCAATCCCACACGGTGACAATTGACGCGGTTCCGACCACTGTTTGAAGTTTCTTTTTATTTCAATCAGTGTTTACTTTTCCGCCGGGACATTCGTCCTCTCTTGGCATATTGTTGTACAGCTCATCCCTTGAGCCATGCATGCAAATGTCAAAAATAAATGTTAATGGCATCAACTTGCTGAGTTGTGCGGGCAAGGTGATTGCCCGAGTCTTGCTCAACCGCCTCGTTAGTCAGGTTGTGGAACCGAACTTAGCGGAAGCGAAGAGTGGATTCCGTTAGGGACGCAGCATTATAGATGTGTGTTTGCGGCTCGTCAGTTGCAGGAGAAGTGCAGAGAATGACTTCAGCCATTGTACTAGTTGTTCTTTGATTTCACGGAAGCATTTGTAATGGTGAATCGCGGGGTATTGTGGCTGGAGTTGGGTAGGTTCGGTTGCACCAGTAAGTTTGCAAGATTAATTGAATGTGGGCACAGTGGTACGCGAGCCAGTGTACAGTTGAGCAATGAGACTTCGGATGACCTTGCAGTTGTCTCTGGTGTGAAACAAGGCCGAGTCTTAGCTCCTGGCCCGTTTAATATTTATCTTTATGCCCTGATGTTGTGTGCTTTTGATGCGGCTTGTGCTTACGATATTCGTGTGGAGCACCGTATTGATGTTGGATTGTTGAACATCCGTAGTTTCGGTGCGAGAACTCTAGTCTGTGAGACAACTATCCGTATGTTGCTGTTCGCTGACGAGTGTGCGTTATTTACACACAGCGCGGATGAGTTTCAGCACTTGACTAGTGCTCTGGCTTTCATAGCGGCCAAATTCGGGCTCACCATCAATACAAGAAAAACGGGCTCTCTCTTTCAGCCTTCACCGGAAGTGCAATCTTCAATATTGCTGCGAATCAGCATTGGTGCTGAAGTACTGGAAACCACCTCCCTCTTCTGCCACCTTAGGAGTGTGATGTCCACTGCCCAGCACCTGCACAGTGAGGTTCGTATTTGTGTCTGTAAGGCAGCGGCGGCATTCGGAAAGCCAGAGTACCGAGTGTGGAACAACCATCAACGTACCGTTTGCACGAAGCTGATGGTGTGCGAATCTATGGTGCTGTCCGTTCTTCTATACAGCATGTAAAGTTGGACGATATACTGGCGGGATGTGCGATATTTCGAGCCGTTCCATCAACAGTGTTTGCGACGGATTCTGCGCTTTGTTTGGTGCGACAGATTTGTGGACACGGAAGTGTTGCGTCGAAGTGGAATGTATGCAGTGGACTGCATACCTTTGTTGGGACACCTGAGGTGGATCAGTCATGTGATTCAACGCTGCTACCGAAACAACTGTTTTATCGTCAGCTGAGTAATGGGAAACTGCATGCGGGGAAACCAAAACTTCCGTACCAGGATACGATTAAAGTGGGCCTTTCACCTTCCACTCTTGATTACAGCTCATGGTAATCGAAAACGATTGGTCGGCATGCATGGCGTAATCTGATTACGAAAATAGTTGCCGAGGTGCGGATGAAAGACCTCATGCATCCGCAGAAGAAACAGCGGTTGCGGAAGCGGCAGGTACCGATGGGTTGTACTCCATCGACACCGTGCCCATGGGGCTGTAGCACATGCGGTGGCGAGTGCCTGCCTCAGGCAGGTCTAGTTAGCCATGAACGAGGCCACTCGGGGACACCACCGAAGGGTCGATGGGTCCTGCAGAGAACATAGTCAGAACCGGCGCAGCGTTTGTAGATACGCTGCAATAGATTTACTAACAGCGTGCTTGCATGATGAGTCTCATTATTGCAGGTGGTGGGTTTGCTCTTTTATTTTAACGTCTACCTGAACTATTTTCTATAAAGTTGCACACGTCGCTCAAGTTAACTGTAGTTAACTTAGATAACATTTTCGCTTTTTTGACATTTTCTTAAAATATGTTTTCTGACGTCTTCAAGTTACCGTGGATTTTTCGTGACCAATTTATTTTAAACGCTCATTTAGGGAAGAGTGATATCACCGTATCTGTATGCAGTATTCGATTTCTTATATTTGATACTGCCGTTTTAAGTGAATGTCTATTGTTTGACATCCCCGTTGCAACCGCGCTTCATGTGCATGTTAACAAGGTGCCTACCTGTCTATTACCTACTACCTCATCCATATTGGCTTCAGGAGACAGTTAGTCGTTGCTGGAGGGGACAGCGTGCACGGTCCTTGTGGCCATGTTAGGCTCAAATAGTGGTTCCATGCACTCAGTGTGGAGCCGTCTACGGTCCATCCACCGCTTGTTGTGTGCTTGTTTCCCAGATACGGCGTGATTTAGTTTGTCTGCGAAGGATGGTGGGCCGGCTGCGTTGATGAAATGTGACTCCCATCCACATATCTCCGGTATTATTCTTTCGGGTTTAAACTGAACATGGAGTGCTTGGATGGAGTTGTGGATGGTGCAGTGCAAGCCATCCATGCTCCCTCTGTAGCCGCAGGCTTCATGTTGCTGGCCACATTGACAGGCAAATCGGAAACCGGATGCCGCACCCTTCACTGAATAAATAGTATTACAAGTTATTGTTAAAAGTTTTATGCAGACAGTACGAAATGCCTGTGTTTGCCAGTTTTCGTCTTCTTACGGCGCTCACCTATTTCTCGGAATCGGGTGGGTGTTGGTTGGGCTATACAGCCGTTAACTGGAGACAAACACTTGTAGATCGGTCTTAAACTGCCCTCCGGAAGCTGGTTCGAATTCCAGAACGTGGGTTTAGGAATTGCCGGTAACGGAATGTGATCGTGTCGTGTTTTCTCCCTCATTATTGCGGATGACAGATAGGATTCCATTTGTGGCGTGGATCAAGGAATGCAGTAAATGACCGCTAATAAGCAATTGTGCTTGCCTTTTTAAATGCAGACGGCACCAAAGGGAATCTTGTTCCTTGCTGATGGGATCCTCTATGAGATTACCTTGAAGGTCGTTGTGGAAGTACAGAGCCACCTATCCACTTGGGTCGCCCGTGCCAAACAATGTAAATACCTGGCTGTGCTATCTCAATGTCATTTATGTTATTACGTAACTATGCCTCGTTTATAGCGATGCAGTCGCAGGCTTTTGCTTCTGCACGCAGCCGCATTTCGGAGAGTATATCCAGTAATCGTAAATCTTTGGTGTATATACAGCAAAGCCGCTCGGATGAAAAAGTTGTTACATGGTAGCACATGAATGATACGCAGTTATGCCGACTGATAACAGGCCGGCACCTAATCGTTTTTGATTGAATTGCCAAATCTCTAAAGGATTGCAAACTGGTTTTGTTCTCACTTGAACCTACAATATCTAGTCCATTGGCAGCCTTCTCAATAGTTACGGATCTTAGCGCACAGGTTTCGGAATCGCTGCTGTGTTTATATTGAGTCACGTGTGGTGTCGTTTTCGCGAAAACAGCGAGTGGCTGCGGCTCTCTATTTACTCGTTGGGTGACCAATCCCAAATCAACCAATGGCATATCAAACTACTTTACGCCATGAGTTACCAGAGAAGTTTGAGGGTGGCGGAGATCACGTGCGGTTTTGTGGGTGCCCAGTCGCGCTCGAGACTCGTGTTCAAACATGAGTGGCTACACTAAAGCTACACACATGCTAGGGTGAATACTCGCAAAACAAGTGGTACCAACTGGGCTTAGCAGTCACGAATGATCATTGTGGTTGACAGTTAAACTTTCAAGCATTTCCACTTATACGTGAAATATGATTGCGCGGTGCGTCCACCCAGTTCAGCACTGAGCTGTCCGAGGCACCCACGTGAATTATTGCAAATGAATTGGCGCTTGGGAAGAATGACGTGAAGTAGCCCACAAATACCGTTGTCGATGATCATCTGCCATGGAAGTTGGGCTAGTGACACCGGAGGGACGTGGAGAGCGTGTGGACCGCAATGTGGTTCGGGGTGCCGCATGCTCACTGAGCGCAATATTGAAAGGTCCACGTTTGATGGATGTAGCGATTCAAATCAGGATGAGTGTGCGGGCAGTGCACATTGGCATCCTCACCGAGGTTTCGCTCGCTTATTGCGTTTGTTATGCCGTTGTTCGACTGAGCTTGCTCCTGGGGAATATTTCATATCCTTGCGTCATAATTCCCATTGCGGTTGCTAAGACATGTAAGTGCTTGAGTGGTTCCTCAAACCGTTCTCACACATGATTTGTATTGTTGTGAAACAGACCGAATGTGGTGTTTTACCAGGGGCGACACACTAACAGAAAATAGAATTCCGCAACACTCGGGGCGGTTATATTATTCTGCCAGTTGCAAGGAATGATCTCAGTTAGGTGTTATTGCTAAACTGCAGTAAATAGCGGCGCACGTGATTTGGTTAACGCAAAATAATCTAAGCATTGGCAGATTATCAGCTAATCAGCAATACCCAGGTTTCTGCCTCTTTTCATATGGCAAATTACGAGTTTCAATGACGCACTTGGAAATCGCGACGTTGTCTGCTCCAGATCAGTGACATAGTGCTTCAGTTTTGGTTGCCCTGTCTGAATTTCTTGTTCTACGTGGTAATGTCATTTCCGTTGGCTCAGGACAACCTCTCATCCCGAACCAGTGATGTAGGTCACTTTCGACGATAGAGAACTGTGGGGTCTGCGTTTCGAACCTATAGATGTAGGAGCTGTCGTTTCGTATGAAGAGTATGTTACACCCGTGTAGTCACCCTACTTATGAGAATCGAATCCTTAAGATGCGCAGCTGTGGAACAATTGTGAACATTTTAAGAAGTAAGCGTTGTTCTCATCAATAAATCGTAGTATGTCACGAAATTAGAAACTGATCTCGTAAGCGCGGACAATTCTCAGACTGACACTACACAGTACAACAGCGACATGGCGGAGAAACAAAGCCCATCGTGACGCGACTGGACTGGACTTTATTTTGATGCGCTTTTTTGCCTACCTTCGTGGACTATTGAGCTTCGCTCGGTGACACCTTCTAGGTGCCATCAGGACTGCTCACACCAAGGCTGTCAATGATTAGGTTTCGGATTAACTCAGTCTCACAATCCTCTTCGATGGTTGGTAGAGGTTCATTGTCCTCTTCCCTTAGAACAGCCACGAAAGATAACAGGTTTTAGAGTATCTCACAACTGGATTGGCATAGCGCACGAGTGCCACGCATTGTCTCTGATCGCGGGAGTGCACCACGCGGTGCTTAATGGTTTGCTACCTCCCGCTTCAATCCAGGCAACTCCTGATGAAATAGGTGCCAACCAGCCAGTTCCCACATGTGGTTGCGTGTGGTCACACATGAATTGCCCTATATCCTCAAAGGCTGTATCTGACAGGCCTCAAGCAGATCCCAATGTGACACTGCAATCACGCTCTCCAGTTGGACTACCTCCCCACTACATTGTGGGTCATGCTGTTGAGTCAATGGTTCTGGGTGGAGCCAATCAAGTGAACCTCCATATACTTGACCGCTTTCTGGGTCAGACCGTTGAGTGAACGGTTAAGGGCAGGGCAGTATACAAGAAGGTCAGACGCACAGAGTGTGTGAACCACAGGGGTATTAGTCTAACGCTAGTCGTGACAACATTGCTGGCCTCGATTATCGTTCATCGCCTCACCGTGGAACGGGAATCTCGGATTAGGGAAGAGCAGGCCGGCTTCTGCCCAGGGCGTGGCTGTATAGACCATATATTCACTTGGCGGTATGTGCTAGAGCAGCGCCACGCATGCCGCAGACCGACAATAGCTGTGTTCCTCGATCTCAATAGTGCGTTCGATTCAGTCGATCCATCGATCCTGTTCAAAAAACGCGTGAATAGGGATTCAAACGAAATAGGTGAACATCTTTCGTGCTTTATATTCGAACACTACAAGCCGCGTCAGGGTCTATGGTGTCCTATCAAATAGCATTCCGACCACAAGTGGCGTTCGTCAGAATTGTCCGATTTCATCATTTTTGTTCAATTTTGTCGTGGATTCTATCATTGAGTGTTCTCTGACGAAATCCAACGATGTAGGCGTTGAAATGCTGCCTGGTGTAAGGTTAGTTGAGCTAGATTATGCGGACGATATCGTCTTGCTTTTCGACGATTTTGCGGCGGCACAATCAACCATGAATAGCCTCTCTAGGGTGGTCCCATTATTTGGTATGCACTTCGCACCTTCAAAGTGCAAAGTGTTGCTGCATGACCACCAGCCACTTGATGATCCCTCGACCCTTGCTAACGAGGAACTCGAGGTGGTTGATCATTTCACTTATCTTTGCAGCTACATCAGCAATGATGGGCGCATAGAAACTGACGTCAGCTCACGCATCACAAAGGCCAGAGCTGCCTTCTTGAAACTGCGGCGTCTTTGGTGACAGAAGGGAGTTTCCCCCCTTCTGAAAGGCAGTGTATACAAGACCACAGTGAGGGCCGTTCTGCTCTATGGTATTGAAACTTGGCCCCTTCGGTCTGAAGATCTGAGGCGCCTTCAAGTCTTTGATCATCCTTGTCTACGAAGCATTCCTGGTGTCCGATGGCACCAGCGTGTCCGCAACGATGATGTGCGTAGACGAGTTCTAGATGGCGACAATCATGCTAGCTCCCTAGAACAACAGATAGCACTGAATAAGTTGCGTTGGCTCCGGCACTTGCTACGTATACCTGGTCACCGCTTATCTAGGAGGGCCTTGTTCATTCTATCAGGTGTAGGATGGCGCAAGGCTCGAGGTGGACAGAAGTTGACTTGGAAGCGGCAAATTAAGTCACTGACGACCAAACTGAGTGCCATTGGTCCGTCTCGCCTTTCGGGCTGGAGACTTGACAGGACATGGCTCGCAACCGACACCAGTGGCGCATCTGCTGCCATCTCCTAATCGAATTGCCTGTTTAAAGTGTGTTTGGTGCCGAGTTATCTGCGGGATAATAGCTGGTTATGACGCGTGGCAGTGAAAGCCGCAAGGAAGCTGTCTCGCCGATGCGGCCTTATCTTTGCACAATAGCCAGCTGTTTGTGACGGTATGTTGTCTACACAAGGTGTAGGCGCCTTGACCCTTAATGTTTGCTTAGGGCATTAAGGTTTTCAGGTGATTCCCTCCACTCTCCCTCTTATTCTTTATTTCATAGGTCCTCATGGTTGTATGGCAGTGAATCATCAGTTCAAATGGCTGATGTACTGCTGTAGTTGATGATGATGATGACCTCAACCAACAACCCTCTTCCAGAATGGGCAGCAGGAGTGTGTAATCTGCCCTCTCGACCCTGTCGCCAACCCTTCCCTCTACCCGTATCACTCTCTTATCCCTCGTTTATTGCGTAAGGGACTTTCGTTGACCTCCTAACTGAAGCTCTAAAACCGACATTCACATTTCTCAAGGTTCATTTGACGTCCACGCACTTTGTCAGTTCGGCCAACAGCAGCACTAACTCTCAATATACACTCCATCGCTACTGGTGTGTGTTTGTTCTGCCTCCGAAGCACGTATACCAGATAACCGCGTCATGACGAGTCTTCCACTTCTTGGTTCCGAATCTGCTGACAACGATTACACTCTAAGCGACTCTGGCTATACGAAGTAAATAGCTCAAGGTTATTATGCTGTCCGTATCGCCCTAAGCAAAAATGTAGAATGCAATCTACTCGACTAGATGCGAGTCAACAGCCGTACGTGTGCCGTTCGACTTCGAAACTCTGTTGCGGTGAATAACAACCGTCTGATGATATCATGCATTTTCAATGCTTCTGTTTATGCCCCCAGTGACTGCAGTACCGAGGGTATGAAGGACCACCTTTATCGTCACCAGGACCTACTGATACTGTGATTGTTGCTGGTTACTTGAATGTCTTAGTGGGTCGCCTTTCGGACTCTGAACAACACTTGGAAGGCTGTTTCAGGGTGCGTGCCGAACAGAAAATGGCGATCGGTTCCTACAACTATGTGCTAACCTCAATGAGCATATTCGCAGCACTGCTCTCAAGCACTAACGTTCACATCGTGTCACATGTGCCCACCAAACCCCTGGATGACGTTGACCCAAATTGACCCTGTTGCTGTAGGCCACACATGGCGCACCTCAGTTCAAGACCGTCAGTCAATTTTGAGTATATGTCTGCATTCGGACCAGGCTCTAGTGTCTCCCGGTTCACCTGTAATTGTGGTGACACCTATTTTTGGGGTACCAAATGATTTCATAACCCAGACATACGTACGGCAACTATGGCGTGCCGTACACCTCGACCAAACTGGTGGGAGGTTTTCGGCCTCGTTCGACACACAACGTCAGCAACGATTGTCCGCCTTAAAGAGAGTGACACGGGATTTTCTGTCTTTGCTACTGGATGCCCCATTGTCCCGCGTTTGCCACACTGAATGCCCTAAGCTGGCAACGAAGGCCACTTGCGCTCTAATCAGGGCCCATGCATTACCGCACCGCGGAGTTGGTACACTTAGATTGGCTAATACGAGCTCCCCTATATTTATACTGTTCCCAGTATGGTTGATGCTCACAACATTGGCTTGTCCATACGTCTCCGTTTGAACCCGTCTCCATCTTATCCTGTAACTGGTTGCACCTTGACGCAGCGCGAACACTTCAGGTAGGTAATCATACGGTGCAACTTAACATCATTTATTTCACTCTACACATAATGTCAAAAGAAGGCCTACGCATGCACCATCCGGCGGAGGTTAAGGCAAGAATTTTGAACACCTATGAAGAAGGCGATAAATGGAAGCAGGTTGCATCCGTGTTAAATGTCAACCTGATGACTTGCCGAGGTTGGATTACAACGTTAGAGTTAAACACACCAAAAGGAAAACGTGGCGGCGCACGTCGAAAATCATTGACTGATATTCACGTGGATAATCTGGCGGAATGGGTCGAAGTGGAGCCTACCATAACCTTACAGTGTCTTCGTTTCCGATTGACAGTGGAGCTCAACGTAGAGGTGAGCGTCAGCACAGTAGCTCGGTGTCTAGAGGGTCGCCTCATTACCATGAAAAAGCCACATGTTGTACCGGAATCAACGAATACGTTGGAGACCAAGAGACCAAGGAAGTCTTATGTTTTGCAGCTGATGAACTTGGAAGCTGAATGGTGGCAACCAGTTTGGATTGATGAGACGAATTTCAATCTGTTTTACGCTCGCATAAGGGAGCGTTCAGCACGTGGCACACGTGCGTAGTGCACTGTAGCGAGCACTCGTGGACAAAATCTGCACCTTCTCGGCGCAATGACTGTATATGGACTTTTGGAATATACTGTCTTAAGGGGGAGTTACCACAGGGAACATTGTGTGCGAGGGTGGCGGCAAATGCTTGATGCCAACGGCACCGCTGTTACTGATAGGCGTCTGCTGATATGTGACAACGCACCATGCCACACGGATCTGGAACGTGTGTTCCAAGAGCACCGCTATCAATCAGGGAGGCTATTGCGACTCGCTCCATATTTGCCTTCACTGAACCCCATAGAAGGCGTTGCAGTATCATCAAGACGAATGTCAAACAAGCAATGCGGAGCGGATATTCCGAGATGTTGCGAGGAGATCTAGCTGGTGCGCATAATAAAACAGAATGGAAGATCCGGTTCCTTGAGAAGATTGTATCCGAAGCAAGATCCAGCGTTACGTCGCACCATTGTAAACAAATGGTGGAACATGTCAGTGCGAAGTACGTGCGTGCAATACACTTAGTGGATCTGTAAACCTCTTTCATTTCCCTGATATATTGTTTGTATCTTTTACCAATATGTTTGCTTAAAAGCCACGTAAGGTTGCCTTGTGCAATACAGCTCTCCAATTTGGGCAACGCTAGGACGTACTGTCGGCAAATGTAATCTCGGGAGTTATATTACTGGGTTTGTACTTCGCCGACGCGGCTGTCGTATATCGACTGTTAATAAATCACAGCAAATGGCAGCTGCAGTGCTCGCAATCTTAGTGAACAACGCGTTAACGGTTGGTTAAGTGAGGAACATAATGTCTTCGATGTCGCGGAAACATTGAGCATGTAGGCCGAGCCCTTGTGTGCTGGAGCTGGGACGTTGTTTCCTTGCAGTATGTGTTGAAAAACGCAGACAAGTACGTAGAAGTCGTCGGATGAGCCAATCAGAGAACGAGCCGTGGATAGTTAATATCCAGGATCAAACACAACCCAATCATACTACTTTTACCAAGCAAGGTTCAGTTGTGTAATTGTGGTGTACGGACTCGCATTTCCACCAACCCCGCATAGACGCTGCGCCAGCCCGCGGTGTGCAAACCTCATCAGCATAAGGAAATTACATATAGAGCAGAACAAGAGAAATGCCACTAACCCGTTACTCGCTTCACAGTTACAGCAGTGTCTTCCCGCAAATGTCATGGCCGCACATAACGCGTGGCAGGTTATTTGCCAATGCTGTCTTTATCCGTCAAACCGATGATTCCTTACACTCAGCGGCTTTAGACAGGCAACTCGGCGGCACCCAATCTCATGTCACATCTCCTGTGCTACTCGCACTGTGCAATAATTGCGCGAAAAGTAAAACCACATACATGGATGGGTAGATGTCTGCAGGTGCGCTCAATTAGCGAACGCACTGGGAACCATGAGGCAACGCATTTAGATACTCCCCAGGCGCAATTAAATCGAACAATGGTTCAATAAAGGCTATAGGCGAGTGCAATCTCGAATGCCCTATCAAGCATATCACCAAACCACGGTGAGCTGCCGATGTGCAGCACGCGCGCAATCAAACTGATTCAACTCGCCACATCCGTCAAGCGCTGACCCTTCATTGGGCGTGCCGGACCCAGAGACGAGCCGCGGTCCACACCTCACCGCCCCTCCAGCGCCACTAGCCCAAATTCCATGCCAGCCGATTCTCCACGTGGGCGAAACTCGTCATGTAAAACAGTGAGCCCCTTTCATCAACCCAAGAAGAGAACTTCAATTAAATAGGTGGGTGCCCCACTAGCGCAATTGAGCCCACTGGTGAGTGATGGATAATACGCAAACGAAAGCGGAGTAGTCTTACCGATTACACCAGTAGTTTGTGTGCGTAGAGCACCCGACGAATCGCCTTTATCAACAAAGCCTCACTGATGGCAAGCAGTTTCCGACTGCGGTTACGTAATAACAATTTGAGCGAATTCACAGGGGCTTCATTAGAGTTTTGTGGGGGGACGAGGTGCAGGCCTTGTTCACCACTTGGCCCACTCAAACATGTTACCACAGAGTTGGTATAAACCACATTGGGAAATGTCCAACCATCATGTGAGTCAGTTGAAGTGATAAAGTGGGCCAGACCACGGAGGCTGAACTGTCTGGTAGTGTACTCTGGCGCTTCTGACTGACATTGATTCTGGGGTTGTACATAAGTGGTACTCAAGCGGTCGTGTATATGTGCGATAAGACAGACAAGGTTTAGTATCAAGTGCCGTTCACAAATGCTTGATGCCAACGGCATCGATGTTACCGATAAGTGCCAGCTTATCTGCGACCGCGCACCATTACACACGGATCTAGAACGTGCGTTCCAAGATGAGCGTTAACAATCATAAACACTTGTGACTCGCAATATATTCGCACTCATATAACCTAATAGATTTCCGCAGCTCGTGTGGACCCATCACTTTTGAGCACGCATGCTACGCAAATCTGACGTACTTCTGTAAAAAACGGTGGTGGCTAAATCTTTTCGCGCACCGTGCACTAGGAAGCAACGTAGGGATGACAACACATAAAGGGGACCACCTGGTTGTAGTGTAACACGCATATCCGGGGATATATCCTTGGTTTCTTGCCCTTTTGCAATAAATTTATTTTTCCTACTTCGACTGAGTTGTGTGCTAACTCGGCCAAGTGAAAGCTTTGCTGCAAGGGACAGGAGACTTTGCAGTGTTTACTCACTAAATACTGAATAAAATTGTTTATACAACAAAGTACTTGGCAGTAGATGTCCTGAGAAAATCATCCAAGTCCACGGCAAACCCTAAAAATGCTGTCAATTCTTACTGTCACGAAAATGATTGTTTACCTGTTTCTACGCTCAAAGAGCACAATGTCGTGAGGGGTGCTTGATAGTAAATTATGTGTACCGTAACGCAGAGATACATGAGCACTTGACCACAACACATCTACACCCCCCAAAATTGTTATCATCCAGAACGGCCAGAGTACATTGCCAGACAGTTCCGCCTCCAAGGTATGGCCAAGTTCTTGGGTTCTAATGGCTCAAGGGATGGCTGACCACTTCGGTAGGTAATTAAAGCCATCGCTTTAGCAACAACATTAAGTGGACCAAGGGACGCACAGGACCTGCGCCTCGTCAATCCCCAAGCCTCAAATGAAACCCCGGGGAATTCGCTCAAGTTATTAGTACGTAACCGCAATCGGAAACTGCCTGCCATCGGTGTTTCACATATCTGATAGTCGAATAACACGACCGTAGTTCTTTACGACGTGATGAACCATCTGCTGGAATTGATGCTGTGTCAAGGATGTTCGTGATTCGGACACCACCTTCTCCAGTAAATGTGTCCACCACTCGCCTTTGCTTGGAACACCTACAGGGTCACCCCTAAGCATTTCAGTATAGCATGCTCTCATTACTTGCTTCACATAGGACTTTATAATGCTCCAAATGCCCTCGATGGGGTTGCGCCATGAAGAGTATGGAGCCAGTCGCTGAAGTTTCCCTGATCGGAAAGTTTCCTCCAAAAAGACTTGCTCCAGGTCCGTGTGGCATGGCGCATTGTAGCAAATCAAAAGTCAGCTTTCGACAAAAGCGGAGCGGTTAGTATCCGGCAGTTGACGCACCCACTGAGCACACCTATTTTTGTTGTTGCTACCTCTTAAAACGGAGAAAGCTATCAAGGAATTCTTCGTCATGGCGCCGACTAGGTGTAGATTCTAACCCCTATATTCGCCATGGTACACTGCGCCCGAGTACTACGAAGTGAGCGCCCCCTGGTGCGCCCACAGAAAAGGTTGACCATCGTTTCATCTATCCACACTATCCACACTGCGTCCACATGACTATCTGCCAACGCTCTGCGACGAACCCCTCCATGCTGTCCCCTAGGTTCGGTTGACTCCCACATACGAATCCAGCTGCGGCAGGTTTTCACATTCACGTTAAGCACACCAGCAACCTGCTTCCAATCCGCTCCCTCCTCATACGTTTTCATTATTCTGCGCTTCACTTCCATGGAATGGTGAGCATACGGTCCTCTTCGTGCCATCGCTTTTCGGTAAACTGCACGTTCACAGTATTACTGATAATTTATTTCTCCACGTCTCATGTTCCAACCCCCCCCCCCCCAAATAGCCTGTGTATTGGGGTCAACCGTTTGCCTCTATCCCATCTCGCGAAACTGGCTGTCTCATTGACCCAAAGCTGGTCAGCTGTTTGCGGTCAGTCATCTGCCTGTCGGCGTTGCCTATTCGTCATCGCTGCAAGACCCCAGTGTGCAGGTGATTTTTCCTTGTGGTCACGAAACATAGCTGTCCCCCTACGGTGACTTGTGATACATAATGGCTACGGTCTGTGAAGTGTACGAACCACATAGGCTGTGGAGCCAAGTGTTAATCCGTGAGGGGTGTATATCACCCTGGCCTCCAGGGGCAAGGAACGCAGGAATCCAACTGATGGTATTTCGTTCCCTCTTGCAGCACACCGGTTAGACTCGTAATCTCGGTTTCATCAGTGGTGTTAACCAAACCTGTAAGGTAGATGGAAGCGGACGATGTAACGCAACCTCCAGATCGAATGCGGTTGATAACGACCCCACCACACAAACCTAGTGTTTGAAAGGACACTGCAGGGAGTCCAGATTTCAGTTAAGATTGCCACCAGCATCGGAACACACCATAGGATAATGATGCTAGGTGAATCCAGTGTGGCAAGTATGATGAATGCGGTTAGGCGACGCGCTTTACTCTTCAGTTGCGTCTGCTCATTTCATAACTAGCAGGCCGGTCTTTCCGTCGTTTTACCAATAACCGAAAGCACGTTAAGAAGTCGCGGTTCGGCTGTAACTCATTTCTACTTGTGCAAGTGAAGCGTATCACACTAATAATTTCATCAGAAAAGGTGGATTCTGTAGTCAGATTAAAATGTGACCGCACAGCGGACAAGGCACCTGCAACTGACCTGTTTACACTCCCTTCTGAGTGGGGGAGGGCCGGAACCTGTAACGATTCTAGTACATACAAGCGCGTGATCAGAAGTGAGTTAAGTACTTCAACTTGATCTGCTGTCCCATCAACAGCCTCGTCAATGGTAATCGATCACCATGTGGTCAGTCTGTATCCACGACCGTGAGCAGCAGAGATCTGTGGCGCTCGACCTCCTCAATCCCGTAGCCTAAAGGTAACCACCTTGTCTCGTAATCTGACAACGCTGGTTGGAGCCTGGGTCGGGACCGGGCGACTCTCGAAGCATCCTTAATCCACGTGCGACCGATGGTGCTTGTATGGCAGCATGGTGTCCGTACTGCGTAATGACATACTGCTGATGCTTTTCTTTTGCTTTCTTAAGCCGTCATGCGAATATCATAGCAACCCAGACTACCGACATCTTGTTCCAAAGCTTCCAGCCTACCAACCGGTGCGCTGAGGTCTCCGATGAGAACCACCATATACTTGCAATGATTCTTATGGAGTAGGTAGGATAGTTGACGGTAGAACTCATCTTTAGCTGAGTCCGGGCTGTAACTCGTGGGAACATGCACTGTTGCGTCAAACAAAAAGTGTTTGGTTACCTCGCGGCTGCACAATCGTATGGAGGCTTTTACTTAAATTGCACAGGATTAGTCGTTAATTAGAATCCAAACAAGTAGCGCTGCTTCTGCGCGCGCAGTAAACACAACTCGTACACCAGCCTAGTCCGCGGCTTCTTCACCTATGTCTCCCGATAACTTTGGCGTGCATGTATTCTGCAAAGGATCTGAGGATTACGTAAATTCATGTGCAAGTGTGTTGTCTGCACATGGAACTTTTCAGTTACCCAGGTAGGAGAAGCGATTAACTATTCTGTAACCCGAGCCAACGCCTTAGTTCTTAAAGCCGTTACCAGCTAAGCTGTGAGGCGATTAGCATATGTCACGAACCGTCGAGAGCCGATAACAAGTTTTGAGTGTCAACAAACTACCTATGGCACCGGAACAGTACGAGTATAGCAGTAAAGGGACCATGAACCGTTTCCTGAAGCATCCGACTCGTTGCTGATTGCGAACACAGTCGACAGCCAGGTGGCTCAAACACCTTCTTAATGGTCGATGGTAGTCCACACAGAAGCGAGTACTAATCTAGGTTGTTCATCCACCCTCCGTTAGATACTTCATTCTGGTTAAAAAGTGGTTGGTCACTCACTCTATATGCGGAAACATTGGCTTTGTGGTATGTAATACATAACCAGATGGACAGCGTCGAACTTCCCACGCTCTGATATGCTGCGCTGATTGTCTGCGGAACAAGCGAGACTCAGTCACACTTGCCCTCAGTAGGAAGGCATTCCTGTGGGAGCACGCGACGGCGTACAACCAGCCCGTAAGCCGCTCCCTGTGTAGACATCCCATTCTCAGCGTCGTCTTGCATCACTACTTCTCTACCCATAGCACATCATGGTATCACCGCAGCATTAGTATACGCCTAACTGTGGTGTCACTATAATCTTTGGATTTTGTGGTCTACCCCCTACCTACCTACGGGACTCGTTCAGCATTCACTTAATTGCCCCTACTAAACAATACTCAGTGTAACTTTTACACGTTGCTTTGAGGCGCATTGCGTGCTAGCCGTGGAACAAGCACTAAGACAACTCATATGTCAGCTGCATTACCATCTTATTGTCCACCTTGATACGTCGCCCATCGCAATCGTAGGACGCCAGAAAGATTTCTGCGCTGGTATCATCTCACCAGTGCATGTGCCTATGTCTACCGGTGCACATGCGATTTAGCGGTGTGACCAAAGTAACCTGTGGCCTACGCGCTTCAATGCGCCACTCGTATTGTGCCTAGTGCCCGGTGCGCGCCATGTGTTCACAGCACGCGATAGATCGTACGGACAAGCGCCTGGGGTTTAGCTTAGTGACACGGATTGTCGGCCGTGTCAGAATGCGAGTAGCCAGTGACCCGATTCCATAACAGGCTCTGTTATAATGGTGTTGTGAATCGCGCTCAAATTCCTTATCATACACTGACCCCGTTTCCTCTTAGCCTGCCGTGGGTGACCTCAGATGTTAACGAGGTACTACCCCCATCCGCCGTCATGTAATCCGTCACCGCCCATGTACCAAGTCGCACACGAGCAAACTCCGGGCTGTAGTGATTCCCCTAACCCACCTACCCTACACATGCGTACACGTTGCTATGTCTACTATGCATTCGACATGTTATTGGCCGACAGCGCTTGCCTAAGGAACCAGCCACACGACGGTGCGCGCATGTCACAGTAGCCTGACTCAACTTAGTTCATCGGAAGGAGTAACCTGTTAGCGTACCAGATTAAGTTGATATCTGGTTAGCTTAAGTCGCTACCTGTATGGCCTAACATGACTCGGAAATGGTATAGTCTGATATGCCATTAGTTGAGTTGGGATTGGTCACCCAAAGAGGGGTGCGCTTTGGTGGGTTCGCACCAGGTGGATGATATTTGATTGCGTTAAGGAGGATTCTGAAAGATGTATGGACGAAACCTATTTTCTAATCGTTTCGGCACTGCTCGTATGAAAGTTTATGCAATTACCTACTTAGATGCCCGAGGTTGACGCTGCTTTAGTGCAGAATGATCGCGTTTCATTTATGGATGCCATGCTTGAATTTTGTGTTCGACATGAGGCCAAAGATACACACTCAGCATCTGGCATTACTTTGACTTCAGCATTTTATTGCAGATTAAATTATTTAAACGTCGTGCTTCGACTGTCCTGATGTTTGTCTATAAATAAATAAGCCATTACTATTTTGTTATAAATGCTATCGATTTTTGAGATTATGCATGTTGCACTCAGCAAATAAATGCAAAATATTTGCTTAATCGAGTTTTACATTCCCGGGGTAGGAAGGGGAGGAATACATAAATAAAATAATGACTGCTTTAATTCTTGAATGTTCCATTATTATAATACATGTGCATAGCACAAACTGAGACGATATGCAACGAGAGCATGAGCTGCGGTTTTAGTTAAAATACTGGATAGCATTGGTTCCATTTTTCCTAATATTCTAAAGTGAAATATTTTCCATTAACCTGGACAATAATTTAATCCGAATTGACAGGATCGATCAAAATGTAGCCGAATGTAACCAGCTACATGGCTTCGAACTAGTCTGCCCGTTGCTTGTCAAACTATACAGAAGGAAAAGATGTAGAACGAAGTCATTAGTACTTGATGTTCATGCCGACGGATGCACACGCGTTCTTGTGGGTGCAAGAAATGTCCTTGACGCGAGTTGGGAGGTACCGCGATGTGGCTAGCATAGTGCTTCACCCAACAACTTGGTTTCAGTTAATTGTATATTAATCGGCAAAAGTCTATAAACACAAAGTCATGCAACATGAATTTACCAACAATTATCACGTCCTAACCAACTACGCCTTCTGTCATAAACTCTTAGTTAACTAGAATGCAAAGCGCCCTATATAGTTAAATCCGCTAGCTGGTTGCAGGTGAACACATGTGAATTGTACCCTCGAACTCGTTAGGGCATTAGGAAAGAAAACTTGCTAGTGCTATTGCTTATCTTATCCTTAAGGGTATGTTGAATGGCAGCTCCAAATAGCAGAGTAAAGATGCGTTTTCCGACCATGTCTTCGATCGCACAGAGGCTTATTAACATCCTCTGCGACCTAGGCCAATTCTGTGCTATATAGTCTACTGTATTATATTAGTGTACTAGGTAATTCCATGAAAGACACTTGTCAAAGTGCGCTATATGTTATTCGTTATAGGATTTCTTGGATTGGCGAAAACAATAGGGAATATACAACCGATGTATAGTTGCTACTACTTTTTCCGACAAAGGATTAAGTTAAATTTTTTGACGTATTGCAGTTCATCCAGTTGTTAGTTAAAGTTTTGCCATTGAAATTAACTTGTCTAAGGCTGTTAGGTGCCACACCACCCTATTATATATATATGTATATATATATATATATATATATATATATATATATATATATATATATATATATATATATATATAATTTTGCATCAAATTTACGAACCCCAAATGTTTATTCTCCGCTGTTTTGCGATGCATCTGTAGGAGGCGACTAAATACATCGATGATAGCGATAGTTGATCCACTCACATGCTACAATTTCAAGTTATATATGCCCTGAGATAGAGCCTATTACGCATTTGACGTGAGGTTTTATTATGTGCTTTTCTCGTTACTCAGCAGTGAAATAAAAGGAGTATGGTATCACACGGTCATCTACAATCGTAAAGTTGGAACTATTTAACCCGAAACACAATTGCCTATTTATCTCTCTCTCACCAAATGTATTGTTTTTATTGGGTCATTAAGTTCGAGGATCAAACCCTATTGGAAGAAAAGAAACGTCATCCTGGAGGTGCAAATGATTGCACTTATTCCATTAAGGGATGCGCGAAACTACCATGTTAGAGACTGGCTCGTTTCTAAACGCACGAGGGACGGGAGCGCGTTGAGGACACTATTTGTATTTGTGAAGGCCTCTCAATGACACGGACTGCAATTCTTTGTTTAACGGTAATTGCAAAGAGCCAATTATGTCAAAACACTAAGCAAGAAGCGACGACAATGAAAAAGCATATTCAACACGTGTTTAAAATTCCGGTCTCGGTATTCGGTTTAGGTGCGACATTATTGGACTAAAAATTTTTTCAGCAACCATTATTCATTTTCATCAATTCGGAAACCGTGTCAACATACGGAGTCCGAAAACATATCTGCTGTTGGACATTGTGTTTTGAACTAAATCCGTTATATACGCTTGAGCACTAGATGGCAATTGTTAATAAACAGCCTCTGTACTTCCAGTAGGTGTGAGCTCGTGAGGATAGGGTAAAGTAACATAAATATATTGCATCAAGTTTTCCATAATTTTTTAAAATGACCAGTTTGTACTGATTTCGTAGGCAGATTTTGTCCTCGGTTAGACTAATATGGGCAATCATCTTAGTGCATGAGCGGTAGGTTTCGGCTAAATTGTTTTGCAAACGTCGTGTTAAAATACTTTGCTCTGTTTTTGCTCTCGATTCGCTTATCCTACTCCCACTTCTATTTAGCACTCGTTGGCCCGGTCATGTGATCTGGCATTTGGTTGATTGCAGTTGGAACGTCTGTCGATTTCACTGTAACGCGCGTGCGTAAACAGCTTTTCCCTTATATACGTTCCGGTGCTGCTCTGTTCTGCCACTATTTCGGGATAAAACAAATTGGTGTTGCATGTTACCGATTTCATTGCATGCTACTGCTCCTGTACCGTTCTGGACTGACTCTGCGGTTACCCAAAACGCAGAATTCTGGTAAGACTGGAAAATTATTTTTTAAGATTATATTTCTGTGCTACAAGTTCTCAATCTATCCGTGAGGCTAAAAACAGAGAACATTTGAAGCTTTTGCGCTTGCACCTGGGCTCAAAGGGTCCATGTATATTTTATGCTCTAAAACTGTGGGAAAAAATTACGTTGACAGAGACCTTATTGGCCATCGATAAACCTTGGGGTGTTCGAGTGAACACCTATGCTTCTCGGTACAATTTTTCGCAGCTGAAACAGGCTTCTGCTGAATAAGTGAATGAATTCATATCCCGCCTTTTTTGTTCTGTTCAAAATGGTGACTACGATTGTATGCCTAAGAAACAAGTAGAAGCAAATATGCTAATGCAACAATTGATTTATAGCCTCACGGACTATCGGATCAGAGTAATTCTCTTAATGGAGAACGCAGCAAAGCCCACGTGGGACTGGACCTGTGACGTCGCTCGCGCGAAGGTCGTGGTCACGGAACAAAATGAAACTTTCCTATCTAACACAGGATCTACTGAAATCGACCGTTTGGATTCTACATACTGTCGGACACGATCCACAGTTAGGAATAAGTGTTATTGCTGTGGACATGCTGAACACCGTGCAAATGCTACGTCCTTTCCTGCAAAGAGTGCATTTGCTAGAATTGCGGTAGGACCAGTCATTTTGCTCGGGTTTGTCATTCCCGCGTCAGATGATGCTGCAAATGACTAGAGCTTCTTCGGTCACTACTGAACAGTCCACATATGGCGTTAATGAATGCGAACATGCACTTTCGTTTCCAACTCAAAAACCCAAACTTCATTCACCACTTATTCGTTGTGTTTTTAAGTTAGCAACCAAGCCGTTTGTCTAGACATGGAACTAGATTCCGCGTCACCAATCACAGTTGTGTCATATTATTTTTACAAACAGCATTTTAGTCAGTTAACTGTACATCCTTCCGCTTACACTTTCAGCAGCTACTCTAATGGTGATATCCACATACTCGGTTATCTTTCGGTTTCAATATTTCTTGCAAACTGCATAAAGCGTCTAGCTGAACTTTACTTTTCTACAACTAATATTAAGTCTTTATTGGGAAGGAGCGCTATGGTTTTTTCGAAAGTGTCACCATGCTTTTATCCGGATGACTATTGCCTGCGTTAACCTTCTTTCGTTACGGTCCAGTTACCCATATCTCTTACTTCGGGATATTGGTATAGTCCCAAACGCGATGCACCGCATTCGGTTGAGCGCGGATTACAAACCGTTCAGCATTTCACAATCTAGGCCTGTGCCACTGGCAAAACGAGAGGCTTTGTTGCAAACTTCTTAGTCACGGAAGACTTGATAGAATCCATACAGTGTTCTGAATGGGTGCATCCACTATTTGTCATTCAAAAGAAAGATGACTCTATTCGTGTATACACTGACCTTTGAGCAGTTAATCGACATATATTTGTAGTGACTTTCCCTCTGCCTTCTCTCGACGAGTTGATGGTTAGGTTTTCAAACGCCAAACGTTTCCCAATGTTGGATATTCGCAATGCATACTACCGCAGCCCACTGTCTCCATATTGTTGACATTTGACTGCTTTCCTCATGCAACTCGGTTTGTATCAATGCAAGTGCTGCCGTTGGGCATTAGTATGCCCCGGCAGCCTGGATCCTTTGGCGGTTGAAGCATCTAAGTATGGCACAAGCATCGCCCATTCAAGTGTAAAGTACTGCCCAAGGATTGGCTTTCACTTGCCCCCATGTTCACTCTCGAAGTATTACAACTTGAACAGGTAGATAGTTTCGTCCAACTTGGGAACTTTGTTTCTGCTGACAGCACTATTAACAAAGAAGTTTCTCTTCGCATCGCTAAAGCTCGATCAGCATTTGTCAATCTGAGGCACTTGTGGCGTGATCGCGACTTCGCAATCTTGTTAAAGAGCTGCGTTTACAGAACATCAGTTCGCTAGTGTTTTTGTATGGGTGCGAGTCCTGGCCGATTCGCGTGGAAGGCATGCATCATCTTTTTGCCTTCGATAACGGTTGCTTAAGGAGGATTGCTCATGTTTGGTGGCAACATCGAATTAATAGTAATGACGTTAGATGTCGCATCTTGGGGAATGCGAATATTCACTTCAACAAACTCGTATTGTTGCGCCAGTTGAGATGGCACGGTCATGTCCTACGCATGGCACCTGAGCATCTACCGCGTTGCACTATATTCATTCGTTAAGGACCTGGTTGGAGGAGACCGCGTGGTGGTCAGCATTCCACATGGCGGCAGCACATGAAATCGCTGACGTCGGGTCTAGCCGCTGTTGGATCCGTACGTCTTCCAGGATGGAGACTCAAAATGTGGAGTGCAAATGGCTTAACACCCTTGAAGACATGGCCCGCAACCGGAAACAGTGGAAGAATTGTGTACAGTAATGTATTAATTCACATAATTAATACTTCAAACATTGAAATTGACAAAAAAGAGAGAAAACAGCGTATGAAAAACAAACTAAAATGGTTTTGTTCTACTTTTCATCAAAATGTTCCTTTCTTCCTGCGGCATATTAAGTGAAGTGTGTTGCTCACCTTCAGCCACTATGCCACGAGGATTATGACGCGATGACTCTAACTAATCCTCTGATCTCCATGGTTTTCTGTTGGCTCTTTATCTAGTTGTTGGACTGCTGAGATCACAAACCGGCGAGAAGGAGGCCCCCGCATGTGTCTGGTCACTTGTACTTATTCTGCCGTCGATTCACTTTGCGCACCGATCATTCTGCTCTTACAACGCAACTAAGTCGCGGTAACAAAAGCCAAAAGCCGGTCCGCTTGAGTCGCTGGTACTCACGTTTATTGAACCATGATTATGAAGTAGAACACGTGTCAGGGTGCTTTAGCCAACATGTTTATCTGATCTGACTTCCACTGTCAAACAAAGGGGAAAGGAGGATTTGGCGGAGGTAAACATGACATCGCAGCTCTAGGAGGGAACACATACAACATCATTTGACCTGATACGGGAGCACACTGACAAGGACCCTGTGCTAGCAAAGCTTCGGGAGTACATATCCACTTCATGGCCCAGTCGTACCAAAATCCAAGCTGAGTTGCTTCTATACTATACTATGCGGCACGAACTTTCTACTGTGAGCAACTGCATTGTTCGGGGTGAGCAGTTTGTGGGCCCTGAAATCCTTATTCCTCAGGTGGTTGCACGTGCGCATGAAGTTCATCCTATGATTGTGCGAACAAAAGCTCGGATACGACAATACTTTTAGTGGCCGAAGTTGCATTCCAGCTTCGAAGCAGTGATTTAGGAATGTTACGCCTGCCAAACATCCGATAAGACTGCGAGACCCTTATCGTGTACCCACTGAAGCCGTGGGCAAAAATTGTCATCAATGTTATGGGCGCGTTTGCGAATGCACCCCCGCAGAAGCGAAAGTTGCTAGTGACTATATGTTTCTACAGCAAATGGCCAGAGGCTATTCTAGGCCGGGACGTAACTGCAACCGTCATCATAAAGTGGCTCCGCTGTTTGTTTGCAATTTACGGATTCTCAGAAGAAATAGTCACTGTTAACAGCCCACGGTTTCGAAGTAACGAGTATGCTGAATTCCTAAGACGCAATGGTACCAGACACACGAGGACTGTACCTTATGATCTTGCAGCGAATGGACACGTCGAACGACTTAATTTTACTTTGAAAGAATCCCCACAAGTTCTTCGACTTTCGGGAGCATCCTAGGATGATGCGTTGATATCTGTATTGGAATTATAAAGAAGTACTCCACATACTGAAACGGCAACGACCCCCTCGGAGCTAATGCTAGGACGAACAAATCGAACTCGATTAAATGCAGTCTTTACGTCCGAAAAACCTCCGATCACAGAGAATAGGAAATACGGGCGGTTTACCAGACTAGGTATAGACGCGTTGGGAGAACGTATCCTCCAGGGACATTTGTTCGTGTGGGACTACCCTATTCTTACAAAGGAAGTAATTTGTTCAGACCACCGACCCGGGAGGAATCTGTGTGCACACCAGGAAATTAAAAGTTCTCTGATGGGACAAAGGTGAATGCAAGCCGGCTGCACAGAGCGCTTTCCCAACGTGCTATTGAACAAACGATCATACAACACAGCATTCGGTACAAACTAATACAAACCTACGACCTTCCGGTCGGATGTACCGCCCTGTTCCACATTCGTTTCAATGGGTAACACCACGTGACATTTCTTCAGGATGCTGCCATTAAATTAAATGTTACATGGACATTTATTGCTTATATTTGGCGAACAGAGGAGGGGAAATGTCGTGTTCCAATACTTTGCTCTGTTTTTGCTCCCAATTCGCTTATCCTACTCACACTTCTAATTAGCACTAGTTGGCCCAGTCATGTGATCTTGCATTTGATTGATTGCAATTGGTACGCATATCGAGTTAATCGTAACGCGTGTATGTACACACAGGTTGTACATATATACATTCCGGTGCTGCTCTGCTCTGTTGCTTTTTCGGGATACAACAGCAAACAACCATGACTAAGACCAACCTGCGTAATTGTTATAATGCTCTTGCACTAACATATAGACTTTTTTATAGGTGCGTGCCATACATATTGAAAATTACTCAATAAACAACGATGAGTTTATTGTCCCCAAAAATATACATAAAGCTATCCGAATTAAGGACGAGGAAGATTGGTGTTTTCCACGCACCATATTGGACTGGCTAAATTCTTTCTGTTGATTATAATCGCACTATTGGATTACCTAATTTTGGCATAAATAATTAGGTGGGCTATAGTACCAGGAGAAGAGGAATAGTGCCTACCACTAAATTGTTATCCAGATGAGACCTGTTTAGTTTTTCCTGTTTGTCTTCAAAGAAGGCAATATAATGTTTGAGCACATCCCCCAAGCATTGATTAAATTATCTTTCCTTTGTGGTCTCAAATGCAGCCAGGAGGCCGTTTATATATTCTTGTCTAAGCATGTTTAAACAAGCAATCACCAAAACGGATGTTGGTGAATTCTTTTTCTCTCCGAGAAAAATAAAGAAGTAATTGCAACTTACCGGAACTGGTCTCGGTTGTCTGGTGTTTTAAAAAGTTGCTTGTCTGGCGATCTCTTCGCAAACATTTACCACATGCACCACAGAGTAGTTTAACTGAAGAACCCGCAACAAATTCCATCTTCATCAACTACCTTACACGTTCAGATTCCACTATGCAAACTGAATGAAGGATGTAGTACTCATTGATACGTTTCACACCGTGTTAAGCTTCTTGCTGTTATCCAGAAGCTGATCGATCTTCACGAATTTATCTTGAAATGGTTAGTTCGGAGCCATGCTAGATATCAAAAACAGCATTTAATCGGGAACATTACGGTAGACGGCGGCACATATTCTGTGCATGATGACATTCCGCTTCACAATGGTGCTTGTTTTAACATCAGAAGCATGTGAAAGACAGTTCAGACTTACTCAAAACAACAAGTTTTGCAGCAATTTCTTGAATTATGTCTGCATGTGATTGACGTGAACAAGATTTTACTGCTCCCGGTCGAGCTCTATTTTCCGAAACGGTCATCTTATTGCCCCCCGACATCTAACAATCGTCACTGATGAGCCAGAATCTTAAGGACAACGGAGGGCGCATACTATGCTATCATTGCTGTTTTGCACTTGGTGTCCAATATTTCACTGCACAGATAATCTGTTTGCATTATTAAATTCTCCTCGATGAATTTCTTGATATTGTATCAGAGTTTTAATGCAAATTCGAGAAGGTATCTCAAGCAGTGCTTGCGTTCAAGTCTGAACCGTGTAACGGTGCAACAATTGCTAAGGCGCAGTAAAATAGTGACTGTACTCTGTGACAGCAGCCGTCTCTGGCATCCCGCCCTCAGCAATTGTCGTATTTGCCTTATTTTATGTCTCCCGGCGTGTATAAAACGGTCAATATCTCCAAATAATCATAAAATTACGTTCCATTTGTTTCTGATACCCCTGTTTCCCTGTTACATGGAAAATTCCAAGTTGCGCAGGTAGATGCTTCATGGCACTAACTTAACCCGTCGCCATTATGTTCTGTATATACCTTAGCCCCATGCTCGAAACAGCTCAGCGTCTAAGCGTATTACGCTTTAATGTATGCTTCTTAGATTAGAGGGCTGAAATGGCAAAACGAAGAAGCAGTAAACTAAACAAGGCAGGGCAAGGCCACTGTCAACTAATAATATGGGCTGATATGATTACGAGCGAAGTGGTCTATACTGTAGAGACGTTCAGATCAGCGGCTGTTGGTTTTTTTGGATTATCCATCATCAACTCACTACACATCCCTGCGCTTAAGTTCAATCGACTCATATCTATCAGCTTTGCAATATGGGCAGATTTCTCTTGATAGTTCCTTATTGCTTAAAGATCTAACTCACGCCTGCTTTAAAGAACGAATTTGCCTTTTATTTCAAAGCAATAAACATCTCGATTTTCAAGAGCCTTTCGGATATTTTACATTCATTCAAAAGTGCTTTCTGAATGACATTGAGTTCACTGGCATTCGTGCTTTTCCAGTAACACTTGCTGTCGTTGTCTTAAATTTTACTATACATGCTGCTAATCCAGTATTCCATCGGAATTACTCAATATCCAGGTCAATTGCCATTCTCCGTGACCATGCAAGTCAAAGCACCTGCAAAACCATCACACAAAGCTTACAGCTACGCCGCCCGCTGATTGAAACTTCAAAAGTATAATCTTTGCCTAACAGATATGCGCCGTTATCAAAGCCGGTTAAATAAAATTACTAAGCAAATCACTGTGTCGGGTAACGACAGAAATCAGTCAAACGTGAATTCAAAAGGGCTCCAGACGAGGGGTATTTGCGGTTCAGCGGAATGCCATCGAACATGTATATTATGATTAATCTGCTCGTATTTGTTCAACCCGTATCACTTGAAATGTGCAAATTTATCGTAATAATGTAGGAGAGCAAAATAGTTCCCATGATGTCATTTGTTCTGTATTGCATGTTCGACCATCCCATTGGTTAAAGACATGCGATAGTTACTGGGATTTCTCCCTGAAATTGAATATAAGTGGGGCAGTTAGCGCCAGAACAATCAAAGAGTGATCCCCTAGGTTAAAATAATTAAGCAGTTAAAGAGAAAACGCGATATTTAATGATCGCCTTATTAGAATATTTACTGTTAGAAATGCCTGGCTTTTATTTTACTGAAAACGATAGTGTTTCTATTCGTCACTTCTAAACTGATTGACAAGCAGATTTATAGACCTTATTTCGAGTTAAACACATTCGTATAGAAATTACGTCTATCAAACTATGTACAATCCGCTTCAAATAACCGGTTAATGCAATGAAACTTTATTAATACTTTCACGGAATGCCGCTATAGCGTTTGTTCAGAACGTAGATTGTCATATTAAATTAAAGGAACACCTAGCAAGAATATTGGCTGAAACGGTTATTTGAAGTCAGTGAGCAGCAGCTTTATAAGGAGAGAACGGTAGTTGTTTGGAAACCCTTTATTCTGCGCTGCTGAAGACTGTATGCACACTTCATAGATCACCAAAGTTACTAGGACAAACTTACCGTTGGTTATACAGGACTTGTAAATAAATGCTCGTTCAAAATCTTTGAATCAAATGAAACTTGTGTCGTAATAGAACGAAGCAAATAAATATATAAATTCTTCTTCAGTATATCATATTGTAAACTATGGCAAATTTATTTGTAAGCATTATTAGTAATATCGGGTCAGGTTTTAGAGTTTTTTCAGCGTTTTCGCTACGTCACGTCATCAGTGGAACCACACGATCTTTCATGCGAATGCCAGCTCAACACGATCTAGCGATCATAGCTCACACTATCATGCAGTGCAGTAAACTATGGAAGACTGATGTGGCCCTTCTCTTTACATGTATTGTGTGTGGATTTTAAACTAAGCGCCTGCTGAGTCGAAGAGATTAATGAACATTGCATTGCATAGCCTTTGTTGTGTAGCACTGTACAAGCTTTGCGAATTACAACCAAATGGATTACTTCAATCTTGGAACAACGTCACAACTAAGCGGTTTGTCAAAAAGCAGCTTAGATTGAATAAGCCAAGGGCATAACACAAGTATTACTGCGTTTATCTGGGAATCACATTTTTATTTGCTGCACCACACTTCTCTGGCAATTGGGCCGTTTTAGTTCACAAACGCAGTATTCTCTTGTTTTGGATAAGTGGAGTACACAACTTTTTTATTGTCTGCGAATATGTGAGATAGATCAAAAAGCAAAGCATCAATACAATCATCGATATACATGTGGAATAATGAAGGACGAAGACAACTGCCTTCGATAAAGCAATTTCTAACCGGAATGGCTTTGGCTTGCTATTAGTGTAGTACATGAAGCAAGTAGTATGTCAGGAATGCAAAGCGAGGTTAAGTTTATCATATTTTGTCATGAGGTATCTAGTGGAATAATTTCTGCTGATCGTGTCATAAAATGACCTAAAAATACGGGCTTCGACAGATTTAATGATATAATTCAAATGTAAATGGTGGCAAGAAAAACGAAGTTAAGACCTCATGAAACCATGTTATGCCAAGCTAATACGGTAATTTGAGTGCATGTACACATGAGATTCTTTCTTTACATAAATTTCGAACGCTTTAAGCAAAATAAGGGCACGGCAAATCAGTGTTTTCTTATCTGTCTCATTGTTATTCTAACATTTTTTTAACGTGGAACTAAATAACCATGCCTCCAAGTAGTTTGGGCAGAGGCGGATATTCATGATAATTTTAGCATTTACTGCAAAACGATTGGGATATGGGGCTGCTTTATAGTAACAGGGGTAGCAGACTATCATAACGGCTGCCGAACAAATTTCGCTTAAGTGTAGCTTTTAAGTTATGTGTGGTGAATTTATACCGTCCTCAAAGCAACTTCAATGAAACATTTGGTGTAACTTGCGTGGCGCCATTAAAAACGTGCATAAGTGCCTAGTACAAATATACGGACATTCATTTGTTATTTGATTGGGACTGAGGTAATCGATGCACTTCAGAATTTCCTGAACCCTCCGCTTTGTTTAACTGTATAATCGAGTTGCTATTTTTTCTTTGCAACCCAGATAGCTTAGAGCTCTTTGGAGTTGTGTTTTTTTCGCTGGGCTTGCCTTTAATGTAATAAACGCATGAGTTTGTTTGAATGCAAGGATAACTAGTGTGAGTTCACCTTAGTACTAAGAGCGTTAAAGCAGTTTTTGGAAATTCGTCAATGTGTCTCTTTTGCTTTACAGAAGCAATTTTGACTAGACAATTGCTGGCACTTCGATAGAGAGTATTCATTTTATATTTTAGGTTTGAATCTTAAGGGGGATGCAATCCAACTTATTATACCTTCGCATAGAATTAGATATTTTGCAGTCAGACAAGTGGTATGGCCGATAATTAGTCCAGCAACATTTTCCTTACTCAACTTTGCGACTGGACTAATTTTGAATGCCTTAAGGTTTTGATCATTATCCGAAAGGCCATCCAAAATGTAACCTAATTAGTTGAAAAGCCTAAGTTAAATTTTCGGTCCATAAAGTTACAGTTATTGTCGGAAACAAATTATTTAGGTCTAAATTTGTGAGCAAATTCCAGATAAATATGCAACAACAAAATTAAAGTTGTTAGCGCGTCCCCAGATTTGGTCCAATGTCTCAATAGGTGCTGCTGGAATATAAGCGGCTGTGGATACAGCTGCATAGAAAAGTGTACTTTTCTGTTATTGTTACAATGAACATACGGTCAAAAATGATTTTTAGCTTTGTTTTATCATGGGTGAAGAAAGAATCATTTTCTTAACAAAGGTTCAAATCTTTCGCATACATCTGCGACCACCGTATAAGTAGGTGGTTTAAATTAAAACATGCTTGCGTGCGTCTGATGTTCGAAGCTAGTTGCATGGACTATAACAAACTGGTTGTCCAAAATATATATTGTTGTACGAATGAAATGGCAACTTTTGTCAAGAGAGCGAGCCTTAATAAACACACTACAACATGTTCGTATGATCTATGCAAATTATCCGTTTGTTTATAAGTGGGTATTTAAAGCCATTCGAGTTGAATGATAATATCATGTCAACGTAAATGATTGGTGAAGACTCTTTGCTTTCGAGTTATGCTGAACTAACGGTACACGATTTAAAAAGATATACATTGTGCTCTAATATATTTGCGGTCCCCACACCTGCAGCAATTTGGCGCTGAGTAATGTAGAATGCAGTGTACCTTGTATTGAGTAAACTTACTGTTTACCAGCAAAGTTGCCGCTTTAGCGCGTCGAATCCCTTTATGTTATACGAAAGTGTCAATACGCGAAAAGTGTTGTTAGTCAGGTCAAGGCAACGAATAAATGCGAATTTTCAGCTATTTACACTATAAATTGCAAGTTGAATAAATCGAAAAAGTATTCAAGCCTTTGCAAATAGAAATAAGCATAGTAAAGCATATGCACATGTCCTAATGCAAACGTAGTTCCATTATGAAGACATGGTTACACATTTTCAAAGGGATCAGAAAATGAATTTTTTGTTTGGCATATTGAATACTTGACCAACACGTTCCTTGATGGCTGGCTTAAAATTTATTTTTATATTAACAACTTTTCCAGAATAATTTTACTGCTAGTCATCTACTTTTAGCGTGCGTTCGTTAGCTCGCATTAATATGTTGTAAAGAATATTGCGCGTATTTTTAACTACAGCATGAATTATATTAATTGGGAGCACACTGTTCTAAACTACTACAGATTTTTCATTTATGAAGTATACATCTTATATTGCCGAATGAAAGATAGCCTGATTAGGAAGAACAAATTTGTGGATGAACTAGTAAGACATCTCATATGTAAACAAATCTTTTATTACAATCTCACATAGGCAGTACTGTGGTTTGAAACCGAAAATCGATTTTGTTCTTTAACGGATTGTCTGTTTGACAAGGAAAATGCATGCGCGATATAGCTGTTGAGTACACCAAAACCGCTTTTAACGTAAAACTAATATGAATGAATTGATCTAAAACGGCCAGAAGCACAAACATCGGCCACCTAGGACGCGGCGACGGCCAATTAAGTAAACACTAACTGGCCGTTTGTTTTAAGCTGGTAAATGCAAGACATGACTGATTTTGCCCATTGTCTAGAGAAGTTTGTTAATTCAATATATCAGAAAAATTATCTCAGTGATTTCGCACACACCTATGTAAAACTAGTTGTTAAATATTTATTACCAATCTGCTATATTCACCCCAACTCAAAAAACTGTCAATAAAAAGCGTAAATAGGTCATGTAAGGGCCGGTCTCAGCAGAGCAAAATAACACGTAATGCAGTAGACACTGTTTTGCTATGGTTAAAAAGGTATGCGATCAATTTTCCGTGCATAAATCAGCGTTCATGGATGCTACAAGCTAATAAATGTATTCACCCTTTGATTTAACGGTTTGCATTGCTTTTCTCATTATTTGATTAATTTTCTTGGCAGCTGATTATACACACAAAATACAAAAGCAACGTGTGCTAAAAGCAAGAACCGGAACTTTCGTTACTGGTGGAGTCCAATATGTGGTTTAACTAATCCAGCTTGGAGTGAATGCCTGATTCATAATGGATGATGTATGTGCAATATAAATTTCAACTCCAGCGTCCTTGAAAGTGTCGTGATCTCGCGGAACTTTATTCCATTATTGTACCAGTACCAGGCCTAATTGCTGTTTTCTATATCCAATACAAACATCTAGTAAAAACACACCGTGATTCCATGTGATATTTCCAGCGTCTACATATTGACCCAGCAATTACCCACCAGATTTTGAAAACGTGGTAATCAGCGGCACCAGCAACTAAGACAATGTGGTAACATAATAAGCCGCAGTTCAGTTTAGATCAGTAAGTGAAGATGACTGGGTGGTTTTATGAATTAATCTCTCTGAGTCAGTTAGTAATGAAACACTGTTTGACAAGTCATTCCCATATGCAAGTTACCCTCATAAAGAAAAATGTATTATGGCCTTATGCTGCATCTATTACGCGATATATACCGTGTTGTCACGAAAGCGACGCAAAACATCACAAATCTTGCCCACAAGACATGTCACCAAATTGATATTCTCGGTTTAGCAATTTTGTTTAAATATGTAAATTGTGGAATCCACTTAGGTGCAGTCAAGTATATTGCTAAACGGTGGATTTTGCCTGTACCTACCTCCGCTGTTGCAAAATACTGGGCACAGCATCTATAAACGTTTTCCCTCGCCATTAACCCTCGACACAGTTATACATTGTTCAGAAAATGCGTATGGGTTGGTTGGCTCATTTGCTTTTACATAATAGTTTATATTATATTTGCTGCCATTAGGAAGCATTCCTTTGCTTGGAAAACATATTACTTCCGTTGTTAGTATTATATGTAAAGACGTTACTGTCCATAATTGGAACACAAACTACGTTCCTCAGTCTATACAACCATTGTGGTGCGGATGATATGTGGTATGCTAATGACCAAACCCTATGTGTCTAACTTTGCAACTGGACAAAACTCAGCAGAAAGTTTCAACGAAATGGTCATGTGTGTCAGCACGAGATAGCTAAATCGCATCTTTCATAAGATTAATGATTGACAACCACATTTTACAGTAAACGTATAGAGCAAACAGCTGCATAAATATTTAGTTCAATTGTTGTTCCAGCATTTTCAAAACAGCCGCGTTTACAAGAAATCCAATCGAGAAGTAACGGAAATATGAATAGATATATTTTGAAGAAAGTGCCACAAATTATATGGCAAATTAGGAGAAAATTTCAGAATAGATTTGCTGAACCCACGGAATTCTTTATTGATCAAACGGCAATCTAGACTACTGTTTTATGTCTAGACAGGACCAGAAACGCATATCACCAAATTTTAGTTGCGGCAATCTGCAAAGCCAATGGTTGAATTTAGCATATTATATTATTAGTTATTATTATTATTAGTTATTTTGTGATTAATCGTAAATGATCCTTAAACATGTCGAAGACCAAATGGAACGCTGAAAATAGAGTAGCGATTAAAACATTGAAACGTATAAACTTTATTAAGGAAAAGGTGCAGCACAAAACTGGATGTCTATTACTGTAGAGAGTGTTATAGCTGATTATGCTATAGATTTTACAGCCAACTTCACGCTCAATGCTAATAACTTATCGTTGTACAAAATAAAACTAACGTTTTGTGCATTCAACTTCACGCGGGCATCAATTCATTCTCTCCCTGAAGGGTTACATGCACGCAATATCAGTGACACTCTCATTGGTCATGGGACATTAAGCAATGGCACTACCTGGATGTATGCACAGGGTAAGATGCATGCGTCTATGGGGGACAGATATGCTCCCGAGTAGGTTGACACAGTGTTGTTAGCGGAAGGCAGAGAGGGATGACATTTTCAGTGCTAGGGGTCACCAACAATACTCCTGACTGTAGCTGGTCAACCTAGGATGAGGTGTTTGCACATTCTCCGTCAGCAACAATTTAACGGATCTTTTGTCGAGAACAGTTACCATTGGTTCGTGTTCTGAACCGGCCGGTAGCCGGTGGCGTTGTGCCAAATTTCTAACGCTCTCATAACAGCTGAAATGTATCGAGCGCACAATTTGTGCTCGGTCTAACCTGCACAGCATCAGTGACACATTTAGGCTCCAGGTTAGTAGTGTAGCTGGTCGAAACCATATACCGCATGAAAAGGAATATATAATATGTAATATTAAGAATAATGGGCGTCTTTCCTCAATTAATAAGCTGTGGCGATATTTGGCACAGAACCTACCGGCACAGGTGATATCATGCTCTTGCAAGAGCAATATCATGTTATTAACTTATATATGTCTGCATTTCTGACAAGGTATTTACCGCATATGCTTAACTGATGCGATGGTAGGAAGTACGTTTGCAGTTTATGTTGTAGACACTGAGGACTATGTACATTTCGTGCATTGGTGATATTACACCCAATAGACATTGTCTAGCCTTTAATTAAATGGATGTTCAAATGACCTCCCCACGATAAAGTGACATAATTGTGTCCAGGTAGAGATAGCTTCCCAACTTACTGCAAAACGATTGCACACATTCACACAACCGGATGGTGAATTGCAACCGATTCCACAGCGAAGCATATAAGGTAAGGCGAAAGTAAGATCTCAAATTTGTCTTGCCCCGAGGCATAATCAGGGTAACGACTTTGTTACCTAGGTCTCGCGTGTAAATCTGCTGCAATGTGAAGGATGAATTGATTGCAATAGGTATTGCCATGAATCAACTTGTGCTGCACTCTCCAGTTATTTTTTAGGCTATGCAGCCGAAGCGAATAAAACTGGAGTTGCTGGCATCACTTCCGAGAGTTTGGGATAGAATATTTCCTTAATGCATGCTTGGTAAACGACCGCTGATGATTTCTATCGATATTCTCCCCGATTCCCTCATATCGCCTCAGAGTATGCTGCAGTACCTTAGGATGGGACGATTAAGGATTTTTAATTGTTCAACTGTAGCTGTGATTGTATGAATGTTTGAGAGATGTTAGCGAAGGATTGTCTGGCTCGTGCTGTTTGGTACTCAATCTGTTCTGAGAAGTTGAATATACAAGAATGTCTGGATCCGAGGTCAAGGGTAGACCGCTGTACACAGATGCGTTCGCTGTTACGTATGATGGATAATACTTCGGGTGTCAAGCGACCGCAACATATGATACTTGACTGTTGTGCTTGAAATGTCATCATCCACCTGTCGCACTAAGTCTCAATCGAATGAATGAATTCTTGAATGAGTTTCAGTAAATTCGGAAGCTCAACGCCTCGGTATTGTGGATGAAGGTTTTCTTATTAACAGATAAATACGGCACGCCATGTTTGTTAACCGAACTGCTATCATTTACACAATGAAGGAAAATTAATGTACGGGGCGAATATTTTTGTTTAATCCCGCTGGTAATTGGACGCGGGGAAAAGACATAGACGCGTAAGGTGGCTATTTTAACGGGACCGTTCATGTATGATGACAACTAAGCTATTAATATGTTGCGGACTTCAATGAAATCTTGCTGATTCGGTAACCGTTTGTGAGACACCCGAAGGAATATTTTCTGCAGGTGCAAGTATATAATTAATGTGGCATATTTGAGTCAATACAGCCCGGTATGTAGTTCAGTTAGTGCAGCTAACAGAATGTGTACGATCGTTAGTCAAGGAAACCATTTTAGGACCTGTCTATCAGCTCTAGTGAGTTGATGAACTTCCTCACATTTTACTAATTTCACGAATATTCCGGCTATTATAAGAGTTACAGTAGATAGTTTCGGGAGTTGATTGGTGAATAAATTGTCGTGAATAAGCTGTCGTGAATAAGTTGTTGATGTGATATATCACATCTAGTAACTTATTCACGACGGTCGTTGACGTCCCCGTAGCTCAGTGGTCTCAAACACGGACTGGCAATAGTCGAGTTACGGGTTCGAGCCCTACCAAGGGTCCGAAGGAATGCGCACTGCTGATGATTCCCGAAAGGATGAAACGCGCGTACAGTGCTTTCCCGGGCGTGTGGCTGCTGTCTGAGTGAGTCTAGATGTGACGAATTTCTACCTATACCATTCAACTCTCGCTACTACTCTTCTGTAATCAGTACGCAGAACAAACCGCTTATAATGCCATAAGATAATTGGGGGCTTAAATTTGGTAAGCTCGTCGCAATGTGAGGGGGCTACACTGTCCTATGCACTGCAGTAACGTGCAAGTCAGTGGATAGTGAGCGGCGCTGTATCACATCTAGTAACCTATTCACGACGGTCGTTGCTGTCCCCGTAGTTCAATGGTCTCAAACACGGACTGGCAACAGTCGAGTTGCGGGTTCGAGCCCTAACAAGGGTCCGATGGAATGCTCAATGCTGATGATTCCCGAAAGGATGAAACGCGCGTACAGTGCCTTTCCGGGCGTGTGGCGGCTGTCTGAGTGAGTCTAGATGTGATGAATTTCTAACTATTATAAGAGTGTTTTGGCTTTGCCTGTTATTATCCATCTCCAGTTTTGCGTAGCCCTTGTGTCGCGGGCTGATGAATGAAGTGTTCCATTGCTATGCAAATTACTTGGATCCAACTAAAACGGTAAAAATATACAAAATGAACAGTGACATATCCAGGCCCTCCCAGTTTTATGGCGGATGGGGATGCCATCAGCTTCCAGAATTGAGCACGGTTGGATAGAATGTGTTGATTAGTGGATATTGCGGAGAGCAATAGCACTTTAAATGGAGCCTTGGTGTAATTATGGCGTTAGTGTCAAGCTTCATGAAGGCGGAGGGAAAAGGGTTAAATGCACCTGGATATTATTCACCATGCCAATGATCAACGAAAAGTTTTCGTTGGTTCTTCGACGGAGAAGTCAGACCAGCTCTTTTGCTTTACCTTTCATTCCTAGGGTTGCTTTATCTTCATGTGTTCTCCCCATCAACTCTAAGTGCTTGTTTTCAGAGCTGCGTCGGTGCATCTGTGGAATCATTGGAAATTATCTCATACTTTATTAGCGCGCGATCGGTTTGCTGGATTGCTGGCTCATCGAACGTTCGGCTGTTTCTTTTTAAGCCTGATTGATTCATTTTTCTTGTGCAGCAACGTGGGTTTTGGCTTACTAAAATTAATGATGACAGTGCTTCACGGCTGTGCATGCATTGTTGGAGAGAAGAAAGACACCGCAATCGCAGGACCGCATTATTTAACGGAATGGTTTCCAGTTACTACTGTGGTTGGAGTAGTAGGAAGGAGGTCTTGTTTGGTGGCCATTTTAACAGTGAATGTTAAGAGTATCAAGTGTTCGTCGCTACCAGGGATGTTCTATGTAACGTCTCTCTGTACGTTGGCCATACCCAAAGTAAATATCACGTCTAATGTTTTCGCCAACCTAGTTGGATTAGCAACACTTTGTGTCCAAACAAGTCTGACTGAATAAATGAAGTCTCTGTGTACAGACGAGAAGTTCTTGGAGGACCACTGTATCTTCGGTATGTTGAAACCACCTACAAGTATCATTTGTTTGTGCGTCTATTCCGATGGAGAATCGAAATCTGAGGTAATATGGACAACATTTACGGTTGACAAATTTAACGGGTTGCGGATATATGCAAGTAGACCGGGGCTTCAGAGAGGGAGAATCAAGGAGAACCAGGAACATTAGTCAGCGGTGGATTTTTAAGCCATTCAGCTGTACATATATGATGGATTTGCAGGAGGCATTCTCCACCTATTCTTTTACAGCGCTCATTACGAAAATTGTGTCAAATGACGGTACTTGGATTACGGTCTAATAAACCAGCGCGGTATCACGTTTGGGTAACGAGGATTGCTTGCAATTCGTTTAAATGTACAATCATACTTAGGGAATACCGTTTGTTGATGAACCTTGGGGCGTTAATCAAAAGTAATGAGAATATATCATAGATAATGGAGGCAGCGTTCGCGTCACCCCTCTGTGATTCATTATAATGGCAGTTTATGTAGGCGGTAAATATGTGTGGGTGCATTGGGAACTAGTCCATTGGAATAACCTTGCGGGCAGAGCAGTGTGCCGTCCACCATCGCCGGTATACCGTGTGAAAGGAGTGGGTTGATGTATTAAGGATACATTTCAGTTGACTTGGCGCTAAGGCTATCTGGTCAGGTGAAGGAATCGCACAAATAACGAGTGCATATATTTGGCATGTGCCCCGTAGGTAGGGATTTCAAATGCTTGCGGTTCAAATCATATGTAAAAATATATATACATCATAAAATCTATAAGCAGTATCTCCTGGCACAACTTCGTAATGTCAGCCACACGAGCGCGTTACAGTCCATTGTCTCATAATAGCAATGTAGCAGTTTCCATGAGGTGTTAAACCGCCGACATAGAAACCGTGCTTCGATAAGTCTGCTGATCATATGCCTCACGTGCCAGTTCATTTTCGTCGCTTTCCGGATGAGCTTAGGCGAATAAGAATAAAAGTGACACCACAGTTTTCGCTTACACCTTCAGTTCATGGACGCTGTGAGTGCGACGGAATGTTTTAAAAGTCAGGACAGATTGCAAGTATACTACCGTCCAAGCAATGCACGCCGTGATGTAACAAACGGCTGTTCAAAGGAAGTCTAGCAGATGTGAGCCTAGTTGTCCCCTAAGGGAAAACAAATAACAAAGTATGCTTTAGACACAGGTGCTCCAGCCTGGTGATTCGATCCAGAATGGAAGTCACAAACGGCTCACAAAATGAGACCATTTAGATGATTATGAATACAGATGGAACTGCTCTATTACATCCAGTGCCTTGAATGCTTGCCTCAAGTCGTCCTCAATTGCATCACTGGAAACGAAACACATCACTTTGCTACAGACTGCCGTGTTGCTAAATGTCACATCATCGCCGGAGGCAGCACGGCAGGGTCAATAAATACTGGCGGCGCACGAATTTCACTCGGGTAATTAGGTAAATACGGAAACATGCCAAACGCTGTTCTCTCATTTACCGACTTCCTTGCAGATTGCTGTGAATAATTTTCAGCGGGATCCGCGAACGCTAACCCTGACATGGACATCTAATACAGGCAGCCAAGCGAGCGGCCGTTTTGCACAGGGTGACATACGTTGCTACCGACGTGCAAGCTACGCCGACATATGTTTTCATCAGAATGCAGCGAGATCCTGAAGCCTACTTGGACGATGACTTTCGTTCCAAAACCTATGCTTATAATGCACTTCCAGTGCTTGCAACAGCACAGTTCGCAGGCAGCGCCCATATTGAAGCGCAACTGTCTGTCATGCACAGGGTGGATTTAAACAGTGACTTATTAACTTGGTGTCAACAACGTACTACCTGTGTGTTATTGATTGACAGAGGCGATATCTGAATCTGATGCTACTTTAGTCTCCTTTGAATAGCATCGTTATGAACACCATTTGTTTAGGGACGTCGGGCACTCGTTCCTTACTGGTTTTCGCGTTCCCGTTTGATTGCTTTGCTAGCAACTTCTCTGTACGTTCTTTCTCGCGTACTGTAGTTGAGACACGTTGCAGCTCACATCTAATCGCTTCCTCTGAGCATAGATGTGCTAGCTATCGCAAAGATGGTAAGAACCAGAGCTCGTTTGTAATTCACAGGACACTACATGTCAAACATACGGTAGTGTACCATTTAGGTTTCTTTTAAACGAACATGCAAAATTTGGTAGGCGTTGTAATATTCGTTCTCAACTGTAAATTTGAGTGCATGGTAGCAGTTGCTTAGCGCCAAAATTAGTTGTTCTGCGTCCATGGCTGTGTGCGCATCGACAAAACTGTCATCCTTGAATGCACATGGTGTATATTACATCTTGATGATTGTATGCAATATATACGATCTACTAAGTATGTAAACGCCTGACAAATATGCGCGGAACAGCTAAATTCGGAGTGTCTTGTCGAAATGTTGTTATTTTTGTTATTTTGACATTGGAAATTGTTTTTATGCATTCCAGCCCACCATGCTCGGCCACGTGTTACGGATGGCTCGGCCAGGCGTTACGCATGCCAGCCCACCGACTCCCGCGTCGTGCGTTGTTTGCGCGCCGGGGGTGTGGATGGAAGAAGAGGAGGGGTGGCCAAGCGAGGACTTGGTCGAGAGGAATGAAGGCCCTCACTTCGAAGCTGGCCTCGGTTGGAGCGTCTCGGCTCCCTGGTTGGGGTCCGGAAGACGATGAACACGTTTGGTTGGACAGACTTGCTGATATGGCTAGGAGCCGACTTCAGTGGCGTTCGTGCTGTGAGTTTCTTTGTCCCACCCCATCCATTTAGCCTCCCTCTCCAATCACGATCTCATTATTTAATTTTATATAATTTTGCATAGGAATTTTGTGTTTGATGCACAGTAGCCGGCTGGTAGCTTACCGGAACGATGCCCATCCGTTACCGGTAGCTCAGCCGGCTTGCACCATTTGCATTTTTTCCTTTTTCTGTGTATTGCGGCACAGTAGCTGAGGTGTTCCCAACCTCCAGCTAAAGTGTATGATGATGATGATGATGATGCTCAAAATGCTAACATTCTTAGTCGAAACTGAAAATTACCCTCTCCGCTTTCAAGGGACCGGTGAGATAGGCAACAGGACAGGATAGGCAACAGACAGGCAACTGAATTACACACATGATGCATTTTGTAATGTCGAAGGTGCACAAAGTGAAACAAATGTGATTTCGAAACGAATTGACAAAGAAAATATACATGGCAAGTAGCGATAGAAATATACAAAAAACATCACCTCAGATAACCGAAACTTCATTGATTTATTATTAAAAGGGTAAATTAACATTCCATGAAGTGAAAACTAAGTAAGAATACCGGAATTAATCTAAGAATCTTGTACCATGCAGCTTGTTTTGTGAAGGAACTCTTAATTGTCTCAAAATTAGAACTTCTTTGCACATGCTTGTGGTTGAACTTAGGATTGCGCTATCACGGCTGACGTTGTATGCGCAGTCTCCGAAATTGTGGCAGAACCTCCGTCCTGAATCTGTGTCTGCCAGTTTCGTGGAAGAGTGAAATCATTGTGCCCGGTTTCAGAACTACTTCGGTCAGCCTCCGCCTATTACACTATGGTTCATAACGTAGCCCGGATCGCATATTAGGGTAAATGTGGATGATACCAATTGTGAACGAAAGCTGTTTCACTGCACTCAGAGGAAAACATAAGCAGGCAGCCACGGCCGAAACTTTGAGGGCTTTACTCTCTTCGCCAATTAGGCCAGCGTGGTACACAACGTGTGCACCAACGCAAGTGATGCGGCATAGGCGGGCTGTTACTGTGCCAGGGGCTTGAGTACCAGAGACTTAATGTTATCGCGCACCGCAGCGAATACGTGAACGTCTTGTCTGGAACTCAGAACTGATGCTTACCCGGTCTGAGCTGCGGCGATTGACTAGCTCGTTAGCGGAGTACCCATGCAACACGTGATGACTGTCTGAGTGCTGGAATTGTCTGAGTGTTACTGAGTATCTGCTCGTACCCAATACTTCAACTGACTCAGGAGACTATGCACTTCAACTGCTGTGTGTGTGTGACTTCAGTGCTCATACATTTCGATTTTATGTACTCTGGTTGCATCTAAATTTCTCGATAACGATTCTTGACAACAATTTCTTTGTATTTCAAAATTTACGGACGATATTTAGCTACGCGCTGTTGTTCCATCATTATACACGTTAGCTAGAGGTGGAAAATACCTCAGCTACTGTGCCGCAATACATAAAATGGGGCAAAATTAACAGGTGCAAGCCAGCTGAGCTGCTGGTAACGGATGGGCATTTCTCTGGTAAGACACCAGCCGGCTACTATGCAGCAAAACAAATTACTATACAAAATTATATAAGGCTAAATAGTAAGATCGTGGTTATGGTGGGACAGAGAAACCCACAGCACGAACGTCACTGAAGTCGGTTCCTAGCCATAACGACAAGCGTATCCATCCAAACGTGTTCACGGTCTTTTAGGCCCTAAGCAAGGAGCCGAGATGTCCTAACCTAGGCCAGCTTCGAAGTGGGTGCCTTCATTCCTCTGGACCAAGTCATCGTTTGGCCATCGGGCATCCTTGTCTCACACCGCTGGAGATATTAAATGCGACGAGAGCTTACCGTAAGCCCTCACTCTGCCTGGGCTACGCGTGGATTATGCCCACATAATATTTACATATTTATCGAACACATCTTTCCTGACTAGACAGTTCCAAAGGGAACAAGGATCCACCGAATCGAATGCACATTTGATATCGAAGAACACAACAACGGTGGGCCAGCCAATATATATGACGGGTGCCCCAACAACTGACGCATTGTGAATATGTTGTCAATGCAGCTATGACCAAGACGAAACCCGGCTGGCTCTTCACGAATATGGCTTTCACGAGTGTCAGTCAGTCTGTGAAGGATGACAGAGGCAATCAGTTTAGAGGCGGTGGACATCAGACTGATTCCTCTATAGCTGCCGCATTTCGATCCCTTGAACATTGGAATTATGACGGAGCGGTTATGGCCGGTTTGGACAGTTTCGTGCTCCTACAGTTTCACTAGAAACTCGTATTAATCATCCACAGGAACAGGTCTTCCGAATTTAAAGGGGGCTGCTGGAAGATCATTTGGTCCCGCGGCTTTAGTTAACTTCGACAGTCCGATCTCACATTCGACTCCAGAGCGAGACGGTGGATACAAAGGGACAACCCACGGAACGGGGTGATCAGTGGCCGGCCAGAAATCGAACACATCCGACCGGTTTCATTGCCTTTCGAAGTGCTCAGCCCAACGCTTCAAACGTATGGATAAGTTGTAGATAGGCTGTCCACTCTCGTCACGTATATTTGCACTAACACCAAATACCTTTCTGCTCCTTTCCGTATCAGCCAGAATAACTTACGAATAACTGACCAAGGGCAGCGTGCATTTCCATTTCTGAAGAAAGATGAGACCACCAGTATTCACGGTCTCTCTTCAGGCTAGCACGAAGTCTTTTCCGGAGCTCTATGCGAGTTTCATCGTGTTCGCTTCTATCCGGAATATGCCGGCGAGTATCGATAAGTTCCAGAGAATGCGATGAGACCCAATGTCCATGTTGGCGATGAAACTTAACACCTGAGGACATTCCTGCTGCTAGTAAGGTCTGGTGCATATGAGACCAGTAAGTTTTAATTGATTTCAGTGAGCGCTTACTCATGTCGCATGCCAGCATACTTTAATAGGCATTCATAAAACTTGGCTTCGCCAGTTGCCTGGTGTCAATGCGCTCACAAGTTCGTCGTGGTCGTCCGGCAAAACACATCCGCAGGTCGGCACGCACAAGTGCATGGTCGATGTCCACACATGTGCTCTAAATCAATCGACAGTTCTGGACGTAGCCTCTCCATCGGTAACTTATCGCAATGTGATCGATTTGCCTCAATAAGTGGTTCGAGGCAGTTTGGCGTCAAGTCACCTTCAAGAAGAATGCTGTGTCGGAAATTAGTGCTCGCAAGAAATAAGCGAGCATCTTCAAACAAATGAAGTTAGGGCTCACCGTTACCATTACACACACCTATACCATGTCGACCACCCAAATGCAGTTCATCAGTGGATAAGTTTCCAAATGGAGCATTCTGAGCCCCAGCCAGCACAACTGTGTCCGAGCTTCTTCTATGGCTAGGATATCGTTTTGTCGGCGAAATATGACGTCTTTTATCGAATCATCGCTAGAGTTTGTGGGTACATATTAGGCGATGACGAATAGACACCTGTTTGTCGCGTTCGGCTTCGTAGCTTTGAACAAGCCAGCCAATCGGAGGTACACAATCGAATACTGCTTGGAATACAATCAACCAGAGCAGCTTCAGCACGTAGACACAGGCAATACCAACACCGGTTTGACCGGTGCTCAAAGCTGCATCGACACCGGATAGGCGCAATGAGAAAGTGCTGCTGGTGTCACCCGAAGGGGATCGCAAAGTGAGCACTGAGCTCGAGTCTTGTAGGCGGATTTTCAAAAAGCAGCAGATACCGATCGAAAAATACCTTATGTTCGGGCAAGTACATCGTGTTGACCGATGTGTGGCAATGAGCATACATTGAGGCATACCAATCTAAAGGATGATCAAGGGCTCCGAATGGAATATGATGAACTGGGCTTGGCCGCTTGCTTGGACATGGACTTGTCAAGGTTGGGGTACGTGTGGAAGGCCCAAGAATTAGAAGATTGAAAACAGGTGAATAAATACGAAGCTGGGACAGGACGGTAAGTTTGAAAAAGTGTAAGAATGGGAATCAGAAGACAATTAGGATTGAGCAGTGTAATCCGAACCCTCTCCACCCTGCTCGATGCACCAGTAGGGCACCGTTGATTATCCCCTTTGGTGGCCAGCGCTTCAGGGAATTGCTTGAAATGAACTTCATAATATTGCGTGGGGAGGATACTCTCAGTTTTCCCAGGCCTAGGCAAGAGAATGTTTGGGGTTCTTAACCAAAGCCTTTGGTTCAAAATCGAAACTGCAAGAGAGCGGGTTTGGCGTTAGGCTACAAGTGGTACATTTAAAGAAATAAGAAGCAACCCTCATTATAACCCCCAACCTGGAGGACCAGGAGTTTGAGTTTGTCTGGCCTCTAACTATTGACCAAACTGGTACGAGTGGCTCTAAAGTTGCCATAAAGCACCAACCAGCACAGCTTAATGAATCTCTAATGCAAGCAGACAATCGCACCAAGGTAAGGTCCAGCCTCATCAAGAGAGCGAGTTGTCTCATGTTAGTATAGTATGCGTCCGGTCGTCGATTCCGAGGGTTTGCGTGTACAGTGTGTACGTAGGTCGTAATCGACCTCGGGAGCTGTCGATGAGCTATTAGTGCGATACACCAAGAAAAATGCATAAAGTTCATATAAGGGAAAGGTAGCCAGTTAGTGATCAAAACGTTATACCCTTAACATCATGTCAACTAACGCAGTGATTAAGGCCTACTGTTGACTTACGTCCAACTGACCATATCGCAGTAATGACTGGGAAATATTCGCAGCACCGCTGAGATGGCATTATTTGGATACAATGTGACATACCCGAGGAACAGGAATAGCAGCGGATTCTTTTCTTGAGGATATAACCGCAGTTGTCTTGTAACTCGACAAACTTGGCACATGCATTAAAAGGAACAGCATGACTTCCGCTAGCACATGATAGAAAATCGACAGGTTTGTCGGTGCTCCTCATATCGCTCGTGATTTGCCCGCGCCGTGTCAACTTTACAAGCAAGATGGAGCATTTTGTGCATGCACAGTGGAACACCGCATTTCTGGTGGAAACCAAACTTTCTCAGGTGCGCACAAACCGTTGTATCTTCTGCACTAACCCAAATAGATGAATAAGTCGATGAACAAACAAGTAGTGCAGCGCTGTGAAATGTCGGCATCGCATCTATTGGACTCTCATACTTTCTAGACAATTACAAAATGCGTGAATGCCAGTTAAGGTTCTGAAGGGTGCTTGTATTCATATGCAATAATAATAATAATGTGATGTATTTTATCGTGAAGCCGAGAATCCGAGCCCACGAATGGACGGATCATGGTTATATCACAACATGTTCAGTCATACGATGCTGTCAATTTTCTGGGATTTACAGAGTTACAATATATATGTTTTTGCGAATATTTTCATTTGGTACTTCGCCGCCGTATATTACCAGTACGCGGGCATTCTCCTTTGGTTGTTTTCAGTGCAGCTTGGTGGTTCCATGATGGCGGCGGCTTGATGTGGAGATGGAGTAGGAAGTACCATGTAACAGTTAGCTTCACTCAACCAAATCAGCTGAGTAATACACACTAATAAAAGTGTTGGTGCTATTTGCGAGTAGCAAGTTAGAGAGTTGCAAACATAAGGAAAATACTATATTAAGGTAACTCCAATGGATCATCAAACTCAAGTCGCTTTATCAGAATAAGTTATGCAGTATTCCCATTGTACGTTTTTAAGTCATAGCCTAGTGTCTAGACAATCTTAGATCTAATTATGGTTGCAATAATCATGTTGTGTTTTGGCCTGCCAAATTGTTGGGATGCGGGGTGAGCTCAGTTTTATTCCTTTCAGCCTTCACCTTTAGGTGGATAGTTAGGGCGAGCCTGACTATGCAAGAAAAGGTTAATGTTGAAGAGGGAGAATTAAACAGATAGGTTGATAATGAAATAACCACGTATTCACTGCAGTAAGGACTTATTCAGTGGCGAGTAGTCTTGTAGAAAATGCCAAAAGCAGGTGATTAGTAAAGTGTGCAATAGTTGTGCGATTTTTGGTGTAGAGATATAGAGGAATTTCAACAAAACTAAGATCGAGGCTATGGTCTAAGGGGTAAGTTAATGGGAAATATCGGTAAGAGAGTAGGACGGTAGAGATGAAGTAACTAGGAACCAGGAACATAACAGATTCAGCATAAAATAAAATAGGGTAAGAAAGAACAAGCGATGTAATACGGGCATTCGTGGAACCGTCTCCCGGTGGACCTGCTTCCATGCGGATTAGTCCCCATGATGTTTCACCCGAACCACCACACCCCATCTGTTTATATATCAATGCGGTTTAAAAGCAGGCTGGCCACTACCGGTTTTAGTTATTATTTGTGCAATGGTTTTGCTGTAATATACTTCCTCACATCAAACAACCCTTACGTCATTCATAGATTTTGCTTGCATGATGACATGGATCACCTGTTGACGTCATATCCATTAATTGTGAGTTCAGCAATTCAGACTGGACTGATATTTTAATGTTTGCACACTTTCTATATTCACCATTGGGTCTTTTGGCGTGAGTATACATGTTGCTTAGAAGCTTCAAACCATCACCTCATGAGTTTGACCCAATCGTTACCAGCAGCATAACAGGAGAATGAGATGAAATAGTTAAATTAGGGGTAGAAATATCAACGAAATAAGTAGGAAAATAACATGTATCGCGACATTGTGATATACCATATGATTTGTTGTGACATAATATTGCAGAACATAGAATAACAGGTAGCGTTATTAATGTGTTGTTTTGTCCTTTCTATACGCAGTAGGTGATTCAACTTATCCGGATGCCATAGGACAGTAGATTATTTACAAATATGAATGAGAGATAAAGAAAGAAATACACATTTTGTTTCTGCAAATACATGTGGGACTTCAAAGGTGACATTTTTCGAGCATACATTTAAGGTATGATGGCGTGGGGTGAATCTGCATTATTGGTCATATATTGTTTGAACCTGATGAAATTAGCACATTTGTAGACAATTTAAGACCGAATGTTCTCATTATTTTTTGCATGGTTGGCTCTTGTAGGTTGATAAACTTGTTTAGTCCAACCATTGATCTGAATGTTATGGATTATTCCCAAGCGGTTTCCTGACACTTTAAGTATGGACGTCCTCCAGTCAATATGCGGTAAGTTAAAATTTCCACATAAAAACATATGTTTGTATGAAATATTTAAGGCAGCGTTGGTATTGTCAACTAGTTATACTGTATCATGATTGGTAACGCTAGGGGAACTATATACGCAACCCAGGAGTAGGTCACTGGAAGGGGTTGCTAAACACAACGAATCAACTAGATCACTGTGAGTCAGAAGATCAACAGGCATCACTGTGATATCATTTTGAATGTAAATAGCGCATCCTCCTACTCGTTTGTTTAGACTTACTTTCAGGAACAGGTGGTGCCCAGTATCTTGAAGCCAAAAATCACTTATGTCTGAGTTGCACCATGTTTCAGTGATGAAAACAAAATGGGGAGTTTTAAGGCGGCCAAAATTTGTATGAAGATGCAAAATAGGTGGTAGTGAACGAATGTTTTTAACAGCGGAATCTAGAGAAGAAACGGAAAGAGGTGGTGCAGGGAAGGTTAAGAGTGACTGTTTGCAAGTAATGTTATTGATGTTGTGCCACAATGAGGCATTCGTGATTTGGAGATCTCCAGGTTGTATTGAGTCCAACTTAGAAGATGTGTGAATACAGAGATCAACTGTTGATTCATGGGTCCTATTGGTGGAAATCCCAGTAGTGGAGATAATGTTGGAAGATATGTTCTAAAAATGATTTTGAGAGATTTCCATGGCAGGGAATGGCGGCGGGACATAGACTGGTTGTCCCATTAACACGCATATAGATTGCACATGACATCTCTGAAATCACTTGGTGATTCCGCCTTCACGCGGAGGAACAATGTGATAAGGCAGCGATAACAATTTGCGCTCATTTACCGAGAAGGTTATGAACCTACTGTTGTAACGCTGCTTCCCCTTCGCTTTCTGCCACACAAACCCATCCCGGGGTAAATCAGAACAGCGTTCCTATTAGATCAAAGTATATTAGGCACAGGACACGGTTAAGTTTATAGGTCTCATGCTCTTACTTCTGCGGTCTGTCACGGGTTCGACCTTCGTATGGGCCTTGAATGTGGATAACGTCCGCATCATAGCAACCATGCGATGATGTGGATTTGATATCATCAGCTGACAGAGTGATTCAGCCGTGTTACCGTCCGTTGGGTAGAAAGCCATGCCACCCACACAGGCTTCTCTAAATCGCATGAAGTCTTAAGACCGAGGCTGGCTAGGGTGCACCATGGTCGTCAGCGGTCTCGCCTCCATGACACAACGTACCTGGGGACCCAAATGCTTGACCCATTTGATGGCAAGAAAAGGGACGGCGGCTACAGAGCTAGACAGATGATCTTTGGACAAAAGCTGCGCGCACACAGAATGCGGAGACGAGGTCATTACATGTTCCACTCTCCGGAGATGAGGAAACGAATACATTAGGTGTATGAGGAAGGAGAGTATTTGAAGACCGTGGCTTCCTTGCTGCAGGTGAACGTTAGCACTTGCCGCAGTTGGATATGAAGGATGGAATCAGCGGAGCCGAGGGGCAACCAGAGAGCTCGTCTCTGGTCTTTGAGAGAAAACCCCGTGAACGCTCTCGTTGCATGGATATCAAAAGAGCCCACCGTTACCCTATCCACTCTTCGTTTGAGGTTAAAAGCAGAATACGACGTTGAAGTGAGTGGTACCACGGTGTCCAGATATCTGGACGGGCGCATTATAACCCTGAAGAAGTCTCGTACAATCCCGCAATCAATGAACATATTGGAGAAAATAGCGACGCAAACTGTTCGTCTTGACACTGCTACAAGTAAAGGATGGAAGGAAGGAAACCCGTTTGGATAGATAAAACGAATTTCAACCTCTTTTGCGTTCGTACTAGTGGTCGTTCAGAGCGCGGCAGTCGTGCACAGTGTACCGTGGTAAACAGTCGCAGCCAGAATGCGCACGAACTTGGTACAAGGAGGAGGGCAACATTGTTAGGTTTTGCGTGGCAGCTAAAAAACTACGATGCGCGCAGTGGGTTCGAGAAATTCTGAATGCCCAAGGATCGCATTTCATGGAATAGTGCATTCTGATTTTTGAAAGATGTGTTTTGAGAACGAATATTACAACGCCTACTAAATTTAGCATGTTCGTTTAAAAGAAACCTAAATGGTACACTACCCTATGTTTGACATGTAGTGTCCTGTGAATTACAAACGAGCTCTGGTTCTTACCATCTTTGCGATAGCTAGCACATCTATGCTCAGAGGAAGCGATTAGATGTGAGCTGCAAAGCGTCTCCACTACAGTACGCGAGAAAGAACGTACAGAGAAGTTCCTAGCAAAGCAATCAAACGGGAACGCGAAAACCAGTAAGGAACGTGTGCCTGACGTCCCTAAACAAATGGTGTTCATAACGATGCTATTCAAAGGAGACTAAAATAGCATCAGATTCAGATATCGCCTCTGTCAATCAATAACACACAGGTAGTACGTTGTTGACACCAAGTTAATAAGTTACTGTTTAAATCCACTCTGGGCATGACAGACAGTTGCGCTTCACTATAGACGCTGCATGCGTACTGTGCTGTTGCAAGCACTGGAAGTGCATTATAAGCATAGGTTGTGGAACGAAAGTCATCTTCCAATAAGGCTTCAGGATTTCGCTGAATTCTGATGACAACATATGTCGGCGTAGCTTGCACGTCGGTAGCAACGTATGTCACCCTGTGCAAAACGGCCGCTCGCTTGGCTGCCTGTATTAGATGTCCATGTCAGGGTTAACATTCGCGGATCCCGCTGAAAATTATTCACAGCAATCTGCAAGGATGTCGGTAAATGAGAGAACAGCGTTTGGCATGTTTCCGTATTTATCTAATTACCTGAGTGAACTTCGTGCGCCGCCAGTATTTATTGACCCTGCCATGCTGCCTCCGGCGATGATGTGGCATTTTTTGGCAACAGGGCAGTCTGTAGCAAAGTGATGTGTTTCGTTTCCAGTGATGCAATTGAGGACGACTTGAGGCAAGCATTCAAGGCACTGGATGTAATAGAGCAGTTCCATCTGCATTCATAATCATTTAAATGGTCTCATTTTGTGAGCCATTTGTGACTTCCATTCTGGATCGAATCACCAGTCTGGAGCACCTGTGTCTAAATCATACTTTGTTATTTGTATTCCCTTAGGGGACAACTAGGCTCACATCTGCTAGACTTCCTTTGAACGGCCGTTTGTTACATCACGGCGTGCATTGCTTGGACGGTAGTATACTTGCAATCTGTCCTGACTTTTAAAACATTCCGTCGCACTCACAGCGTCCATGAACTGAAGGTGCAAGCGAAAACTGTGGTGTCACTTTTATTCTTCTTCGCCTAAGCTCATCCGGAAAGCGACGAAAATGAACTGGCACGTGAGGCATATGATCAGCAGACTTATCGAAGCACAGTTTCTATGTCGTCGGTTTAACACCTCATGGAAACTGCTACATTGCTATTATGAGACAAGGTACTGTAACGCGCTCGTGTGGCTGACATTACGAAGTTGTGCTTATAGATTTTATGATGTATATATATTTTTATATATGAATTGAACCGCATGCATTTGAAATCCCTACATACGGGGCAGATGCCAAATATATGCACTCGTTATTTGCGCAATTTCTTCACCTGACCAGATAGTCTTAGCGCCAAGTCAACTGAAATGTATCCTTAATACATCAACCCACTCCTTTCACACGGTATACCGGCGATGGTGGACGGCACACTGCTCTGCCCGCAAGGTTATTCCAATGGACTAGTTCCCAATGCTCCCACACATATTTACCGCCTACATAAACTGCCATTATAATGAATCACAGAGGGGTGACGCGAACGCTGCCTCCATTATCTATGATATATTCTCATTACTTTTGATTAACGCCCCAAGTTTCATCAACAAACGGTATTCCCTAAGTATGATTGTACATTTAAACGAATTGCAAGCAATCCTCGTTACCCAAACGTGATACCGCGCTGGTTTATTAGACCGTAATCCAAGTACCGTCATTTGACACAATTTTCGTAAAGAGCGCTGTAAAAGAATAGGTGGAGAATGCCTCCTGCAAATCCATCATATATGTACAGCTGAATGGCTTAAAAATCCACCGCTGACGAATGTCCCTGGTTCTCCCTGATTTTCCCTCTCGGAATCCCCGGTATACTTGCATATATCCGCAACCCGTTAAATTTGCCAACCGTAAATGTTGTCCATATTACCTCAGCTTTCGATTCTCCATCGGAATAGACGCACAAACAAATGATACTTGTAGGTGGTTTCAACATACCGAAGATACAGTGGTCCTCCAAGAACTTCTTGTCTATACACAGAGACTTCATTTATTCAGTCAGATTTGTTTGGACACAAAGTGTTGCTAATCCAACTAGGTTGGCGAAAACATTAGACGTGATGTTTACATTGGGTATGGCCAACGTACAGAGAGACGTTACATAGAACATCCCTGGTATCGACGAACACTTGATACTCTTAACATTCACTGTTAAAATGGCCACCAAACAAGACCTCCTTCCTACTACTCCAACCACAGTAGTAACTGGAAACCATTCCGTTAAATAATGCGGTCCTGCGATTGCGGTGTCTTTCTCCTCTCCAACAATGCATGCACAGCAGTGAAGCACTGTCATCATTAATTTTAGTAAGCCAAAACCCACGTTGCTGCACAAGAAAAATGAATCAATCAGGCTTAAAAAGAAACAGCCGAACGTTCGATGAGCCAGCAATCCAGCAAACCGATCGCGCGCTAATAAAGTATGAGACAATTTCCAATGATTCCACAGATGCACCGACGCAGCTCTGAAAACAAGCACTTAGAGTTGATGGGGAGAACACATGAAGATAAAGCAACCCTAGGAATGAAAGGTAAAGCAAAAGAGCTGGTCTGACTTCTCCGTCGAAGAACCAACGAAAACTTTTCGTTGATCATTGGCATGGTGAATAATATCCAGGTGCATTTAACCCTTTTTCCTCCGCCTACATGAATCTTGACACTAACGCCATAATTACACCAAGGCTCCATTTAAAGTGCTATTGCTCTCCGCAATATCCACCAAGCAACACATTCTATCCAACCGTGCTCAATTCTGGAAGCTGATGGCATATCCCTATCCGCCATAAAATTTGGAGAGTCTGGATATGTCACTGTTCATTTTGTATATGTTTACCGTTTCACTAGGATCCAAGTAATTTGCATAGCAATGGAACACTTCATTCATCAGCCCGCGACACAAGGGCTACGCAAAACTGGAGATGGATAATAACAGGCAAAGCCAAAACACTCTTATAATAGTTAGAAATTCATCACATCTAGACTCACTCAGACAGCCGCCACACGCCCGGAAAGGCACTGCACGCGCGTTTCATCCTTTCGGGAATCATCAGCATTGAGCATTCCATCGGACCCTTGTTACTGCTCGAACCCGCAACTCGACCGTTGCCAGTCCGTGTTTGAGACCATTGAACTACGGGTACGTCAACGACCGTCGTGAATAAGTTACTAGATGTGATACAGCGCCGCTCACTATCCACTGACTTGCACGTTACTGCAGTGCATAGGACAGTGTAGCCCCTTTACATTGCGACGAGCTTACCAAATTTAAGCCCCCAATTTTCCTTTGGCAATATAAGCGGTTTGTTCTGCGTACTGATCACAGAAGAGCAGTAGCGGGAGTTGAATGGTATAGTTAGAAATTCGTCACATCTAGACTCACTCAGACAGCAGCTACACACGCGGGAATGTACTGTACGCGCGTTTCATCGTTTCGGGAATCATCAGGAGTGCGCATTCCTTT
>OX104066.1:37997843-38028826 GCA_944474145.2 Dicrocoelium dendriticum
AAAAAGTACAAAATGTTGTTATGATATGCGCAACGGAAAACAACGGGATTTTGACCAGGCTGGGAGTGGGCAAGTGGTGAAAGTTTGTTTGACGTACATATGTTTGAGTGATGTAATCACAGAATTTTGCATCTACCTATTTCAGTAAGTTGGCTCTATTGGGGATGGCCCACGATGTAACGTAGCAGGAAAATAGGAATGTGGAAAAAATGGATCTATAGTAGTGAGCAAAATTCGTAGTAACAAAATAACTTTGTTCATCAACACCTAGTATAATATTTGCGTTAGGTAGAATAATCCGTCAACAAAAAATCAATTAGTTAAAAGGAAAAATGTATAAATCTCGCTACAAAATTCTTAAGTCTCAAAACCGAGAGATTTATTATAATCCAGGAGGCCGAATCTAATGTATATGCTTTTCAATAGAGAGTGACGAAATCCCCGAATTAGTCAGGTATGCTGCTGCGTCTGTCGAAATCGAGACACGACATTCCAAATGATGTGACTCAAGTTAATGCTTTTGGTGATATCCTTTAATTCATCAGTATTTGAAAGCTTATCAAAGCAGTCGACGGGCTTGCGATTAGATGAAACTTACACCTTTCTTTATTTGGCTCCGGCGTAGTGTAAGCGCTTCTCCAAATGTCGGCTCCTATGTGCTGAATGCAGTCCAATGTTTAAAATTCGGCCAGTGTTTGAGCCGTGTGACATGCAAAATCCTTTAGAGAAACATGGGACAGTGTCTGGATAAGGCACTTTGTTGAATTGCAAAGAAGATATTTTCATGCTTTAATGCGCACAATCTGCAAAGCTCCCATCAGCAAGTTGACATCATTGTGCTGGTACGGGACGAATTTGTTCAATCCAGACAGTCTTACTCCGCTTCATAAAGTCGTAACCAATACGTTAGGCTCGTGCGGAGGACATGAGATATGAATTTGATTCTCTTTAATGAGATCCTCGAGGCATTCTTGAGTCCCGGCTTGGTATTATCGGATAAAGCATAATCACACAGAGCGTGATAAATCACGATATCGTTCAACGAAAAGTGTCAAGGTTTGCGCTACTTTCTGTTCTAGGGAGGACTGCATATTCTCGATTTGTTGCTTGAAATCTTTTTGGCGACTACGTGGAGAAATCATATTAGTATGCAAAATAGTAAGGTTTCCCCTTAAGTATGTAAGCATAATTTGAAATTAGCCTAAAAAGAAACTGCTGCGCAATACCTTCAACGGAGAAAAGAATACAACCTCCTAGGTTTTCGATCAATCTACCTTTGCCCCGTGGACTGCCGAGCTTACCAACCGAAGTTATGTACTCTCCCAATTTAGCCATTTACATCACATTCCCATGTCACTGAGCTTTACTCATTTTGTTATATGAACAGACATACTTGAATATATTGGAGCTAATTGCCGTCCTTGGAATTAAGGCTTTCATTGACGCACAGAAATCTATAAAGATGGGCGAGCAATCCAAACGTTCTTTCTAACATTCACTAAAAATAGAACTTTCCATACGGTTTGCTTAATGCTAGGCACTCAGAAAAACCAGACTTATAAAACAATTCCCTACGGCGTTGCCCATGGGAGTCTCATTTAGTTTATTTGAATATTACTCATAATTCCTAATGTTTTCAATTAGCAAATTACAAAAATATAAGTCGCAATAATTTTTAATCATCCTGAGTAATTTATCCATTGTTAAGGAAGAGACAACGAAGATATGTTACTCAAAGCCTTACGGATTTCTATTCACAATTTTTCCTTAAAGCCAGGTTGATAACTTTGACCACGCTGTTGCATGATATCCTGTTCAGGCCCATAATCCGAAAACCTTATATTTTTGAAGAAACCGTGTTCACATTGTGAATCTGGGTCGAGGTAGAACAATTCTAATCAATTCTATACCATCTAACAAGCAATTTCGCGCACAGTGCTAATAAGATTGCTATGATTCGGACGTTTTCCGCCTTTAGCCAGACAGTCAAGACGCATACCGAAGTGGAACCCGTGACAGACTGCCGAAGTAGATATGAGACCCATAAACTTAACCGTGTCTTGTGCCTCATATACTTCGATCTAGTAGGCATGCTGTTCTGATTTACCCCGGGATGGGTTTGTGTGGCAGAAAGCGAAGGGGACGCAGCGTTACAACAGTAGGTTCATACCTTCTCGGTAAATGAGCGCAAAGTGTTATCGCTGCCTTATCACATTATACCTCCACGTGACGACAGAATCCCCAATTGATACGAGAGATATCAGATGCAATCTATATGCGTGTTAATGGGAAAACCAGTCTATGTCCCGCCAACATTCCCTGCCATGGAAATCTCACCAAATCTTCTTTATAGCATATCTTCCAACATTTGCTCCACCAATGGGATTTCCATCAATAGGCCCCATGAATCAACAGTTGATCTCTCTATTCACACATCTTCTAAGTTGGACTGGATAAAACCTGGAGATCTCCAAATCACGAATGCCTCATTTTGGCACACCATCAATAACATTACTAGCAAACAGTCTCTCTTAACCTTCACTGCACCACCTCTTTCCGTAAGTTCTCTAGATTCCGCTGTTAAAAACATTCGTTCACTACCACCTATTTTGCATCTTCCTGCAAATTTTGGCCGCCTTCATCATCATCACAATCAACAACAGTACATCAGCCATGTGAACTGATGCTTCGCTGCAATACAACCATGAGGACCTATGAAATAGAGAATATGAAGAGGGAGCGAAGAGGGACTTCCTGAAAAACTTAATACCCCAAGCAAACATTCAGGGTCAAGACGCCTACACCTTGTGTTAACAAATACCGTCACAAACAGCTGACTATCGTGCAAAGATAAGGCTGCATCGGCGAGACAGCTTCCTTGCTGCTTTCACTGCCACGCGTCATAATCAGCCATTACCCCGCAGATAACTCAGCACCAAACATGCGTTAAACAGGCAATCCGATCAGAAGAAGGCAGCAGACGCGCCACTGGTGTCGCTTGCGAGCCATGTCTTGCAAAGCCTCGAGCCAGGCACAAGGTTAGTCACGTGGACTCCAACCCGGAAGGCGAGACGGACCAACGGCACCCAGTTTGGTCGTCAGTGACTTCATTTCCCGCTGCTAAGTCAACTTCTGTCCACCTCGAACCCTGCGCCATCCTACACCAGGGAGATTGAACAAGACCCTCCTAGGTAAGCGGTGACAAGACATGTGCAGCACGTGCCCGAGCCAACGCAACTTATTCAGTGCTATCTGTTGTCCTAGGGAGCTAGCAGGATTATCACCACCTAGTACTCGCCTAGGCACATCATCGTTGCGGACACGCTGGTGTCATCGGACACCAGGAATGCTTCGTAGACAAGGATGATCAAAGACTTGAAGGCACCTCAGATCTTCAGACCGAAGGGGCCAAATCTCACTACCATACAGCAGAACGGCTCTCACTGTGGCCTTGTATAAATGGCCTTTCAGACGGAGGGAAACTCGCTTCTGTCGTCAAAGATGACGCAGGTTCAAGAAAGCAGCTCTGGCTTTTGCAATACGTGAGTTGATGTCAGTTTCTATGCGACCATCATTGCAGATGCAGCTGCCAAGATAAGTGAAATGATCAACCACCTCGAGTTCCTCGTTAGCAAGCGTCAAGGGGTCATCAAGAGGCTGGTGGTCCTGCAGCAACACTTTGCACTTTGAAGGTGCAAAGTGAATACCAAATAATGGACCACACTAGACAGGCTATACAGGATTGATTGTGCCGCCCCAACATCCTCGAAAAGCAAGACGATATCGTCCGCATTATCTACATCAACTAACCTTTCACCAGGCAGCACTTCAACGCATACATCGTGAGATCCCGCAAGGGAACACTCCATGATAGAATCCACGACGAAATTGAACAAAAACGGGGAAATCGGACAACCCTGCCGAACGCCACTTGTAGTCTAAAAGCTATCCGATAGGACACCGTAGAACTTGACGCGGCCTGTAGTATTCCAGTATAGAGCACGAAGGATGTTCACATTTTTCGTGGGAACACCTTTTCGCGAAGTATTTCGAACAGAATCGATCGATCGACCGAATAGAACACACTCTTGAAATTGAGGGACACAGCTATTGCCGATCTGCGGTATGCGTGGCGCTGATCTAAAACCTGCCGCAAAGTGAATATATGGTCTATACACCCAAGTCCTGGGCGGAAACCGGCCTGCTCTTCCCTAATCCGAGATTCCCGTTCTGCAGTGAGGCGAAGAACGATAATCGAGGCCGGTAATTTTGTCACAACTGGCGTTAGGCTGATACCCCTGTGGTTAGCACAGTCTGTGCAACTGCCATACTTGTACATTGCCACTATAATCGATTCGCTCCAATTAGCTGGCACACTCTCTTCGTTCCAGCTACGTTCGAATTGCGAGGTCAGTGCCCTGCAGCGGACCTCACCTCCATCCTTAAATAATGCAGGTGGGAGGGAATCCCGGCCAGCCGCACGAAAATGATTGTGGGCTGTGATCGCGTTTCGGACGTCGGCCTCCGACGGAGGCTCTAAACTAACCGTGCATGGCTCGTCCTGCATCACCTGTGTAGGAAGAAGTCCGGGAGCAGGGTGCCAGCTGAAATGATCTTCAAAGTGTTCAGCCCAACGAACCATACGGCGCTCCTTAGTGTGTAACAGCGCACCGGCGCTGTCCCTGATTGTCTCATTGACGCCTGGTTTTCTGGGACCAGTGGTGCGGATTAGTTGGAAGAGCTTCCGGTAATAGCCTACTGCTCCTGTCTCCTCCATTTCTTGTGCCCGGCTGGTCCACCAGGCTTCCTTGTCAGAACGTAGGCTCTCCTTTCGTTCACGCTTAATAGCCCGTCTGGTCACATTGTGTTCAGAGCCAGCCGGGAGGTGTCTTCTAGATTCCAACATGTTCACGGACCTCTCGGATATCCAGTGACTGGTGCGGTGACGGCTGATAATGCCACAAGCAGATGCTCCTGCGTCGTGCATGGCGGCTGAGATCCTATTCCACTGAAGCTCAGTGTCATTAGGGCATGACAGCGAGAGTTCGCTATGCAGTGCTTCTTGATAGGCATGCCTGACCGAGGGCTGGGACAATTACTCCGTTGCCAATCTGGGGAGACGCTTTGTGTGCCGTCCGGTAAAGTTCATGGAGAAACGACAGCGCACCAAGGCATGATCAGAATCGACACTGGTACTCCAGTACGAGCGGCAATCCAGAATGGAACCGTAACACCTGTAACTTATGGCTATGTGGTCAATTTGGGTCCATCGCTGGCCAGCTACAGGTGGAAGCCAAGTGGCACTTCGGCGCCCACTGTGTCTAAAAGCAGTGCTAGTAAGAAACAACTGGTGCTCCGTACACAGTTGCAGCAGACGCTGGCCGTTGTCATTCCGTTCGGAGTTAAGTCCATAATTACCACCCAGCTGAGCTTCTGAAGAGCTCAGATGCCCGACTTGTCCGTTCATATCCGATGCAAGTACTATAATATCTGAACTAGTGGCACTGCGTACTAGCGCGTTCAGTTCGTGATAGAAAGTGTCCTTGACTGCATTAGAACTGCAGTCGGTGGGAGCATAAACGGAAATCACTAACAAACAGCGTTTTGTACTACTTCGCGAATTCACTTTAGCTGATGTCGTCAAACGGGCTGCACATAAACGGCTGTTCACCGGAATCCAATCAACCAACGATGACTCAGCCTTGGAGCTGAGAATGATCCCTACACCAGCTTGACCCGTGAGTGCCGCATCGGCGTCTCCGGATGCGTGCAACCAATAACGAGAGGATAAGCCGGGTGCAGTCAATTCAATAACCCCGTTAGGTTCATTAATCCTAGTTTCGGACACACAACCCCCATCAACACCCAGTGTGTCCAAGGTGCGTGCGAGTGCAGCCTGCTGACTTGTTTGTCTTAGAGTGCGGACGTTGAATGTCGCCATGGAAACGGGACAGCGTGGGCATATGAGGGGGTTTTGCCGATAGGCGTCCGATAGTTATGGTGGGATGGTGGCTGCAGATGGTTCCATTCCAGTGGCACTTAGGTTGCTGTCAATTAAGCTGGGAATTATAGAAGGAAGGTTAGCAATGGGGGCCGGGATGGGAGTAAGAGAAAAAGGTGGAAAAGAAAGAAGGGAGGCGCCAGCAGTAGCATGTTTTCGCTTATCCGCCCTGCTTTATGTAGCAGATAAGGCGACCCTTGATAATCTGCGCGACGGCCGATGCAGGATGAAGTTTATGTTTGAAGAAAATGTCATGGTTGTATGTGGGCTGGGATACTGCCAGGGCGCCCAGACCTAGACAGGAGGACGATTAGTGTTTTCATCCAAAGCATTTGGCTCAAAAGCCTGTCCGCAAGGCAGCTGGGTGGCAGTGCTTTTGTTTTACAGAAATGGACGCCATCCCATTTCAAACCCCCAACCTGGAGGACCAGGAGACTGAGTTTTGTCTGACCTCTCGCCGTTGACCAACCTTGTAGGAGTAGCTCGCAAGATGCTCGAAAGCATCACCCAGAATAGCTCAATGGGTCAATGAGGTACGCAAACCGTCGCACCACGTTAAAGTCCAGTCTCGTTGCGACGCCTTTAAACTCCCCATTTTGTTTTCATCACTGAAACATGGTGCAACTCAGACATAACTGACTTTTGCTTCAAGTTATTGGGTACCACCTGTTCCTAAAAGTGCGTCTAAACAAACGAGTAGGTGGATGTGTTATTTACATTCACAAGGATATCACAGTGGTGCCTATTGATCTTCTGACTCACAGTGATCTAGTTGATTCGTTGTGTTTAGCAACCCCTTCCAGTGACCTACTTCTGGGTTGCGTCTATAGATCCCTTAGCCCCTATAGATCCCCCACAAAGCAGTATACAGAGTAAATAGTTGATACTACCAACGCTGCATTAAATATTTCATACAAACATATGTTTGTATGTGGAAATTTTAACTTACCGCATATTGACTGGAGGACGACCTTACTTAAAGTGTCAGGAAACCGCATGGGAATAATCCATAACATTCAGACCAATGGTTAGACTAAACAATTTATCAACCTACAAGAGTCAACCATGCAAAAAATGAGAACATTCGGTCCTTAAGTGTCTACAAATGTGCTAATTTCTTCAGGTTCAAAAGAAATATATGACCAATAATGTAGGTTCACACCACGCCATCATACTTTAAATGTATGCTCGAAAAATGTCACCTTTGAAGTCCCACATGTAGTTGCACAAAAAATGTGTATGTTTTGCTTTATCTCTCAATTATGTATTGCAAATAATCTACTGTCCTATGGCATCCGGAAAAGTTGAATCACCTACTGCGTATTGAAAGGAGTAAACAACACATTAATTAACACTATGAATGACGTAAGGGTTTTTTGTCTTGAGTAAGTATATTTCAGAAAAAATACCATTGCACAAATAATAAATCAAACCGGTAGTGGCCAGCCTGCTTTTAAACCGCATCGACATATGACCAGATGGGCTATGGTGGTTCGGGTGAAACATCATAGGGACTAATCCGCATGGAAGCAGGTCCATCGGGAGACGGTTCCACGAATGCCCGTATTACATCGCTTGTTCTTTCTTACCCTATTTTATTTTATGCCGAATCTGTTTCTGGTCCCTAGTTACTTCATTTCTACCATCCTATTCTCTTACCGATATTTGCCATTAACTTACTCCTTAGACCGTAGCCTCCATCTTAGTTTTGCTGAAATTCCTCTATATCCCTACACCAAAAATCGCATAACTAATTCATACTTTACTAATCACCTTCTTTTGACACTTTCTACAAGACTACTTGCCACTGAATAAGTACTTATTGCAGTGAATACGTGGTTATTTCATTATCAACCTATCTGTTTATTTCTCCCTCTTCAACATTGCCCTTTTCGTGCATAGTCTGGCTCGCCCTAACTATCCACCTAAAGGTGAAGGCTGAAAGGAATAAAACTGAGCACACCCCGCATCCCAACAATTTGGCAGGTCAAAACACAACATGATTATTGCAACACCATAATTAGATGTAAGATGGGCAAGACCCTAGGCTATGCCTTAAAAACGTACAATGGGAATACTGCATAACTTATTCTGATAAAGCGACTTGAGTTTGATGATCCATTGGGGTTAACTTATTGTAGTATTTTCCTTATGTTTGCAACTCTCTAAATTGCTAGGCGCAAATAGCACAAACACTTTTATTAGTGTGTATTACTCAGCTGATTTTGTTGAGTGAAGCTAACTGTTACATGGTACTTCCTACTCCAATTTCACATCAAGCCGCCGCCATCATGGAACCACCAAGCTGCACTGAAAACAACCAAAGGAGAATGCCCGCGTACTGGTAATATACGGCGGCGAAGTACAAAATGAAAATATTCGCAAAAACATATATATTGTAACCCTTTAAATACCAGAACATTGACAGCATCGCAGGACTGAACATGTTGCTATATAACCATGCTCCGTCCATTCGTGGGCTCGGGATCTCGGCTTCACGATAAACTACACCATATTATTATTATTATTATTATTATTATTATTATTATTTTTTTATCGCACATCGACACAAGTACCCTTCAACCCATAACAGGCATTCACGGAATAAATAATTATGTAGGAAGTATGAGTGTCCAATATATGCGATGCCGACATTTCGCAGCGGTGCACTACTTGTTTGTTCATTGACTTATTCATTTTTTAGGTTACTGCAAAAGCTACAATCGTTTGTTGCACCTGAGAAAGTTTGGTTTCCACTAGAAATGCGGTGTTCCACTGTGCATTCACACAATGGTCCATCTTGCTTGTAAAGTTGACACGGCGCGGGCAAATCACGAGCGACATGAGGAGCACCGACAAACCTGTCGATAATCTCTCATGTGCTAGCGAAAGTCATGCTGTTCCTTTTAATGCTTGTGCCAAGTTTGTCGAGTTACAAGACAACTGCGGTTATATCCTTCTGAAAAGAATCCGCTGCTATTTCCGTTACTCGGGTATGTCACATTGTATCCAATTAATGCCATCCCAGCGGTGCTGCGAATATTTCCTAGTCTTTACTGCGATATGGTCAGTTGGACGTAAGTCAACAGTAGGCCTTAATCACTGCGTTAGTTGACATGATGTTAAGGGTATAACGATTTGATCACTAACTGGCTACCTTTCCCTTTATGAACTTTATGCATTTTTCTTGGTGTATCGCACTAATAGCTCATCGGCAGACCCCGAGGTCGATTACCACCGACGTACACACTGTACACACAAACCCTCGGCATCGACGACCGGACGCATACTATACTAACATGAGACAACTCGCTCTCTTGATGAGGCTGGACCTTACTTTGGTGCGATTGTCTGCTTGCTTTAGAGATGCATTAACGTGTGCTGGTTGGTGCTTTATTGCACCTTCCGAGCCACTCGGACCAGTTTGGTCAATAGTTAGAGGCCAGACAAACTCAAAATCCTGGTCCTCCAGGTTCGGGGTTTTAATGAGGGTTGCTTCTTATTTCTTTAAATGTACCACTTGTAGCCTAACGCCAAACCCGCCGCCTTGCGGTTTCGATTTTGAACCAAAGGCTTTGCTTAAGAACCCCAATCATTTTCTTGCATAGGCCTGGGCAAACTGAGAGTATCCTGCCCACGCAATATTATGAAGTTCACTTCAAACAATGCCCTGATGCTCTGGCCACCAAAGGGGATATTCAGCAGTGCCCTACTGGTGCATCGAGCCGGGTGGATAGGGGTTCACATGCTACTGCTCAAGCCTAATGGTCTTCTGATTCCCATTCCTACACATTTTCAAACTTACCATCTTGTCCCAGCTTTGTTTTTATTCACAGGTTTTCAACCCCCTAATTCTTGGGCCTCCCACACCTACCCCACCCTTGACAAGTCCATGTCCAAGCAAGCGGCAAAGCCCAGTTCATCATATTCCATTCGGAGCTGTTGATCATTCTATAGATTGGTATGCCTCAATGTATGCTCATTGCTACACATCGGTCAACACGCTGTACTTGCCCGAAGATAAGATATTTTTTCGATCGATATCTGCTGCTGCCGCCTGCAAGGCTCGAGCTCAGTGCTCACTTTGCGATCCGCTTCAGGTGACACCAGCAGCACTTTCTCATTGCGCCTATCCGGTGTCGATGCAGCTTTGAGCACCGGTCAAGCCGGTGTTGATATTGCCTGTGTCTACGTGCTGAAGCTGCTCTGGTTGATTGTATTCCAAGCAGTAGTCGGTTGTGTACCTACCGATTGGCTGGCCTGTTCAAAGCTACGAAGCCGCACGCGACAAACAGGTGTCTAACCGTCATCGCTGACTAAGTACCCACAATCTTTAGCGATGATTCGATAAAAGACGACATCTTTCGCCGACAAAACGAGCTTCTTCGCCAAAGAAGAAGCTCGGACACTGTTGTGCTGGCTGGGGCTCAGAATGCTCCATTTGGAAACTTATCCACTGATGAACTGCATTTGGGTGGTCAACATGGTATAGGTGTGTGTAATGATAACGTTGAGCCCTTACTTCATCTGTGTGTAGATGCTCGCTTATTTCTTGCGAGCACTAATTTCCGAAACATTATCCTCCGGAAGGTGACTTGGCGCCAAACTGCCTCGAACCACTTATTGAGGCAAATCGATCACATTGCGATAAGTTACCGATGGAGAGGCTGCATCCATAAATGTCGCTTGATTTAGAGCAAATGTGTGGACACCGACCATGCACTTGTGTGTGCCGACCTGCGGATGTGTTTTGCCGGAAGAGCACGACGACCTTGTGAGCGCATTGACACCAGCCAGCTGGCGAAGCCAGCTGTTATGAATGCATTTCATGGTACGCTGGGATGCGACTTGAGTAACCGCTCACTGAAATCAATTAAAGCTCACTGGTCTCATATACACCAGACCTTAATAGCAGCAGGAAAATCCTCTTGTAATATGTCTAATCACCGACATGGACATTGGGTCTCATCGCAGTCTCTGGAACTTATCGATGCTCGCCGGCATATTCCGGATAGAAGCGAAGACAATGAAACTCGCATAGAGCTCCGGGCAAGACTTCGTGCTAGCCTGAAGAGAGACCGTGAATACTGGTGGTCTCATCTTTCTTCAGAAACGGAAATGCACGCTGCCCGTGGTAAGTTATCCGTAAGTTATTCTGGCTGATACTGGAAACGGACAGCGGGAGATTCGGTGTTAGTGCAACTATACGTGACGAGAGTGGACAGCCTATCCACAACTTGTCCATACGTTTGAAGCGTTGGGCTGAGCACTTTGAAAGGTAATTAGAACGGTCGGATGTGTTCGATTTCTGGCCGGCCACTGATCGCCCCGCTCCGTGGGTTGTCCGTTTGTCTCCCCCGTCTCGCTCAGAAGTCGAACGTGAGATCGCACTGTTGAAGTTAACTAAAGGCGCGGGACCAAATGGTCTTCCAACAGCCCCCTTCAAATTCGGAAGCCTGCTCCTGTGGATGATTAATACGAGTTTCTAGTGAAACTGTAGGAGCAGGAAACTGTCCAAACCGACCGAAACCGCTCCGTCATAATCCCAATGTTCAAGGGATCGAAATGCGGCAGCTGTATAGGAATAAGTCTGATCTCCGTCGCCTCTAAATTGCTTGCCTCTGTCATCCTTCACAGACTGACTGACACTCGTGAAAGCCATATTCGTGAAGAGCCAGCCGGGTTTCGTCTTGGTCATAGTTGCATTGACAACATATTCACAATGCGGCAGTTGTTGGGGCACCCGTCATATCTATTGGCTGGTCCACCGTTGTTGTGTTCTTCGATATCAAACGTACATTCGATTCGGTGGATCCGTGTTCCATTTGGAACTGTCTTGTCAGGAAAAATGTGTTCGGGAAATATGTAAATATTATGTGGGCATTATCCACGCGTAGCCCATGCAGATTGAGGACTTACGGCAAACTGTCGTCGCCATGTAAAATCTCCAGCGGTGTGAGACAAGGATGCCCGATGGTCAAGCGATGACTTGGTCGAGAGGAATGAGGGCCTCCACTTCGAATCTGTCCTAGGCTAGGACATCTCGGCTCCTTACTTGCGGTTTAAAAACCGTGAACACGTTTGGATGGATACACTTGTCGTTATGGCTAGGAGCCGTCTTCAGTGACGTTCGTACTTTGAGTTTCTATGTCCCACCAAAACCACGATCAAACTAAATATTTGTTATATAATTTTGCATAGTAATTTGTTTTGCTGCATAGTAGCCGGTTGGTATCTTACCAGAAAACTTCCCATCAATTACCAGCAGCTCAGCTGGCCTCCAACTGTAAAGTTTGCCCTTTTTATGTGTGCGGCACAAAAGCTGAGGAATTTCCCCCTCTAGCTAACGTGTATAATGATGGAATAAGAACGCGTAGCTAAATAGCCTCCATACATTGCAAAATACAACGAACTGTTGGCAAGATTCGTTATCGAGAAATTTAGATGCAACCAGTGTCTATAAAGTCGAAATGCAATAAGCACTGAAGTCACACACACATGCAGTTGAAGTGCATAGTCTCCTGAGTCAGTTGAAGTATTGGGTACGCGCAGATACTCAGTAACACTCAGACAAGCCCAGCACTCAGACAGTAATCACGTGTTGGGTGGGTACTCCGCTAATGAGCTAGTCAATTGCCGCAGCTCAGACCGGGTAAGCATCTGTTCTGAGTTCCAGACAAGACGTTCACGTATTCGCTGCGGTGCGCGATTACACTAAGTCTCTGGTACTCAAGCCCCTTGCACAGTAACAGCCCGCCTATGCTGCATCACTTGCGTTGGTGCATACGTTGTGTACCACGCTGGCCTAATTGGCGAAGAGAGTAAAGCCTTCAAAGTTTCGGCCGTGGCTGCCTGCTTATGTTATCCTCTGAGTGCAGTGAAACAGCTTACGTCCAAAATTGGTGTCACCCACAGTTACCCTACTATACGATCTGAGCTACGTTATGAACCATTGTGTAATAGGCGGAGGCTGACCGAAGTAGTTCTGAAACCGGGCACAATGATTTCACTCTTCCACGAAACTGGCAGACACAGATCCAGGACGGAGGTTCTGCCACAATTTCGGAGACTGCGCATACAACGTCAACAAAATAGCGACATCCTAAGTTCAACCACAAGCGTGTGCAAAGAAGTTCTACTTTTGAGCCAATAAAGAGTTCCTTCACAAAACAAGCTGCATGGTACAAGATTCTTAGAAAGATTAATTCCGGTATTCTTACTTAGTGTTCACTTCATGGAATGTTGATTTACCCTTTTAATACTAAATCAATGAAGTTTCGGTTATCTGAGGTGCTGTTTTGGTATATTTGTATCGCTGCTTGCCATGTATATTTTCTTTGTCAAATCGTTCCGAATTCTCGCTTGTTTCAAGTTGTGCATGTTCGAAATTACAAAATGCATCCTGTGTGTAATTCAGTGACTACATCCCCTGTTGCCCATCTCATCGGTCCCTTGAAAACGGAGAGGGTAGTTGCCAGTTTCGTCTAAGACTGTTCGAATTTTGAGCACGGTAGGCTGGAATACATAACGAACAACTTCAAGTGCCAAAATATAAAAAAGAACAACATTTCGAAAAGAAACTCCGAATTTAGCTGTTCCGCGCATTATATCAGCCGTTTATATATACTTAGTAGATCGTTTAGATTGCATACAATCATCAGGATGTAATATACACCATGTGTCTTCACGAATGACACTTTTGTCGTTGTGCACACTGCCATGGCAGCAGAACAACTACTTTTGGCGCTAAGAAACTGTCACTATGCACTCGAATTTACAGTTTAGAACGAATGTTAAAACGCCTACCAAATTTACACGTTCGTTTAAAGGAAAACTAAACGGATAACACCCTATGTTTGACATTTAGTGTCCTGTGAGGTGCAATCGAGTTCCGGTTCGTACCATCTTTGCGATAGCTAGCACATCTATGCTCAGAGGAAGCGATTAGATGTGAGCTGCAACGCGTCTCCAATACAGTACGCGAGAAAGAACATGCGGAAAATTTCCTAGCAAAGCAATCAAATGGGAACGCGTAAACCGGGAATGAACGAGTGCCCGACGTCCCTAAACAAAATGTGTTCATAACGATGCTATTCAAAGGATACTAAAATAGCATCAGATTCAGATATCGCCTCAGTCAATCAATAACACCCAGGTAGTAAACTGTTGACACCAAGTTAAGAATTTACTGTTTAAATTCACTTTGTACATGACAGACAGTTGCGCTTCACTATGGGCGCTGCCTGCGAACTTTGCTGTTGCAAGCACTGGAAGTGCATTATAAGCATAGGTTGTGGAACGAAAGTCATCGTCCAACAAGGCTTAAGGATATCGCTGCATTCTGATGACAACATGTATCAGCTAGCTTTCACGTCGGAAGCAATGTATGTCAACCTGTGCAAAAATGGTTGCTTGCTTAGCTGCCTGTATTAGATGCACATGTCAGGGTTAACATTCGCGGATCCCGCTGTAAATTATTCACAACAAGCTGCCAGGAAATCGGTAAATGAGAGAACAGCGTTTGGCTGGTTTCCGTATTTACCTAATTACCCGAGTGAACTTCGTGCGCCGCCAGTATTTATTGACCCTGCCGTGCTGCCTCCGGCGATAATGTGGCATTTAGCAACTCGGCAGTCTGTAGCAAAGTGATGTGTTTCGTTTCCAGTGATGCAATTGAGGACGACTTGAGGCTAGCATTCAAGTTACTGGATGTAATAGAGAGGTACCATCTGCATTCATAATCATTTGAATTGAATCATTTTGTGAGCCGTTTGTGACTTCCATTCTGGATCGAATCACCAGTCTGGAGCACCTGTGTCTAAATCATACTTTGTTATTTGTATTCCCTTAGGGGACAACTAGGCTCACATCCGCTAGACTTCCTTAGAACGGCTGTTTGTTAAATCACGGCGTGCATTGCTTGGACGGTAGTATACTTGCAATATGTCCTGAATTTTAAAACATTCCGTCGCACTCACAGCGTCCATGAACTGAAGGTGCAAGCGAAAACTGTGGTGTCACTTTTATTCTTCTTCGCCTAAGCTCATCCGGAAAGTGACGAGAATGAACTGGCACGTGAGGCATATGATCAGCAGACTTATCGAAGCACAGTTTCTATGTCGTCGATTTAACACCTCATGGAAACTGCTACATGGCTATTATGAGACAATGTACTGTAACGCGCTCGTGTGGCTGACAATACGCAGTTGTGCCGTGAGATACTGCTTATAGATTTTATGATGTAGATATATTTTTATATATGAATTGAACCGCATGCATTTGAAATCCCTACATACGGGGCACATGCCAAATATATGCACCCGTTATTTGTGCAATTTCTTCATCTGACCAGATAGGCTCAGCGCCAAGTCAACTGAAATGTATCCTTAATACATCAACCCACACCTTTCACACGGTATACCGGCGATGGTGGATGGCGCACCGCTCTGCCCGCAAGGTTATTCCAATGGACTAGTTCCCAATGCACCCACACATATTTACCGCCTACATAAACTGCCATTATAATGAATCACAGAGGGGTGACGCGAACGCTGCCTCCATTATCTATGATATATTCTCATTACTTTTGATTAACGCCCCAAGGTTAATCAACAAACGGTATTCCCTAAGTATGATTGTACATTTAAACGAATTGCAAGCAATCCTCGTTACCCAAACGTGATACTGCGCTGGTTTATTAGACCGTAATCCATATACCGTCATTTGACACAATTTTCGTAATGAGCGCTGTAAAAGAATAGGTGGAGAATGCCTCCTGCAAATTCTATATATATGTACAGCTGAATGGCTTAAAAATCCACCGCTGACGAATGTCCCTTGCTCTCCCTGATTTTCCTTCTCTGAATCCTCGGTCTACTTGCATATATCTGCAACCCGTTAAATTCAGCAACCGTGAATCTTGTCCATATTACCTCAGCTTTCGATTCTGCATCGGAATAGACGCACAAACAAATGATACTTGTAGGTAGTTTCAACATACCGAAAATACAGCGGTCCTCACAGGACTTTATTTTTTATACATCGAGACTTCATTTATTCAGTCAGATTTCCTTGGACACAGAGGGTTACTATTCCAACTATGTTGACGAAAACATTTGATGTGATACTTACATTGGGTATGTCCAACCAACAGAGAGGATTCATAGAACATTCCTGGTATAGACGAACACATGACACTCTTAAACTTCACTGTTAAAATGGCCATCAAGCAGGTACCTTCTTCCTACTGCTCGAGCCACAGTAGTAACTGGAATCCATTCCGGCAAATAATCCGGTCCTGCGATTGCGGTGTCTTCTTTCTCTCCAACAATTCATGCACAGCAGTGAAGCACTGCAATCATTTATTTTCGTAAGTCAAAACCCACGTTGCTGCACAAGAAAAATGATTCAATCAGGCTTAAAAGAAACAGCCGAACGTTCGATGAGCCAGTAATCCAGCAAACTAGCAAACGTAACTGCGAAAGCATCTGTGTACAGAGGTCTACCCTTGACCTCGGATCAAGACATTCTTGTATATTCAACTTCTCAGAAAAGATTGAGTACCAAATAGCACGAGCCAGACAATCCTTCGCTAACATCTCTCATAACATTCATACGATCACAGCTACAGCTGAACAATTAAAATTCCTTAATCGTCCCATTCTAGAGTACTGCAGCATACCCTGACGCGATATGAGGGAATCGGTGAGAATATATTAGAAAGTCATCAGCGGTCGTTAACCAACATGCATTAAGGAAATATTCTATCCCAAACTCTCGGAAGTAATGCCAGCAACTCCAGTTTTAATCGCTTTGGCTGCATAGCCTAAAATATAACTGGAGAGTGCAGCACAAGTTGATTCATGGCAATACATATTGCAATCAATTCATCCTTCACATTGCAGCAAATTTACACGCGAGACCTAGGTAACAAAGAGCTTACCTTTATTATACCTCGATGCAAGGCAAATATGAGATCTTACTTTCGCCTTACCTTGTATGCTTCGCTGTGGAATCGGTTGCAATTCACCATCCGGTCGTGTGAATCTGTGCAATCATTTTGCAGTAAGTTGGGAAGCTATCTCTACCTGGACACAATTATGTCGTTTTATCGTGGGGAGGTCATTTGAACATCCATTTAATTAAAGGCGAGACAATGTCTATTGGGTGTAATATTACCAATGCGCAAAATGTACATGGACCTCAGTGTCTGCAACGTACTCAAACTGCAAACGTACTTCCTAAAATCGCATCAGTTAAGCATAAGCTGTAAATACCTTGTCCGAAATGCAGACAAATATAATTTAATAACTGGACGTTGCTTTTGTAAGAGCATGATAACCATTGTGCGTGTAGGTTCTGTGCCAAATATTGCCGCAGCCTTTTACCTGAGAAGAAACATGCCCATTTTATATAGATTATTATTTTTATTCGGTATATAGTTTCGATCAGAGGCTCTGCTTACCTGGGGTCTACATGTGTCACCGTTGCTTTGCATATTAGACCGAACACAAAGTGTGCGCTCGATAAATTTCAGCTGTTATTAGAGCGTTAGAAATTTGGCACAACGGCACCGGCTACCGGCCGGTTCAGAACACGAACTAATGGTAACTGTTATCGACAAAAGATCCGTTAAATTGTTTCTTACGGAGAATGGACAAACACATCATCCTAGGTTGACCAGCTTCAGTCAGGAGTATTGCTGGTGACCCCTAGCAATGACACTGTCATCCATCTCTGCCTTCCGTTAACGGCACTGTGTCAACGTAGTCGGGAGCATATCTGTCCCCATAGACGCATGCATCTTGCCCTATGCATAGATCCAGGGAGTGCCATTGCTTAATGTCCCATGACCAATGAGAGTGGCACTGATATTCGTGAATATAAACTTAAGGGAGAGAATATATTGATACCCGCGTGAAGTTGAATGCACAACACGTTAGTTTTACTTTGTAAAACGCTATCTTATTAGCACTGTGCGTGAAATTGCTTGTTAGATGGTATAGAATTGATTAGAATTGTTCTACCTCGACCCAGATTCACAACGTGAACACGGTTTCTTCAAAAATATAAGGTTTTCGGATTATGGGCCTGAACAGGATATCATGCAACAGCGTGGTCAAAGTTATCAACCTGGCTTTAAGGAAAAATTGTGAATAGAAATCCGTAAGGCTTTGAGTAACATATCTTCGTTGTCTCTTCCTTAACAATGGATAAATTACTCAGGATGATTAAAAATTATTGCGACTTATATTTTTGTAATTTGCTAATTGAAAACATTAGGAATTATGAGTAATATTCAAATAAACTAAATGAGACTCCCATGGGCAACGCCGTAGGGAATTGTTTTATAAGTCTGGTTTTTCTGAGTGCCTAGCATTAAGCAAACCGTATGGAAAGTTCTATTTTTAGTGAATGTTAGAAAGAACGTTTGGATTGCTCGCCCATCTTTATAGATTTCTGTGCGTCAATGAAAGCCTTAATTCCAAGGACGGCAATTAGCTCCAATATATTCAAGTATGTCTGTTCATATAACAAAATGAGTAAAGCTTAGTGACATGGAAATGTGATGTAAATGGCTAAATTGGGAGAGTACATAACTTCGGTTGGTAAGCTCGGCAGTCCACGGGGCAAAGGTAGATTGATCGAAAACCTAGGAGGTTGTATTCTTTTCTCCGTTGAAGGTATTGCGCAGCAGTTGCTTTTTAGGCTAATTTCAAATTATGCTTACATACTTAAGGGGAAACCTTACTATTTTGCATACTAATATGATTTCTCCACGTAGTCGCCAAAAAGATTTCAAGCAACAAATCGAGAATATGCAGTCCTCCCTAGAACAGAAAGTAGCGCAAACCTTGACACTTTTCGTTGAACGATATCGTGATTTATCACGCTCTGTGTGATTATGCTTTATCCGATAATACCAAGTCGGGACTCAAGAATGCCTCGAGGATCTCATTAAAGAGAATCAAATTCATATCTCATGTCCTCCGCACGAGCCTAACGTATTGGTTACGACTTTATGAAGCGGAGTAAGACTGTCTGGATTGAACAAATTCGTCCAGTACCAGCACAATGATGTCAACTTGCTGATGGGAGCTTTGCAGATTGTGCGCATTAAAGCATGAAAATATCTTCTTTGCAATTCAACAAAGTGCCTTATCCAGACACTGTCCCATGTTTCTCTAAAGGATTTTGCATGTCACACGGCTCAAACACTGGCCGAATTTTAAACATTGGACTGCATTCAGCACATAGGAGCCGACATTTGGAGAAGCGCTTACACTACGCCGGAGCCAAATAAAGAAAGGTGTAAGTTTCATCTAATCGCAAGCCCGTCGACTGCTTTGATAAGCTTTCAAAGACTAATGAATTAAAGGATATCACCAAAAGCATTAACTTGAGTCACATCATTTGGAATATCGTGTCTCGATTTCGACAGACGCAGCAGCATACCTGACTAATTCGGGGATTTCGTCACTCTCTATTGAAAAGCATATACATTAGATTCGGCCTCCTGGATTATAAAAAATCTCTCGGTTTTGAGACCTAAGAATTTTGTAGCGAGATTTATACATTTTTCCTTTTAACTAATTGATTTTTTGTTGACGGATTATTCTACCTAGCGCAAATATTATACTAGGTGTTGATGAACAAAGTTATTTTTTTACTACGAATTTTGCTCACCACCATAGATCCATTTTTTCCACATTCCTATTTTCCTGCTACGTTACATCGTGGGCCATCCCCAATAGAACCAACTTACTGAAATAGGTAGATGCAAAATTCTGTGATTACATCACTCAAACATATGTACGTCGAACAAACTTTCACCACTTGCCCACTCCCAGCCTGGTCAAAATCCCGTTGTTTTCCGTTGCGCATATCATAACAACATTTTGTACTTTTTCGCCGTTCAAAATAAATCATTATTAGCATTCTTATAACAATGCGGGCAAATTTGCATCACTCCTGAATATTTGAAAACTCTTCCACATTAGCGCAATAGCTGGGAGAGAAATGGAGTAGCGGATTCAAGTGGTCCCCTAAATTTAAAGCAACACTATCGAAATTTAAGCGTTGCTAATTACATGTTATACACCACAATTTTTATTCCTTCCACCAAATTTTTAAACTAGCGTTTAAGCATTACCTATTTGTTTGATCCTACTTGAGCTATTGTCTTTCTATGAGCTATGTTGGTCTTCTGATTAATTACCTCACAATAATTACCAGTGCAGATAAATACCTTCCAGCGTTTAATTGTATATTAAAACAGTAGCATGGAAAAATCATTGACGTCAACCATAACAACCCTTATGTCATTCTTGTATTTATATTAATTACTGGTGTTGTTCATTTCAACTGCAAGGTGTTGTACGAACGGCATCATTCGCTTAGAAAAGAATGAGATACAAAAAGTGTACGCTCGCAAAAGGGTCTGCGGTAAAACATATTCTCTATTCTAGTCATGTGCTTAAACTTTTGCAAATTCACTCATTTACGAACTAGTTAGCCAAACACGTAATTTTGAAGTTTTTAACGACACGGTTTCATATACATCATTATTTACTGCGCTATTAAAATAGTTATCCCTGTTTGTTGCGCCTCAAATAGTACTGGATATGTATCACACAATTACCCATACAGATCATTATTTTTTTTGTGAAACATACATCATGAGTTATTCAATCCATAGCAACATTAACTATTTACCTGATAAAGATATATTATGTGATTTTGCTTCTCTTAGACAACTACAAATTTTGGATGCATTTCACGAACTGCTAGCGGGTGAGTATAGCAGGAAAAGCTAGCCAAGTTTCTTACAATCGAACTGTTCAGAATCTTACGGAGCAAAACAAGCGAAATATTCCTGTGAACTCTCTAATTCAAGATCGACGTTATCTTAGAACTGTAGTAGATGAACAGCCCGGGCGGACCAATGAACAAAGGGAGAACATAAATCAAAACAACTGGAAATACTCACGTAATAGCTGCGCATATCTGCAAATTTGAATAAGAAACGACTTCATGGTTAACAACTAAGCAAGCTTGGCCACACTCCAGACTTAGCTTTGAGTCACGAAGAAATGCTGCGCATGGAAACCAGGAAAATATGTTTACCTCCAGAACTCCGTGAACTTTTTCAGACAATCGTTACGTTTCTTCAGTGATCATGTTCTAGACGCAGCACTGGCTACTAAACAGAGTGTGAAGGTAGCAGTGTGGATGAATGTAGTATCGCAGACCGTACTCTTCATTTTCATAGGCGCTATTGTCATACGCATATCCCATTTCTTTTACGAATTTACCTGTAGCTGCCGAGAGACCTATGTTGGGCGCACTGATCAAAGTTTAGACGTCAGGATCATTGAGCAAATTTATAAGTGGTTACACATCCGGATGGTTTTGGTGACGGCGGAATCTTGTGAATTGAGTAATGGAGCTGCCTCGGATATCACAGAGCACTTGCTGAGCAACGACCACCGAGTTAACCCGGATGGATTATTCACCGACCTGGTGCGCACTCAGCTGCTCCACATTCTCAGGATATTGGAAACTCTCGGCATGGAGCAAAAGCGGCTGCTGATTTGTGTGCTGAAACAGTTGACTGTGAAGCCTAACCGACTGTAATGGTGTGAGGCTTGACGATGGGTCAATGATTGGCAACTATTTTTTCATATGCTCGCTTTTTGTCTAGCTCGGATTTATGCCTGATTTGTGATTGAGGAGCTTGCAACAAAAGACCGTCATTTCGCAGTTTATTTCCTCTGAAATTTCTGTTTAGAAGTTTAATAGAAATCCCTGTTTGACACGCATGTAAGACGACTACTTATAATCTACAGCATAATCACAAATCAGTTCCTTGCTTTTTGCCCACGCCGTCGCTTAGTACGAACTAATATTTTTGCACTGGACAACCAGTGTGAAACAGAGCCCGGAGGGCAAACTTACGTCATACGCTTATATGTTTCTAAGATATTGACCGTTTCAACCATCGCATCCTGATTTTCTGTACTATGGAACACTAAGTATAACAAACTATTACGATTAATAGTTAAATTTCGACATAAAACCAATTGCATGCTACATAGTAATACAATCGTTAGCAGCAAGACTGGACCTTAAATTGGTGTGAGTGCTTATGCACCACCTTTACTCAGTAGAGCTATAAGCAGTGGTTCACTGAAAGCTACAATTTCTAGGTTGGTCAACGAGCGAGCGAGCGAGCGCTTAGCGTACCCAAGTTCAAAAACATAATTTTCCTACTTCACCAAGAAAATACTTTCCAGCTACTTTTGAAGCAGTTTATAGAGATCAATATCGAAGTATAATGGTAAAAGTCCACTACCTCAGTGAAGTAGCTGTCACGCTTAACTAATCTGGTTCTTAGTAAATCCTGTAAAACAAAACTTCATAAAGTCTGGAGATTTTCGATTTACGTCTCACAGCAGTAAGATTATTCTGTCCCCATGATTTGTTACTTTGTATTGACACTGACTGTATTCCTCCACGCACCGCGTATTGCTCTCCATGATATATTCCTTGTCTACTGGATCCGCGCTTCGGATCAATGCATGGTTCGTTAAATCACCTTGCGCCATTTAGCTGTGTATCAAGGAGATTTGGCTCATGTATGCGTGCCCAATCATATTAAATTTTGCAAATGCTTGCATCAATATTACCTAGAGATAAAAGCTACTATTCAATCTATTAATGACATCCATGTCTAAATTGTTAAGCAGGCAGACGTAGAATACCTTACAAACAAGGAAAGGAGGTTACAGTTTGTCAGGTATTCTTTATGTAGTGAGATTTCAAAAGAAGTTCACAAGTTTATTCTGAAGTTTACCAGCTGTCTTCCATTTATTACTCAGCATTTCGGGGTTAAATCTTTTCATGCTGAAAGCATGTTGGCTGCAGCATTATATTCTACCCTAGTAGGTGCCTGTTGTGTATTCTTGACTTGAAGTTAACATTTCTTATTATTCTCTGTTTTGTGGCCAACATATTTGCATCGTATCCCATTATGTATTTTTTCCATTGCATGGCCACTTTTCAAGGAATCCGCTCCGATATTTACCATTGATACCAAAGCATCAATGTAATATTGTTCTCTTTAGTTTTATTCGGTGATGTTTATTGATTGATGAAAAATAGCCATTATTCCTAAAGGCGAACTTGTAATATTCACATTCTTTTGTTTCCATTCCAGTTTTACTGTTTTGTGATATCGTAGTTAATCTGTCCTATGTAATATAACTTGCTTATTGTCCTTCCATCCGAGTGCATAACGAGTAATATGACTCCACCAATCACACTGTATTTTCAGCTTTTTGTGTTATTCCGTTGCATCAGGCATCAAGTAAAACCACACCTAGGTAATCTCAATAGTTTAGACATCACTGCAGTATTAACCGTGCACATTTTACTACGCCAAGGAACTAGAGACCAGTTAGCAGATCATGCATTTTAATAGTATTTCCACATGAATAATAAGGTACTTAATACCTTATGTTTTACTCTATCTATATATATACCATATTTTTCAGAAAGATAGTAAGCAGCACTAATTACTACAGTGGCTGAATAGTAATTATTTTCACGCATATCTCTTGAGGATACATAGCAGCCCTATATAGATTTCTGAGCATATTTGGGTAATGAGCAGTGCTGTTTATGGTAGCTTAAATTGTGAAGTACGCATTCCTGCCCACTATGTTTCATGGATATTGACACTAAAATTCAATAGTTAGATTATGCAATTTTGGATCACTCTTTGTCTACGGCCGGAATGAAACAGAAACAAATTGCATGCATAGGTTAGAAACATGAAGTATCACCGTTTGATATCTTATGTATCAGCAACCTAGGTAGCACCGGAAACCATCAATAAGCTGCAACATGTGAAACGAAATGTAAATTCTATCATAGCTGCACATGCAAGGAAGATAAATGACTAATTTTTAAGCGGAATCTGACACGGTACACTGAGCATAATTTTGTTTGGAAGAAATGTACGACTTTATCACAATTAGAATCGAAAGTTTGGTATCTGTTGTATGAGTAACTTGAAAATACGTATCAGGTATTGCTGCTGAGGCATTTTAAGAAATTTGAATAATAAGACGATTTCAGTCCCAATGTCTGTTTGTTTGATTCACAATAAAAGCAATTCCTATAAAAAGCAATATTAGACATTTGGAATTTTTAAGCTTGCCTAGTCGCTGGATTTATGCAGGGAGCATGAGCAGTTAGCGCTTATTGGTGACTATTGCGCCGAAAGTCACAAGGCTTCCACCATATTGTTGTAGCCATATTATGGAAATTAACCTTGGCTAATTTGCGATATTTGTCCTTTGCTTTTGTGGCTTGTCAAAGGTTCCCAACTCTAATGGACAAGGCTTATTTTGCATCAGCCTGATGGAAGAAACCATATGTACGTCGAAGAACACTAACATGCCTCAATTAATTACAAGAGGAAAATTATTACAATATAAATATTAGTGCATATTTTATAAATATATATTATGGAACCTGATATAGGTTCCATGTTTTGCTAAGGCTGGCAAAACATGTGGAAGAAATAGGTACAATTTTTGTAGTCACATATATCGGCATTATTGCGCATTATATTATCAACCGGAATTGGTTATTCAAACTGTTCCCTTTAAAAAATAAGAATAATGCAAGAATACTCTAATTTTATCTGTTTGCCAAAAGTCCGCTCATAAAAGGGCCAAACTAATGTGAATGTGAATACCAAATATCAATAGCGATATTAATTGTGCCTGATGCAAAATCCGTAAGACTCTGTACCCTAGTGCACAACACTGTGGATGCTTGTCATTTCGTAATAGCGGAGTACATGCAACGGGAACACTGGATTTCCTGGGTATGTCGTTTTATAATTGCAATACATTACAATACTTGGTTGTGACTTAGGCCTTTAGAGTAAATTAGCAAATTTTTATTGGTGACCAATTTAAATAGAGCTCCTTCAAAATTTGTAAACAAATTAAAACACCATGCATTATAGTTAAGAGTAACCAACTCAGGAGATTTATGGCTGTTATCACGTTATATATGCATGTTATAGAATACTTTTGTCTCAGTTTCATTGGCTTTTTCTATAGATTGTACATTGACGTGTAGAGTGCTGGGTATAGGCGACGTGTTTATGCGAACGGATTACAATTCCACGAAGCTTTTAGTATTTTACCAATTGAACCGATTATTTATCAATAAGTACAATGTATGTTACGCTTGCGATTGTTTTGACCACAGTTAAAATATATACTACGGCAGATAAGTTACTAGAGTACTTAATGTGTGACACTTACTTTGTCTTGCGTTGTTTTGTAGCTTATTTTGGCAGACAATTTGGTGCATCAGCTTTGTAAACATACATTATTTGCTTTGTCATTTATTCCTGTATCTGTGAATCTACGGTATGTTTGAGTGCGGAAAACCGAAACTGATCTCCTATTGGCAAAATTCAAGGTTGCCTTTTAGTTGGGTCGACATGCACGTCACCGTTGTGCTAAGTACAGCTTAGCCAATTTATCCTGTCCTATGCATGGCAGTAACGTTCAGGGCACTATGTACTGATTGGTGCTAAATAACACATATTAACCGACAGGAGCTCCGAGGAGCTCTGTGTTCTACACTACACACTTGGGTAAACGTCGAGTTCATGGTTCGAAAGCAACTATACGCAATCCATTTCCGAGTGGTTAAAATTGATTTTTTAATATTGGAGGTATCGTAGCAATGCAATTATGCATAACAGTTTGTTGGGGCTATTCTCCCCGTACTATTACATGCCGTGTAGTCCATTATCGCAGAAAACTGATCAGGATTTTCGAAAAGCAGCAATTAATTTACACTATTCAACACGGTTTTACACACTAATGAACTTGTCGCAATTTCTGGTTGTGGCGCTTGGTTATTTTTCCACTTCATTTTTCATGGATTACCATTTAGTCTTTCTTTACTGAATTAGTTCCATTGAGTCACCGTTTCTAAGGTCAAATGTTGACAGATAACTGTATGAAAAAACCAACATAGTACGAGCTATCTTTACGTACCTGAGCCTATGTGTCCCAACCGGTGAGCAACAAATCCTTCTAGTCCAAACACGGCATTTTTGCTTTTAACAAATACCGCTAAGAGAAAAGTGATTGCTGATTCAAACGTTTGCGGAAAATATAAAAGCAATGTGTTGCTTGCAAAGCATATGATTGTACGGTGTTTGGGAATGTGTGCTCTTGGCATAGATAAACCAGCTGCACTTGAAAATCGGAAATATTCAAATGAAAAAGCTTCGAAACAATTCTAGAAGTATGAATAGGGGGCGAAATATTCAACTGTGCATAACTGGTGAAAGCGACCTTTTCTTTACTCAATAAAGTCATTGTTAGGGAGGAACCTAGGTGAATAAATTACATTTACTCTCTCTGAGGCAAGCTAACTATGGCTGATGGTAGCATTTATTTCTCTATTTGTCCGCATGTAATTTTTCTCCCAATTTGAGCAGGCGACTTTAGTCTGATATCCATGGTTAAAAGGTGAAATTCTTCTTTTGTTACCGCTCCAACTAATATTTATTATTGCAATGCGTGGACTTTCATTCTCATATTTCACTGGATCTAAACAGTTAATTGAAATTTGAAGCCAATACGTTCAACTATTAAAAGTGCAAATCCTCACGAAGCGTAAATAGGTAGTTTGCTCTCATAATGTTTTTCCACCAGCGTGCATTACTAACAAGTTTTGGAGGTAAAATGTGCTATAAAAATCAAAACTAATGTATCGTCATTTAAGTGAAAATTATGACACACCAGTGGAGCAAATTTTCGTTCCGTACAAAGAATATTTCAAGAGTTACGCCGAAGCACTTTGATATTCTCTTTGCATTACTTAAGTTGTCGGTCGCGAACTTTTATCGTTAAACGTTTTTATACAGCAGTTCTTACCTACTAAAACTTAACTATTTTGTGTCATCTATTATAAATTTCGTTCCTTGTTAATCAGCCTGATGAGAATCGCCGAAACCATGATTGTTGCAACACCTTACCATTTGAACAGGATCCAATTCATCAATCTAAATTGGTTACGTTATTTCACGTTTTAACGAGAAGAAGCAGCAAACAACCTATATATTTTCACAACTATTCCAGAGGAACAATACACGAAATACTAGTGGTTAATTCATGATCTACCTACCAAATGTGCTGAGCCATCTGTAAAGGAGAAGGAAGGACAAGTGAAACAAAGAAGCCCTCGCCCTTCAATCATTGGCTAATGGAAAATTTGGGTGCAACATTACTGCGAATAACAGAGCTAATAATCGGTCAATAAGAATAATTATCGGGTAAAACTTGCCGTTTAAATGAATCCATGGCGGCGTTCTAGGGCGTGGTGCTATTCCGCCAGACCAGCATTTTCCATACAAAAGGCTACAAACGTCCGTTTAACAACAGTGAGACTTGTGGGTGTGACTCGCCACTAACCAAGTCACAACCCGAAACTTCCGACTGGCAAGACGAGTAAAACCACTTTTCGCTAATTATGATACGCCCTGTAAAAGTTTCATCAGCATATTCCGTCGCCACTTCTCTTCCTACCATACACCGTTGATCTATACGCGATACTCATATAAACCAGGTGTACCATGAACTAACCTATGCTGTTCTTCTCCAGCATTATTATAACTGATAATCCTTAATATTTGATCTATATATGGTATGTGTATTACAGACTTATTATACCCATACGCATGTGCCTTACCTAATGAAAATCAAATTTATTCATTTTACATTCGAATCACTCGTAAGGCTTCGAGCAGCAACATCCGCAAAGATTTTTGTTGGTACCGTTAAAAGTACAATGTATTCTCTGTACAATTGCTGTTATTCGAGCACGTCTCCGTGGGTATGTGTCACATTGACGAGAAAATAATTATTGTTTATTGATTTAAACTTGTTAGTATTTCAATCAATTTATCGTATATTAAATTGTTAGTACAGCTGTTAAACTACTCTCTAATTTTTGTCTATTGGTCTTTAGTCTTGAGTAGGAACGAGTGCTATTGAAGGTTGGCGCAATATATGTAAGCACTTAAAGAAAAGATGGTGTATTTTATCTTGCAAAACGTGGATTTCAAAATCGGTAACTTATTTAGATTACAATGTCACGTATCACAATTTAATTCACCCATCTATACCCTGTAACTTATGTCACTGAGGAATATTCCCACAACTTATCTACTAGAAATCTCTGCGATTAACGAGTTTTCTGTTAAAGATGAGGATCAGGCAATAAAAGCTTTCGTTGTCTTTTAACAAATAAAATTTTTACATTGGTAACTCAAACTGGAAGCTCACATGGATATGCTTATTTGGTGATTGTTGAAAACTAAGCCAATTGGTACACGTATGGCAAATAAATGGGTTAGTTTATAATGTCAGAAACACATGATCGAGTTAAATAATTAATCAGGGTGAAAGTAAGTGCTGATATAAGTTCAAAAATTGTAAAATCGTGTCAGTGTATAAAGAGAAAAATATGGATGCATTTTGGCCTAAGCGTCGCAGTTACACTACAACGCCAGCAACATAATGCGGGTTAATTAGATAACTAATGCTAGCATAATCTTGCCTAAAATTGAAATAAATCAATAATAAAATATAAGGCACATCCGTAAAAGTTTACAACATGGCACAACAGCAATATTAACTGTACCAACATTATATAGCTACATAGCCTTATTAAATAAATGCAGAAACAACGAAATATTTTGTACTCCTTGTAACATAAAAGCATGATACTTTGTCACAAATAAACTGCATGTATTCGAATATCTAAACTACAGTAAAGTGGCAGCCATCGTAAACTCAGAATGGGCAGTAAAAATTAAGTTATACGTCGGAACTGTTTTAGGAATAAAAGTGACGTCCTAAGTAGAACTCTAACTTGAACGGTAAAACTTACAGGCAGTAACATAGGATATGTAAACCGCGAATTGGAGTGATCAATAGACATTAGATGGTAACATGGTTAAATGAAGTTCGTGAATTGATACTACAAATTTGCTCAAAAAGAGAAATGCATTTACAAGTTAAAAGATGATGTTAGAATAAATGGGTAATAATTTGCAACGTCGGGGCGAAACGGCCAATATGATGTCATTGGATGTTTGCCGCTAAAGTGAAAGCACATTCGATTATCGTGCTAAGAATTTGGGATTAAGTAAGCATAGTGAAATAAACCACCTTGAAATCCCGTTTCGATTTTCAATGAAAACTAATCGTACTACCAAATTTGTTGACAAATCAAAGATGAATCATCGGGATTAAATTTTGAGCCTTCTTGAGTAGGATTACATAATGGAGTATTGATACCATAATTTTAAAGCGTAGGACAACAAGGGTCATCGGACGGTAATTGGTTGGTTTTGTTCGAATACCCCCTAATAAAGAGGAGTGGTGCTCCCCCGGATCCAAGTTGTTGGAGTTGGGTTTTCTTCTAGACAGCGATAGTAGGATTATATAGTGCATCCCAACATTCCTGGTTGCTGAGTGTACGGATTTCGGCCAAATGAAATTAACACCGGAATGGTTCTTGGTACACAGGGTTTGTGGCATTCCTAACACAGCCTCTGCAGTGGAATTGACAGTGAATAAATTGAAAGGATGACAATAAAAACAGTGATAATAATTTGGCCCCTTATTCTCTGGAATACATATTGTGTAACGTAAAGTAAGAGATCAGCTAATCTGGTTGCTGATTGCTTGCACACGTCACTCCTTAGATCTGATATAATTACACAATGAGACATTTGAAGGTCATTAACATGCCTGTAAACGATTTTGCGATTCACGCAGAATCGACACATGAACAGCTGCTGATGCGCCACATTTTCGTCTGGGATCAAACGCACTAAGACGTTACACAGTGCCACATAGGCATTCGTGTATTCAGACATTTTGCGAGCCATTGTGAGCTATATCCTATGTCCCTTAAGAACATGCATTTGGGTGTTCTGCTTCCCAGAAATGTTTGTCCCTCTGACGACGGAATTGCTTCTGCTCAGATGCTTGCAATACGAGTATGGCAAATATCCTTGTGAAAGTGTCCCCGGCGATTTCTGGTAAACAGTAGCTTAAGTAGTTGCACGATGTTGGCAAGTGCAGGTAACAATGCGTAGACAGTGACATTATAAACTGCATCATCATCTTCCGCGGGATATTCCGCAAATACATAGTTCCACAATAAGGACACACAGTCCATGTGACACAATGGTTGGCTTTTAATAATTCAGTCAACATACGTTCTTCCGTAGTGAGCACAAGTTCAGGAATCCACCGTCTGTTAACAGCTCGAAATCTGGTGGGAGAGGCCATTTGGTTTTGCATAAGGTAGCTACAAATCACCTCTTGCAAACAAGCTTCAAACTGCATGCTATCGGTTACAGCTACTTCCATTTCTCGCAAAGTAAATTCGCCTGTGATGAGAATATGACCGTATGACTTGTTCAAAAGAAGCGAAGGACCGGTGTTCAGTTTTGAGTTCAGTTCACAACTAGATTTTGATGGACGGGAAATCAGTGTATCAGAATTCGGGGAGTCCTTTTGAGCTCTACATGTTAGGTCCCGCAAGGACTTGTATTTACGTGACCTGCTGTTCATAAATGACTTGCTCCTCATTTGGCTATCGAAGGAGTTCTGCTCAGACGCGTGCGAAGGAAGGGTAGTAAATGCATTTGGAGGTGTTCCAGACAATTTTAATCAAACAATTCCCTGAAGTCTCGTTAATAAGTGTCGATAATACCTTCTAGAGCGTGACAAAACATTCTCCATCATCCGATTCTACAGGATGTTCTGCACGGCACACAGTCAAACAACGGATCACAATGGTCACTCTAACCATCTTAAGTGTCTGTAACTTGCTTTGACAAATAGTTTTCGTTTTCGAA
>OX104066.1:38028923-38050654 GCA_944474145.2 Dicrocoelium dendriticum
TGTGCTCTTTTGTTTGACTGTTTGCTATGCAAAAAATTCTGTAGAATCTGATGTTGGAGAATGTATTATCACGCTCTGCAAGGTAGTATCGGCACTTATCAATCAGTCTTCAGGGAATTGTTTGATTAAAATCGTCTAAATCAACTTCAAATCCATTCAGCACACTTCCTTCGCAAGCGTCTGAGCAAAATTCCTTCGATAGTCAAATTCTGATGGTCAATTCGATAATCGATTCTGAGCAGCAGGTCACGTAAATGCAAGTCCTTGCGGGACCTAACATGGAGAGCTCAAAATGACTCCTCGAATTCTGATACACTGATTTCCCGTCCATCAAAACCTATTTGTGAAATGAACTCAAAACTGAACAACGGTCTTTAGGTTACTTTGAACAAGTCATACGGTCACATTCTCATCACAGGCGAATTTACTTTGCGAGACATGGAAGTAGCTGTAACCGATAGCATGCAGTTTGAAGCTTGTTTGCAAGAGGTGATTTGTAGCTACCTTATGCACAAGCAAATGGCCTCTTCCACCAGATTTCGAGCTGTTAACAGACGGTGAATTCTGGAACTTGTGCTCACTAAGGAAGAACGCATGTTGACTGAATTATTAAAAGCAATCCCCTGGGTCGCAGGGACTATGTGTCCTTATTGTAGAACTATGTATTTGCGGAATATCCCGTGGAAGATGATGATGCAGTTTATAATGTCATTGTCTACGCATTGTTACCTGCACTTGCTAATATCTTGCAACTACTTAAGCTACTGTTTACCAGAAATCGCCGGGGACACTTTCACAAGAATATTTGCCACACTCGTATTGCAAGCATCTGAGCAGAAACAATTCCATCATCAGAGGGACAAATATTTCTGAGAAGCAGGACACATAAATGCATGTTCTTAAGGGACTTAGAATGGAGCTCACCATGGCTCGCAATATTCCTGTAAGAACGACTGTCTATGTGGCACTGCGTAACTTCTATGTGCGTTTGATCCCAGATGACAATGTGGCGCATCAACAGCTGTTCATGTGTCGATTCTGCGTGAACGGCAAAAGCGTTTACAGGCATGTTAATGACCTTCAAATGTCTCATTGCGTAATTATAGCAGATCTAAGAGTGACGTGTGCAAGCAATCAGCAACCAGAGCAGCTGAATTTTTACGTTTACATTACACAATGTGTATTCCAGAGAATAAGGGGCCCAATGATTATCACTGCATTTATTGCCATTTCTTCAAGTTACCCCCTGTCAATTCCACTGCAGAGGTTGTGTTGGGAATGCCACCATCCCTGTGTACCAAGAACAATGCTGGTGTTAATTTCATTTGGCCGAAATCCCTACACTCAGCAACCAGGGATGTTGGGAAACTATATAATTCTACTATTGCTCTCTAGAAGAAAACCCAACTCCACCAACGTGGATTCGAGGGAGCACCACTCCTCTTTATTAAAGGGTAGTCGAACAAAACCAACCAATTACCGTCCGATGACCCTGGTTGTCCTACCTTTTAATATTGTGGAATCAATCCTCTTGGATAGAGTGATATATTATCCGGAATATAACAGCAGAATACACCTAGAGCTGCTAGCTTACGAAGAAAACGCGCAAGCAAAATTAAGTTTTTATTTGAACACAACAACCCGGAAGAAACAGTTGAGGTTTTATCAGGATTGGACGATAAATACCTTAGCTAATCAAAAATGTTTAATCGTTTAGACCACCAAAGTCTTCTCCAGAAACTTCAGATGTTTGGTGAAACATTCCTGCATTGGATAGTCAAATTACTGCAGGAACGTGAGCTCCTTTTAAGACTACACAAATTCATGCAAGAAGCATTTATGCCTGACTGCATTCTAACTCAATTCGCAGTACCTGGTGCTGCTCTATGTTATCTTTCCTAAATGACCTAGAGACAGCAATTGCTTCGAAGTGCTCTGCCATTCGCTGCTTGTATCAAGATATGGTGTGCGATCAGGGAACCGGATGACCACTAAAACCCACATTGTGATCTCAGAAATACTTCGAACTGGTCATTTCAAATCACCCTACCATTCAAGGTGGACCAATTCTCACGTTGATCACATACACCATAGTCATGACTAATTGTATTTTCTTGGATCATACCGATTGTAAACTACATGCCCCGAATGCAACCCAGGTGTGCCTTAGCGAAGAGACATTAACTGGTCAAAGCAATCAAAGGCATTTGCAATAATAGCCAGGCAGCACGTCAGCATGCTATGAGGTGCATTCGGAAGATTTATCGCATCCATCTCCCCGATGATGTTCAACATTCTATTCGACCACTCGTCGTATATGCCATCCAAGCTTGAAAAACTTGGTTGAAGCATGATCCGGAGGTGCTAGAGACACCGTAACGCGGAGCTACGCAGCATGTGTTAGGCCCCACGCAATTTCTCAAATCAGCAAATGGGATGATCGCGGTGTTGGCACACTTGATTGATTCTAATCACCAAATTGACACCCGCCAATCTTTTCAACCCATTTACCGTGTACCTGGACGACTTTCACGAGCGGTAAAATGTCGTATACTAGCAGCAGCTGAGGCAATTGCTATCCGCCACCAGAACCCAGACTTATGTGCTCAAAAACGGTTCTTTCAGATTCTGTGTTTGCCCTGGCCCACTATCTTACATCCTGACTACGCAGATCAAGCCACCATCTGCCCTTTACCACACATCTAACAAGCACTGCTTAACTAAACTGGCTAATGTACTTACGTGAGTACAACTCGCCTGTTTCGGGCAGCATTCTTCCAAAGGCGCTGAAACTTACTGTATTGAATTTAGATGAAAAATTAGCAGCAACCTTATAGCGATGTTTTAATGAGACGCACAACCCAATGATGTGGAAACACCGGATCCTCATGCCAATCTATAAAGTAGTAGCCCTGCTGATCCAGAAACTAATCGTCCGATAACACTACATCCCGCGAAAGCTTAGGTTATGGAATAGATTTTACCTGAGCTGCTCTTGAGGTATCTGTAGAGTAGCAAAATGATGGTACCGGAACAGCAAGTAGTTTGCAAAAAACGGTTCTGCACTACTAATCTGTTGATAGCTCGTGCATGGTGGACGGAATCTGTGGAACTTGGTGTAGGAGCAAATGCAGTGCGACCGATTTTTTAGTAAGTTTAACTGAATGGACCATTGTATTCTATTCACAAAATTTATAATTATTGAATCTGCGGACAAGTACATGTTTGGTCAGACGAACTTCTCTTTGAATGTCACCGGAATACAAGGGTTCGAACACCTTTCCGGAACTAACTGAATTTCTCTGCGACATGTATCAGGGTTTGGCACTCGGGCCCCGCCTTTTCCTGATCTTCATAAATTATCTCGCGAGCGTGCTATCTTCATTCTGTCTACTATTCGCCAATGATGTAAAGCTATGGCAATCTGTCGATACAGTGGTGGATCACAGGGGTACCTGGATAAAGCGTACACATGGTGCATTGAAAACATGCGCATTTTAACGCCACCAAGTGCAAGATTATGTGTATACGCCATAAGATTAGTCACAAGTACCGGTTACGGTCACAAATTATACAGCGAGCTTCTCATGATTGTGATTCAGCGTGCTTGTGCGGGATGACATCGGTTATTTGAGGTAGATTAAGAAAGGCATCAAGGAAAACAAACCACTACTTCAGCCTTCATAGTAGAGCTTTCGGGTAGATCACAGCCGGAGTCTTGCCGAAAATGTTTAGCGCTATGTGATGCCGCGAGCGGAATGTGCTGCCCAAGGCTAGCAGACCTGGCAGATGCACCATCTTCATGCTCGAGTTACGGCACAACATAGAGCAAAGAAGCAGGTCAGCCGCTTTTTCCAGCTTCCCTACCCATTCAGGCTGAAAGTTCTAAAAGCATACTGCGGAAGTTATCGCGGCTTCGCGGAGATCTCATAATGGTGTATCAGATACTAAAAAGCCCCAAACACACAAGCCATTCTATATGAAACACATATCTAAGAGGTCATCCGTATAAGCTGGCCAAGTAGTACAGCCGATTAGTATGTAGGCGAAACTTTTACTCTCTCCGAGTGTCACAGTGCTGGAATGCCCTTTCAGCGGTTATAACTATTGCCCCTCCATAACTCAATCATAAACTTCTTGATGATACCCTAGTAGATTTACACTACCGGATATAGCCTATGACTATCAGTTGACGGCATTAGTACCTAACAATCAGTGGATGGTGTCATAACCATTATAAAATCCAGGAAGAAATACTCGCACAACCCCTCGGTGAGTCATGTATCTCCGACGATCCTCTACTATCACCGATTTTGTAACTTCCAATCGCCAACCTAACGATTCTAGGGGATATATCAAGCTTTAACTTTATGCCCAACATAAATCATTGCTCTGCTTTTTCCACTGCCCTATGTAGATTGTTTATTTTTCCAAAAGACCATCGATTTTGTTACATTTAAGGGGTATCTGTTGGAGTTGCTCACTCGGCGGTGAGACTGATTGCATTTCAGTTGTAATTAGAACATTATTTTCGTTTTGTTTTTCGGCCGGTCGTATTTTGGAAACTAGGTCGTACAATCTGTGTTGGATATTAACGAAATCAATCTAATTTTGTTGCCGAAATCCTTTGTACAATAGCACCGTAGCGTACTCTCGACTTTGTATTTTGAATTTACCTGGAAGTTTCACATGTTGCATGATGCACTACCGATTTGCCGATAACAAATGCCTAACTACGAATAATCTCATGAACTGATGGTACATGTTAGTTCACTTTTACTAAAGCGGAGAAATGTTTGAACTAGGTAAGATATGTATGCTCAAGCTTCCAATCTTTTCCTTCAGAGAGAAACCTCCCACCCAGTGCACAGGTTTCTTGCACACTTATTGCGTTTCATGTAATTGCGTTTCAAGCTCTTCATTTTGGCGTGGCCGTTGGGAGATCCAAGCACAGTAAACGCGGATGATTATTTTGATTTCGAAATATTGCGCGTATAGGTCAACATAATAACAACCGTAACCAAAATGAAACTAAGGACTTACAATATGAAAGAAAGGAATAGTACAGCAAGGCACATTTTGAGGAACCCGCGAACAATACATATATTGCACCAAGTTAACCACAGGGACCCGGATATTTTGCAATACATTATGCTTCCAGTGAATCCAATATGATAAGCAGATACAAAATTAAGACAGTATCCAGCATACGACAGTAATCATAATAAAATACGTTATTCTTACCTACTGCTTCTGCTGATGTTATAAAATAGCAAATGTAAATTCACAATGTAAGAAACACCGAAAAATCCATGACATCATTTTTCAGTGTGTAGGACTACTGAATTTCCCAAACATATTTTCCGTTTTTGTACTCTGCCTGCCAATCAATCCATAAATTTAGGATCTGCAAAATCTAAATGAGTTATGGTTTATTTCAATGGGTTTATTGTATGCATTTCGGAAGCAGATGTTATTTTTCATTCAGTAACTTAAAAAGCATCTGTTGAAAAGGCAAAAAGCACAACACGATTGCACTGGTGGAACGTTGTAAAGATAAAGGACGATTTGAGTACCCTCACCAAAATATAACCGTCTAAATGTTACAGCAGTAGAAATATAATGAGAATCCGTTTTTGCCATAATACACAACTCTCTAACATACCGCTAACCAGTGTATTTATTCTCCTCTGAAAAAAGCTTCCTACCGTTGGTAGCGTTAATATATCATTCAAATTTATATTTGGGATCCACACAGCTTGAAAAGCCAGCGAAAGTTCTAGTCCAAACCACTGCTTTCGAGGTGGCACTTAGGGTTTTGAGCAACAAATAAAACAGCGTAATTTACATTTCCCTTTTATTAATGCTTGAATTCGTACCGATGTCAGATTGAACGCTGCAGTAACCACATGAGCTGTAACAGCTGCCAGTTATCCGAAGCCTAGCGTGTTAGCACCACGCTCATTTATTGACCGGTAAATTTCAATTAATCGAATGCTCAGTATTTGCTTTGTTACAATGTATCATTTATCCTGTCTATGTTGCTAAAACAAATTTAAAAAATGCTAGAGTTATCTCACAAATTTGTTTCTGATTTTCCTTTCTAATATAATATGTGTGACACAGCTATCCTTGTGTATTTGGTGATTTGTCGTACTTTCGTTTTACATCCTTCGGCTGACATATTGACAACCTACTTATATTTCAGGCTAGCGCGACATTTACATCGACATCCTCAGCTGTACATGAGTGATAGTAAACAGAGGCGGGAACATGTCGCACGCTTTCCCAGATAGTTGCTTAAGATGGCAACAGTATCCGCAGCGGCAGAAGTCAAACAAATGCGAGGACGGAGGCTGCGGACGAAGGGGGACCCGTGGATTTCGTAATTTTTTTTATATAACTTGAACGTTGTATTCCTTGCCCTAGCATTTTATAATACACTTAACCTCAATGCGGATACATGTTATAATAAATAGAATTAGTTCGATATAACCACAGGCCTGCATTTGGTACCGAGAAGCATGTTTACCAATCACATGTAACATATATATTTACTATGAAATTTCAGCGGTTTAACAAGAGTTGTCGAGTTGCGACCTATACTATTGCTTACTCATTGGAATAGGGTACAAAATAAGAGCACATGTTGGTTCGAATTGAACTTGGGCTACTTGAGTAGACCGTAACAGGAGCGGAAATAGCCTTGTCGCTTATGTCTCTACCAACTGCCTCATAAGGTCCGCGATAATACACGGCGTGTCTTATAGTCAAGATGTTAATTTGTAACAGAGAATGGGATATCACCTGACACATCTGCTACATCAGATCGCGTCAGCGTTAATATATTATCTTCTTACCATAATTGAATTCTAAGACGAAGCTTTACAAAATGCTTCTTAAAATCTCCAGATAAAAGCAATGTATATGACTATAATTCTCCTACGCGGAGATGGCTGCAAAAGTTATTAAAGTTATACACTTGCAGTTCGTATTTTCTATATCTTACTAAGCCAAATTTCTGCACTCAGATGAATGGCAAGAGCAACGATCAAATTATATGCAGCTATGAAAATTGGAACTAGCACTTTGTGCTCTAGCTTAGGTTAGATATTTCCGCGAGTATAACACAAACGCATGGTGTGTACATACGTGGATGGCTTGAGTAATGGAACGTTGTAAGCTAGCAGAAAAACATACTCAAAGCCAACATAACTAGTAGGGATAATTTCGCGCCAGTATTTGAAAACTGCTGTGTACCGTAAGTTTAATTTTTAATTCTGACCTGCTATCAACATGAAAATCAGGTGGCTTAATGCAAATAGAATGCAGTTATAATTCCGCCGCAAACTTAACATCCAAATGTTTCTCTGGGGAGGGGATATATGCGGAATGATAGTTGTTATTAAAATAAAGTAGGCGAAAGGGCGCAGCAAGAAGCATCGTCAAATTTGCTACTTTGAAAGCTATTAAAACACCCTACTTGGAGTTGTGAGCTTCTCGAAAGATGCTTCCTAATTTATTATCTTTAAACTTTTCTCCGGGCTTACAAAAAAGTGCGATTTAAGCAAGTCATCTAATAGTGGATCTATTTAAACAGCTACAATCATTCGAACAGTATTCACTAAGACCATTTTATTGTAAAATGTGTTTGAAAAAGTTAAAATTTTAACGTGCTAAACAAAATTACACACGCGACCTAGTTAATTGCTTATTAAGGAATTATGATTCAGGTTTAGCAGACACATGAGAAAAGCCATGTCTAAAACTAGCTTTAGACAATGTGTCCACGTCTCATTAATATTGACGTCGCGTTCTCATCAGTCAGCATGATATCATTCCTGAATACCATAGCAATTTGCGAGCTCCTAGCTACAGACAGGATAGCTATTACAGAAACCAGTTTTAATGCGTTTCGAACAGGGTGACAAAGAAATTGTTTACTATAGTATTAATTATACATCAGTACACCTTGGAAGACGGGTTCTGTTCAATAACTTCCAGGCAAGTCACTTATCTGAAAAGACAGGCGCTGCTATGTGTTATCTTTATGTCTTACGTGAAAGGACACAGAATACTCAAGTTTACTTACGCTTTATTCTTTATGGAGCACATTTGGTTTAATGTTAAGGCACCTGTATTATAGCCACAGTTTAATGTTTCCAGTGTACAGTTTGCAACCGAAATTTAGTGTCATTATTCTATAGGCCTATACGCCTATACTAAGCGAAAGTTAACTTTATGTGGTTGTAGTTAAGTATTCACAAGAGCAAACCCGACGCGCGAGAGCGCATTGACCACAGTTTCATGGTTTTAGTGGATTGTGGTGAATTGCACTGTGGTGCTGTGTTTCAGTCCATTGGTCAAGCACAATGGCAGACAAGTTTTCGCACGCGACACTTACCAAACAGTTGGCAGTCAATTGTGTGATGCAGATGATAGATCAAGCGAACTCATCAGACAGACTGCGCAAGCTGCACACATTTGTTAGGCACGAGAGAAGAATTCACAGACGATCGGTTAACATTTTTATGATGCTACACAGCGTTTCGCTTTTGACAAAAATGCTCAGTCAGGCGAAGTGAATTTGCTTAATGTTGTCATTTTATAACGATCATGGCTAAGCTACATACAGAGCCTAAACAATTTGCAGTTCATCGATGGCTGCAGTGCAACTGGGAAAGATATTAGGATCAAATGTGGTTACATCAGTACCATCCTGTCTGAAGACATATGTTTAACACCTGTTTGCGCAAGCTGAGTGCCCCAATAACTCAGTGAGCACCAGAAAGCAGCTCGGCTGAATTAATGCCGTACCATATTTGCCGTTTACTGGCGGACGTTGTACTGATGTTTAGAAGATCCTCAGTAGTGCTGAGACCTAACTGCACAGTTTCGACTAAGAGACCATGCAACAACCTGCTCGGTGAAAGGCCGAGTTTTGAGGCGGAACCTCAGAATTTCCGGCATGAGCCCAGTGTGGCCGAAGATATGTTGGCTGTGTTCGTGACCTATACCGGTCATGTGGCTACTGTGCCGCTCGTACAATTCACAGTCACGAATAAATGGCATGCCAAGAACCAATGGCCACCATTTTTGAAAGCTGTAGCAAGGCATCTTCTAAGTTCTCGAGCACGACGGACATAGCTTCACCGTGATAACACACTTGCAGACAGGTCATTTGTCGTCGCAGGTATACTGATTAGAGAACGCATCCTGGAGGTTAGTCACCCACCAACAGTTCACTACTGGCTCTGTGTGAATATTTGGTGCTCTCAAGTTTCCAGCGCATGATGCGTGGAATCAGCTACGATTTTCCAGATTCAGCATTGCATCTCCTTATAGAGCTGCTTACAGGGCTACTTGTTTTGTTTGCATGGAAATGTGCCTGAAGGCTTGAACAGAGCATTGCAAGAAAAACTTATGCCTATGTTGTTGTGCACTATACAACTGTGTTTGCATCCGGAAACTTATTTCTCTTCCCTTTTACTGAGAAGCTCAAGTACAAATGTCAATGTTTTTGCTGGGCCGTTGCCCATATATACTAACAGACCCTGGGAACCTGAAACTCTACCGTATATTTACAAACAATAACGTGATGACAAAATTAAATGCGGCAATCCATATAATTAAGAAAATGATAAGTATAAGTGCGTTACATTTAATGATCATTATGTTAGGCGGCCAGCGACACCAATGCCAATACAGCAAAATGCGTTCCGGTTAAATCACATCTATCTGCTCACTTTTTAATTTGCTCTAACGGACTAGGTTACAAAGTAACACGTCCATATTTCTAAGTGCCGCGGCCTTTGTACAATGTTACTTTAACTTTGCATTGTACTATGCTATCGCTTTGCAGACTAGTTTCCGCAATTTGCTCGAGATAATCATATATACGTCAGCAAGTAAAAAGTAGTGTATTATCACCAGCATAAATCGTCCGCATCACCCTATACATTTTTTTCTTGATAACTGGTTTGTCCTTGCTTCACTAAATTTATATGTTTATCATAGAAACACTGTCATTAAACTAGGAACAATGAATTTATACTGTTAAGAATCAATGCTTTACGTGTAAAATTGGGTGGTTTTGCAGCATTATCAAAAACTAAAATAGCTGTGTTTTACTTTCATATAAAATAGAGATCGTTTGTTTTCCTATAGTCCATGGATCCGCGCAGTTTCGCAGTCCAAACATTTAACAGCAACTAAATCCAAAGGTTATTTTAAAATTGGGATGCAGATGTGGCACAAGGTAACAAAGTTTATGTGGGTAAGTGAGTCAACCAAGCGGCTTTTACAAATGGAGAATTATGGCGCAGAAATGACCGATTCTGGAAGAATATTCCACGAGTGACAAATGCGGTGGAAAAACAATTACTACGGGAACACAGGAAGTTGTACTGTTCTGCTAGTTTTAGTGAGTGAACTCTCAAGTGGTTGTTACTGCGGAGTTGAATTAAAGAGCGTTATGCCTGATGTGTGTCATACAGAATTAATTACACCATTATCAAGTTACATCGTAAGCAGTGGCACCGTCCGCTCTGTAATCCCAATCGTTCCAACCTCATCTCACATGAAAGATTTTGCATTCCAAGACCATACGTTGATGCCCGATGTTGGTGCTGCTCCAATGCACTAACGTCGTGTTTCAACTATGGGTGCCAGCGTTGAATTGCACAATCGAGTTGAGGACCAACCTACGCACTAAGCGACATCCGGAAAATGCGGGGATTAATGCTCTGAAAGACGATCGTAACAGGCCCACATGTTGGTTGCCAGTCTTAGAGGCCTTCGTTGGTTGCTTGGGGAAAGCAAATCATCGTGAACCAGTAGTCCCAATCAAGTTCGGTGGAAGCTCACTACAGCACAAGCGTTCCGGAAATGTAACATCGGTTGCTCTGGTGTCGTACAGAGAGCATCTTAGATGTACTGACAGTGAATTTCAGTGAATTTTAGACTAACCACTGAGGTACCGTGTATAGAGTACTCCGAAGAAGTTGCTGGTCGGCATTCCCATCAACCATGCACCATATCTTGACGTCATGAGCACAAAACAGGAGGTTAGATTTGATCGCTTGTGTGAGCTCATTGATAAATAATGAAAACCATTTGGGACCTAGTAACGAGCCTTGAGGCACACCACATTAAACTTGTATGTGGTCAGAGAAGAAGAACCGAACTCTGACCATCGAATGTTGCTGAATGAGATAGTTGGCGATCCAGCATAAAAGAGACTCAACGATTTCGTATAGCTAAAGCTTAACAAGGAATATCCAAGAATGTAGATGTCCGAATGCTTTCGAGAGATTCAGGTGGATCCTATCAACATCTCCAGCTTCAGCTGACGGAATCCGGCTAATGCGTGCTACTGGCATATTTCTTGTATATGATCGATTTCGCCGAAAGTCGTGTTCCATAGAACTAATAATGTTACCATTTTCCAAATAAACTACTAGCACATGGGTTAGGATGGATTTCAGCACCTTGGATATTATAGATATAGTGGAAACTGGCGGTAGTTTCAATCCTCAGTTCTGCTTCCACCTTTTTGAATGGGTCTTATTATTCTAAGCTTCCACAGGACAGAATCTTGATTCCTGTCAAAACAGTGTTAAAGCAACTGAGCAAGTGGCGCTGCCAGTTGAGTTGCTGCTGCTCCCAATGCATCTAGGTAATACAATAGACACCCGGGGAATTGTGCTCGTGTAAATTGGTCAGAATCCGCATGACAGCTTCGGTGGTAAAGGCGATGTGATTGACTCCAGGTAGCGGGGCCGTTAAAGCTGTAGCGTCTCTTGATGGTGATAAGCAGAGGTAGGTGGAGGCATATTGCATTCGCAGTACGTTTGCTGCTTCAGTAGCCGTTTGTAAGCGGCAACACTCCTAGCCTCACCTACCATAGAGAATTGATATGCCTGTAGAGAATTTTGTGGTTGGTTCTGAATGTTTTGCCCTGTTTTGTTGACGCGTGTCTTTGTGTTTCTTGAGCATTTGAATACAGAGTTTTTGTGGGGCAACATAATTATCAACGGTTTCTGGTGTTGCGGCTTATCCGTACCCTAGCCAGGTTGCGCTGTGCACGTTTCAGATGCTGATTTGTGTGCGGTACACTAAGGCCAATGATGCAAGTGTCTCTTCCTCTTAACTGCAGGCGACAACAAAACGAATCAGGAATACGCGAACATGAATCACCAACGAGCTCGTACCTCTCGTCGCTTTGGTAAAACTTAATTACTTCTCCTCCGTTTGCCAGTCTGTATTTCCGAGAGAGTGATCTGCAAAGTAGCGAAATTTCAGCGTCCGCCATTTCATTTTGTAAGCACGTCTCTGTGATGTTGATGGTCTCATATTTCTGGATATTAGCCTTCGTTATTATGGCTAGATTATGGAACAGACTGTGAGCATTCGCGCATAAGCTGGCTAATTTATGTTTCTAGTAGACCAATGTAGATCAAAGAATTCAGGTGTGTGGAGTGCCGAATGATCTGAGGTCGGCCAACTTTCGTTTTGTTAATGAGTTACAGATAGTACGTAGGTAAATGGCCTTAGCGATGGCGCGTCCTGACCCTTGCCTAAATCTACGATTTTATCGGGTAAATAGTAATAATCGCCGGTACATCTGCCATTTTAGATGATTTCGTATCTTGACGAGGCGAAAAATCTGCAGTCCTGATGAAAACCTTTCTCAATTATTGTGCAATCTTTGTAATAAATTGGTCGCTGCTTGCTCGGATTAAACCACGTGTTTTATGATTCTTTGGTTGCTTACTCTAAAAATTTGGTTTGAGTGGTAACGCTTCAGCGATCGCGCCACAACATTAGCCAAGGAAAGAGTTTCAGCCACTTGACAATCATGTGAACGAACCTTTAGTAAATGATGGATGAGATTATATTAAGGCGATCAGGCTTCTTGTGTCCTTCTTCGGAGTTTCTTTTCAAACATCGCATTGCGCACGGTACATCAGTTAAGGTACGTAACCCACACGATCCATGTTTTAGCGCGTTTGCGGCAAGCCGATGGCTTTCCTCATCGGTTGCAAATGGGCCTGTCACTCCAATAAATGTAGGATTGCCAAATTTGCAGATTTATTGTGACGGCTAATTCCTATTACTTTTGTGGGTTTGGCTTATACTTTCATAAGTAAGCACAGTGATGCTAATTGGTTTAGGTAGACGGACCATTTGATTTGCAATATGATTGCTGCCGCTTCAGGTGCGTTCGAGCACACAACAGTCAAGGTATTGTTGTTATATCCCTCTTTCATTAAAACGTATGGGAACCGTCTTTCCTGGGTAAAGATTGCTTACTGTTTTCTCTGTATTTGGTTGGCTGTGTTTGTAACAGCGGAACTTGTATAGGTGCATCCTTTGGAGAACTTTGCTGCAATCGTTTAAAATAAAATTAATGTGCTATAGAACTTTCGACCGACAGTATTCCCCTGAGCTGCAAACGTTAGGAGCTACTATTCGGCTGCTTTGTCATTTTAACATACAGGTGTCATCAAGACTTTTGGAACTTGAGTACTAATACTTTTTGTCTAGTGCCCGATTTTAATTGCTACTGGTTTTGCCCACCTCACATATTTACGGTAACTTTAGTCTGGCTTTTTGCCATAGGCGAGGAAGACAACAGCCATCGGGACCTGGCTAATCGTGGTTCAGGAGCCACAAATTTCGCATCACTCCCTTGGTTAAATATCCTTTGGCTTAACTGGTTCAGACTATTTTAGGAAGAGAAGTTCTTAGTGCAGATTCGCTGCTAGACTTCAAATAACAACCGGTTGAATTTCTGGAAAAGGACAACTTTACAGTGGCCAAATGAGACGCTTGAACAGGTAGTGCAAAACCAAAGGACATTTTGAGAGGTTTACACCTTTCGCACCTGCGGTTGAATTCAAATAGTACACTGCGCGTGGTACCACCTAAAACAATGCGAGCAAGCTACGCCTATTTTGACTACTCTATTATATTCAACTCCCACGCAAACACCATTAGCTTGGGGCACTATTGGATGTGTACTTATTCGATGTTTGGCATTCAGCCTTGTGTCGTTAGCTGAGTCAGTGGAAAGGCTAATGAATATTCCGGCTTCCGTGTCTGAATGCATTGGTCAAGAAAAATTTGATGTTATGAGCTATTGTAAGATTTGATTTGCCTGTGTCGGTTAGAGGGGTATGCAGTTAAATAGTATATACTGTCAGAAACAAATTCAAGGTAGTAGACTCAGAACCAGCGCGTGCCAAAACTAAGGTCTTTGAAAATATTCCCCAGCACATCCACTAAATAAGCACATAATAAAAATGTACCAGCGTGGAATGTTTGTGCAAAATTCACAAAGAAATTATGTCAAAAATCAATAAATCGATTACTTAAATGCATGCATTTACTGATAAAACTGTCAACTATTTAACATTAGTTAACTGATCATTGAACTCTTAAGATCTGATAAAATTTATATACAAGGAGTTGCAAAACAAAAATGTGTCGAAATTAAAACAACTAAGTATGTGTTTGGTTAGGTAATAGCTATACCATTCCTAACTTGCTAACGTCCTTAACGCAATCGCTTACATTCTTAACGCAATCACTTACATCCTTATTTCAAAAGCTATCATTCTTAGTTCAGAAGCTATCATTCATAGTGCAGAAGCTTTCCTCCTTAACGCAAAGGCTATCATCCGATAATCATCCACGCAGCATCCACGTAGCACTGCTTGGGCAGAGGCTACCAGCCAATAGATTTCGGTATAGCGTAGCGACTGAAAACAGCTACGCGCAGAATACTCACGCTTTTGGAGCTGGGTAGGAAAACTGTGAGATTTGCGTGAGACTAGGTTGATCCAACTCAAATGCATGACAATTGAGACGTTACTATACGGAACTCAGCCGATGCACAGTGCATCGCGCGTCCTTGCTGGACAATGGTGGCGCGTGAGACGTCCATCGGAGCGTGCACAGTCCCTGAGGGAAGGGAAACCCGTGCAGTCAGAACACCGGGTATAAGCCTGAATTGGAGTCATGCCCCTTTTGTAAGTGAGCAAAGGAGATGTCTGAGGCTAGGGTGGAAATGATGCACGCAGGACAACAGTGAACAACGTTGGCTTGGTACTAAAACGATACTCTAAACAAGAGGCGCAGATAGGTTGTCTCGTTTTGGTGGGTATTCAGGCTAGTTCGTTCGGATAGTTGAAGACGCAGTAGAAGCTACCGTTTGACCTCGAAGTCAAGTTGTCCGTAACATAAGGAGCGGAACGATCTCCGTCGCAGCAGAATGGATACCAATCACTACACGTAACTTCTTTATTTATGCGATGAAATAGCACTTTTGTGACGGATCCACATGTCTAAGCTGAACGTGGGGTAGAAGGTAATCATATTCCAAACAATTCGCCAACATACGAACCACACAAGTCAAATCTGATCGAGATACACAGGACAGCTCCAGGGTGGAATGATATAATCACCAATGGAGCGATGAAGGAGGCATGTGTTATATGTTTGATTGCAGCCTTGCAATTTTCTTTCAAAGGAAATGTTGAACGGTGACTTATATTACTTTCCTTCATGTTCCGCAAGTACGCAGACATGTGTTGTGTTGCCGCTGACGTCTTCACTCCATGACCGCAAGAAGAAGTCCAAAGATGAGCCAGAAGGAGACTTGTACGCATGACATCACAGTTGTTTATATAGTTTTGAGGGCAAAATAAAGAGAAGGTACTAAAGTACACTTGAGCCAACCAACAGAAGGAAACACGTCAAATGCAACGGCGAATAAGCAGCCGTGTACTCAAGAGCGAATTGCATATGTCCATAAAAATAGCATCATTGGACTCCAAGTGTAAAGCGAACGTCAATTTTCAGTGACGAGCACTGGCCAATCAGAATGACGAAAGGAAACGTTTAACCAAAGGTCAAGAAACAAGTGAGAATAAGGAATGCAGACCAAAGGTTGAAATCTAGTATAATAATTGTGTGACAACGAAATATTCCTTTAACATAACCAAGTAGAACAGTGCTGAGAAGAAAAAACCAATGGAACAGATTCTTGCAAATGGTGCTGATGAAAAGGACATGACGATGAGCTTCCATTAACAATGACGTGGGTGTACCAATCGGGCTAACCCAGTAGAGCGTTTAAACAACAGTTAATAAATAGAAAATAAGAAGAGCAAAAAATAGCTATCAAGCTCGTTCACAATAAATGATTGTCTAATAGCTGTCCTCCTAATAACATGTACTATCTTGTTGCGAATGGACTACGCTACAAGCAGCCGGTCTCGTGAATTATGGGGGTATAGCGAGCCGGTGCACTCTACGGCAGTGAATCCCAACCTATGTATCGACGTGGACCGGTCGGCGTTCGCTAATTGTAACCCGGCCCGCTGAAGGTGTTTGTTGAACGTTTACGTCTTAGAATGTTTTGAGTGAATAATTTTAATGTAAATGTTATTGAACATGCCTTGAAAACTGTTGGGTCGGAGCCCCACGACTGTTTCCACCCACAACGGTAGTGAGAACACCAACGACCGAGCAATAAACAATGTTCACGTAGCATGCCAAACCGGCAACCAGGCGTCTGTTTGTGCAACTCAATCACGATATTCAAATTAGGGCATATCACAGGCTATGCGGAAAGGCTGGCATTCGATCAGTCATTGCTGGACGGATCAAAAAGTGTAGGATCGATAAGTTACCCTACGGACAAATGAAATTCACAAAGTAAAACATATAACCGTAAGCTTCAGTGTCCATACAACCTAATCAAAAATGTGAGGCAAAATTGAACGTATGCGAGGAACCGGAGGATAGGACAGGGTGAGTAGGGGTGAGTGTCGCCAAACTCACAAAACAACGAGGAGCGGTGGAGTATTCTTACCTCCGCTATAACAAAACAAAATCCAGTTACACCAACAAAAAGGTATAAAGTGATATAATACGTTGGCTCACTAGAACGCTAAATTACAGACAACCATGAGCGTGTTCCTCTGCAACGAGACTGCTCCATTTGGGGGAAATAGGGGACAATGACGCTTGAAGTGTGCTGCCTAGGTGCAAATAATTGGATTGTTTTGTTTCGGCCGCTGACACTGCAGAGCACCCCGCTTCACACAGCTAAGTTGTCAGACATGGCAATCTGCGCGTAATTCACTATAACTACTTGCAGAACACCGGCGAAGTTGTTTGTCACGAACGTACCATCAAATTCACCGTCATTCTCAAACTCAGTAGTGGTACATAATGTGGGATATATGAGTAATAATTATGCGATGATCGCACAGATTGTGAGTCAGCAGTTTAGAAACTGACCTGTAAATCGTCGGAATGCACAACCTTTAAAAATCACACACACATTGCTATTTTCATAATCATTACCCACCAGATGAAAAAATATCAAATGTAGTGTTCTGTTGCTTGGCAATTGAAATGAAAAGAGTTTATTTTTTCCATCACGTCCAGAAGATGTGTAAGCATGCAAGTGTGTCCGCTATGTATTGCGTAGGAGCGCGAAATATCAACTTCACCCTGTGCGTATGTGAATGTCTACGTTTTCAGAACGTTTGTAGAATCCTGTTCCTGCTGGTAGTCTGATTCATTATTCACATCCGCAGCTGCTAAAACTGATGTGGTTGGCAGGTCCCAGTTTATTTCTGTTGTGTGACTTGTTTGAAAATAAGAAGCAATCAGATGGCTGTCAGCCAGTTTACATCCAAACAATTCCTCTGAGAGAGTATCCATAGCAATTGCGTTTGTAGGAGGCACAATTTGCTCATATGTCTCAGGTAAACATTGCGTTGTTCTCTCAGAATCTATTTCTGCAGTACAAGGAAAGCCCGATTTAAAAAACAGAGATGGTTGAGTTCTGCACCTCCTTCCAGGTAGAAGTTATGTAGAACACGACGTCTAATAAATTTACTCGTTACATGAATTCAGTTCCGGACATATCTTTGTGGGATTCCATGATCGTTACAAGATGGAAAAGCTGTTTTTCTCCTGAACTTCGCTTTAGGCGCCTGAATGACACCCTGGTCGTACGGTTGAAGTAACACAGTTGTGGTGGGTGACAGGAACTGCAATTTGATATTAAGTAGGTGGAATTAGGGAGCGCAAAGGCTTTGTCGAGAGAAGGTATGATGTTGCATTTTTCTGTATTTTGCGGTTAAATCTTCCGAAATAGCTGCAGTCATCCATGCCTTTTTATTATCCTGGTAAACTGCCGGTAGTATTTCATGATGAGACTTCTAAAATTCGAGAGTTGGCTGATTTCCAAATCATTGCAGCCGGTTCTCGCTCCCCCAATGTGGTAGTGCACAGCATAACTGTGATACGCGCCCTGATTCTTTTCCCACCTGCGCATTTCTATTCCTTTACACAAAGCATTTATCCGACGTCGTTCTGAATAGCAAAACAGTTTCATGTGAATTAAAAATGCTTTAAGCTGTGTAGCCGGAACAAATTTCGAGCAATTTTTCTGCCTAGTCGGATGCAGCACACCTATCTGAGTCACCGCTTTCGCCCGATTCCTTACCAAACACAAGATCGTCTACTGCTGAAAGCCTGTAGCCAACTGTTTGACGATGTAAAGTCTGTATTTTGTAATTCTTTTGCGAAGTGTAATGCTCGTTCTTGAATCACGTGTCCAGCTAATGGAATTTTCCCCTCAACGATGACTGGCAATATTTCCAGCAACGTGCGTTCATGATTTCGTAGCACATTTTCTGTCATTCTTTCTTTCAGTCTTGGTGTGTGTTTCAAAAGTCATAAAAAACGGCTTTCCTCTTATTTGTTAAATGGATTTGGGTTCTACAAACTCTGAAATTTTGCGCCAATGTTAGCGAAGTGTTCCTTCTTAACATCGTCGAAACACTGATAACAATTATATGTGAATGAAATTGGCTTAGCTGAAATGGAACTAGCAATTTGGTCCTTCGGAAGAACGCTAAAAAACAACAAAAACGAACATGAATGTTCAGTAAGCACTTACGTCAGCAGTACCCGCTCAGTTTTATCAATAAATTGGCAAAACTCTCCGTAACCTTCAGTCTCTCACAGGTACAGGCATCTGTAAATTTTGGGAAAGAGATTTGCACTTGGATGAAAATAGTCATCCCATATTTTGACTTTTCAATCGCAAGTTGGAAGGCCTGTGGACCGTCAACCAGAAAGACGATATCATCAGCGTAGTCCAAGTCAACAGCTCGGCTACTTTGGAGGAGCTCGACGCAAGCGCGTTTAACGAATTATGCAGAGCATTCTTTAGGACTTCCTCAACGGCACGGTTATTAAGATAATTGCACCTATATTGTTCCGGAATATCCCGGATGAAAGCTTCAGCCAGAAAGTACGTATATTGGCCTTTCATTAACAACGCTATCCATGATTGTGTCCCCACATGCAGCATATGTGCATCAGCAGCGGAACTTCCAAGCAAATTCATCCAACCCTGGATGCCATCCTCCAAGCCATTGGAGAGAATTCACCTTGATTTCCCTGGTCCCGCTCAAGGCCTTTTTTGAATTGTGGCTATTAAAAGCCACAAGTATCCGTTTAACAACACTGTGACGTGGCGGATGTGACTCGCCACTAAATAAAGTCACTGCCTCTTCCCTTTTCCGGAGGATCATTCACACATCACGGACGTCATCTGATTCAAAGCGTTCCATTGATTCCCCCCTTTGATGGCGATCACAACGAACAAAAGCACACACAGTCAAATTCACCTACTCACACAACATGTCCCCTTTCAAATACATAGTTAAACATAGTTTTACATCGCAACACGCACATAAATTCCTATGCTATTGGTCAAAATGTACTGATTTGTGCAATTGCCGATCATACATGTCTGTAATACCATGAGCACGCCCTTGATGGTGTGCCTCGCAGTGACGAGAATAAACTATTTATTTATTTATTTAACTGACCGGACGTATACCTGATGAACACAATAAGACCGCGGCCACGGTACGAAAATTACAACAGTTATTTGCACAGTTCGGTTCACCAAATACCTCGGTTTCCGATTACGGTTCACAATTTATATCCGATGATGTCGGTGATTTTTGCCAGTGTAATTGTATCAAGCACTGTCGGTAGCCTCCGGAACATCCACAGTCTAACGGGTAAGCAGATTGATTCGTGGATACCATCAAATGTTTACTTCTAAAGCTGTGGGGGGAATGACCTACAGTGGATATCATACACCTGTTCCTTTTAAGTAATATGTCCTACGCAAAACCCCGATCTACCAGGCGGCAGATACCCAGCGGAAGCCATGTTCGGGCGTGAGACACGTCCTCCAATTAAAGCAGTATTCTCTATGCTTACGTAACGGCTACTGGCGTCTGGATCGAATAAGCGTTTTCTACTAGGGGAGCCGGTGTACGCGTTGGATGCATGGCCAAACCACCAAAACTGTCAACCTGCAGTGGAACGATAAAGAATATGCTCTGTGCTGTACGTAGTGACTCTCGGAACGTTGTCTGTCATACGGCACGTTTATCAGTGACACAAACGACAGATCGAACAAGCAATCACTTCTACTTTCGGGTTGCCGGACACATTGGAACTACCAAAAATAGTGTGGCGTATTGAACCGACAGAGACGTGTGCAGAGCTATGCGACGGAGTCACTGGGAGATCTACGCCGCCTATTAAACCTATGCAACTTTACAGGTGAACCCAGCGCTTCATTCATATGCGTCTGGAGAACGTTTATTCAAAGAGGGAGATGTTACAATAGACAATTCGGTGTCTTAAAGTGCTATGTCCTCCCACACACCGGACCGTAAAATTCCCTCTCACCCAATGGTCCAATGTGTATCATATCCATCAGGCGGCATCGAGTCGGAAACACTCACACCATGACCATTGTAGTCGGCTGTCTTGTCCGTTCCATGTGACTTGAGATCTGGTCCATACACTGTCCGGTGCGGCGAATGTCTTTTTTTCTGACGGACTTAAGACCCATTAACGGCAATTATAATACTTCGCTGAGCGACTATGCAGAATCGAGTTTGCGTGCCGTTCGTGGCCGTATGTCCGGTTTAATGACGGTGCATTAGAAAATCGTAGACTATGGGAAGATTGCGTGGCTCCGAAACAATGTATTTGGATCTGATGGACTGCTGTGGTTCAATAGCAATGGACAAGTATACTCCCTAGACTTCCTGTGAAGTCCTTCCAAAGTTTCGTTAACCTGTGTTATTGTTCAAGCCTTTGGTAGGTGCCCAACGCATGGATTAATGTGCAGCTATCTGGGAGCTTTCAGACAGTCGGTGTGTTACGTGCTGCTTAGCTGCAGTTGCACCTTGCGTGGTTATTCGCATGTGTTACTCGCATGGTAGGATGTCCTTGTATCCGTATGCGATTTCTGGGTACCGATTCCCGTGTAGATCACATTTGACAACATCTGAGTCTGTCTGCTTTTTGAAAGCAGTCGGTGAAGCATTTGTCGCATCTTGCAATTGCGTTAGGACCATTGTATGCGAATTTGCACTAGTCCCTCAACCGTTTCTCACTTCTTGTCTAGCGCGCCCATAGGTATACCTGCTGACCTCTCTCGGCTCTGTGAATAACCTCTGGGTGTAACCTTCCAGCCTTGTAATCACAAGCACAGCGGTGACCATAAGTGTTGTCGGTATACTACTTTGACTCCTTCTAATCCCTCATAGCTTGCCCGTTATTAGTGGTTGTACCGACACTTCTGCCTCACTTGTTTGACTAGG